>JARJCM010000151.1:0-258233 GCA_029233265.1 Mycena alexandri
GGCCAAAAAAGAAAGACTCACCCTTGAAGTCAATTTTGCCCTCGAAGTACGCGTCGTGGAAGACCTGCATAGGGATTTTGTTCTTGCCATGGTAAAGTTTCTTGAGTTCAGGGTCCTTGATAGTGATGTATTCCTCGACGTCCTTCCCAGGCAGTATGACTTTATCGTTCTTGCGCGCGCCATACGTGGACATGAGGGCCCAGTAACCGACCGTGGTGGGGATGCCGGTCAGAACGAGCATGAAAAGATACGTCTTGAAGCCGCCGCGGCTGACGAGGGGCAAGAACGACTTGACAATGTATGGAACGATGAGGACGAGGGCAGCAAGCTGATAGTTTGAGAACTGCCCGTTGCCCTCGGCGAGCCCGACGAGCGGGGCATTTTTTATGGAGGCGAGGGACGTCTCCCGGACTGAAGTGGACGACATGGCGGGAAGTCGAACGTTGGGACGGACTTTGTACCTGCTTGGGCCCAAGGTCATCGACTTCCGTCTGGCCCCTATCTCAATCCGTATCATAGGATTTTTTGGATTCTGACTGCGGGAGACTACGAAAGCAAAGCGAGTTCTAGAAATACAGATTAGTTTGATACATCTACTACGATTTTGGTCCAAATGTTTCCCCCTGGACAGCGTATGCAATGGTGCACCTTTCCAGTCCAAAGTTTCCATAAAAACTGTGTTCCCCCACCACTTGAGAACCGAATGACGTCCGATAGACCCGTTCAGAGGATATTGTAAGCTGGGAATGATGTGGGCTTAGGACTGGGAGGGGAGAGCGGTTACGAACCAGAAGAATACGAGAATTACCCCCACCGCTGTTCCCGCATCGAGAGCAGCAGACAAAACATCTAGGTGGGACGTCAGGTACGTGAACAGAAGAAATAAATGCGAAAGCGCGAACAGTTGTATTTAGTCCAGTAAGAAAAGTGTTTCCGCCGAACAATAAATTGAAAAATAAACCCAAAAACAGCCCATGGGACGAAATTGATTGCGGTCGCTGGTGGTATGTAGCCCAGGGCCGAGAAGATCAGCCTAGGCTTTGGTTGGTGGACATGATAGTCAGAAGGGGCGAAGTACATACGGGAAGCTGTGTGTCGCACTTAGATTAAGATGGGATGAGATAAACAAGAGCGTACCTTAGATAATTTAAGATAGTGTTAGGCCTCCGTCGAGTGAAAAGCCAGAGCAAGAGTGGACAAGCAGCGCCGATAACAAAGAAGAAGATGAGAGCTGCGGCCGCCGTTAGCCGGCGGGAAATATACCACGACAGAACATCACCACTGAGAAGAGGAGATGAGCTCGATCGGTTTCACTGAAGGGTATGGAAGGAAGCTCACAAATAGACTTGTCCTTTCGAGAAGAACAAGTTGGGCCCGATAAGTCCCCACTAAGAGAGGAATGAGAATACATCGCGCAAGGAGCTTGGGACACGCACGACCACCGACGCAGTACCAAACACCTGAGTAGGGGCGCAGATAAAATTGTCCTTCTGCGTTGGCGAGCAGATATCCCTGAATGAAATATCTCAAGGCTACTTTCGCTGCCAAAATTACAAGAAGAACGTACGGGATTTGAGAACATCCTGCTCGTGGAATGAGCCACATCAAAATTATAAATCAAAGTACATACCAATTTTGGACTCCTAATTGGACGGTCTGAAGGAGCGCCATCTTAAGCCAAGGCCACCAAATGGACACGCGTGCGTGACTCACCCCTGCTATCAGAGTCGCCACGACCTGTACACCAGCGCGTCAGTGGGAATCAAGGCCGCCGCAGCCGATGAGAACGTACTTGGCACCAAAAATGGGTCTGGGACACGCCATTCGTCAGCAATCCCAAGGAGCACTTGTAATAATAGCGTACCTAGGCGGGACCCCTTCATGTAGTGGCCCAACTTGAAGTCGGCGGTGAATTGAATCGCTGAGGTATGCAGGGATTAATCAAGGGCGACCTGTTGAACTCGAGGCACATACCTCGGCTCATGGTGATATAGCCATATGTCTACACCGGGTGAGTTTTCGGAGGTACGAGCGACGGGGAAAAGTACCTTGAACCTGAAATATCGAGGTCAACATTACGCGGCGAGGCAACGATAAGCGGAAATAACACGGACATCATCATAGCTACAAGGCCGCCCTGTAGACCTTCAGGTTAGGATAGACCATCAGGGATAACCGAGGGGCTTTACCGGGTAGAAGAAACCCCACGAGTAGCTCGGTAATCACACTAGCAGTATAAATGAGCGGGAATCAATCATCGAAACTGAAGCGCAAACTTAAGGCCGATTTGCCCTAGGTAAGAAATGGATCAGCGGGGTGCCCGTTTTGACAGAGAGAAACCCCCTTACAATTGGTTATTGGCCTGAATCATCCCTGATAACGAATGAATTGCCACTCATTGGGCAGACGGGAGGAGCTCACCGACGGGGGTCACATACAACAGCGCTGCACCGAGGATGATCCATAAGTCTCCGCAAAAGAGGGGAAGGGCATACGTACCAACAAAGAGGGCGAGAATCAGGGCCCAAATTTCCATCCCTGTATCCCAACACTGGATGCAGACGCAAGCGAAAATAAATGTTACAAACTGTGGAGGGTAACCTCAGCCACATGAAACGGCGCGCTCGGCGCGACCTACCAAAAATACACCCGTAATACCAATCCGGAACTGCGAATGAAAGAGGATAAGCGAAACGGAGACCCGTCATAGATATTCCAGTCCACCTTGTGGATAGCTCATCATAAGTTTTGCGTGGACATCGGGCTGCTCCCGAAGCGAGCGTTTGAAGTGCAGCTTTATTGGGGCCGAGAAATGCAGAATGGCGTGAGCAATCGTGGCCGTGATGCTCATGAACGAGAGGCCGTAGGACATCGCGAACGTCGTGCTAGAGACAGTCAATTTGAGGCTTTTGCCCAAGGAAGGAAACCCACGATAGGTATAAAGGACTGTAGGCGTTGTAAGCTTCCATGTCGAGCTTCCCGTCCTTGATAATGCGAGTGTGGTTATAGTATTTCCCCGTGTTGTCGAAAGCACTGATAGAAGATATTCTGTGGATTATGAGCGTGAAAACAAGGAGAGGTGGAAATAGCATGAAACTAACGGCAAGTATTGAGCGCGCCAAGTGTTGGTATACTGGGAGGTAAGAATTTAGTTGAGGGCAATAAGGCGCGTACATACATATAATACAGGCACGAGAAACCCCTAAACGGAGTGTCAGTGGTGACCAGGAGACACATGGATATGGATGATTTAAGACGTACAGTAGAAGAAGGTAAATGAGAGCATGACATTCACTTCAGCCCACCCTGTGCACCAGGCTCAGTCGGCCATTGTTTTACGAGGAGATGTATACGCACAAGGAGTCGCGAGACTGACGGTCCAAGAAGAGTAAGCCAGACAAAGGAAGCCGAGTACGCGAAGAAGTCTTACGGAGACTAAAGAGAGAGCAGGCGTAAGACTGGTGAAATCAGAGACAAGGAAATAATGAAAATACCCCGATATAAGCAATCTGATTCCAGTCAAATGTTATGACTGAAAAACCGAGGCCACTGCGGTATCTAAGTGAAGGCGGCTTAGAGCGGCTCAAGATCCATCCTGGAAGGGCAGCTCACCCAAAAAGTTGATTGACAATCTTTTGCCGAGGGATTTGATTGTGTCATTCAAGGGAAGGAAGCCAGCTTACCACGTTGTCGGGTGCGATCCAGCATGCCTGTAAACAATAAGACTTCACGCCGCGAAAAAAGCAAATGTGTGAAAGCGCACCCAGCTAAAATAACTAAGATACAAAGTGAGGAATGCGATGAGATGCCGGTCTTAAGAACGCACCTCAGGCCTTGGAACAGATATCCTGGGACAAAATCTAGATTTGTAGCCTAGATTAAAAGGGGAGACGAAGCGTGGAGAAGGATACATACACCAAACGGCCGTCCCCAAGAAGGCGTAAAGGAAAATCGCTCCCGGGACATTCCTGGGTGCTTCCCGACTCCGGCGTAGCTTTGGGAGTGCAAGGTATTGAATAGAGCGCACGACACGAGGGAATTTGGCCAAACTACCAGCCAGCAATCAGCAGATGACATAACGCAAGTACCAAGAATGCTCACTCATGGACGGCGGGTTGACGAGAAAGCGTCGGGTAATGCCACCTATGGAGAAACCGATGCACTGTGTGGAAATTACCAGCTGAAACAGAACAATCAAACGGGCGTAATGAAGGGGAACAATGGGTCGAACCATCCATTGGACTGTACGAAGTAAAAGTAAGCATAGAGAATGGTGGACGCTAAACGAGCGTACACGGGAAGCTAAACGACTGGTCGTAGAACGTTTTTTGAACGGCAACGATCTATTAATATCGAAGTCAGAAACGGCACGAAGCCGATAGGTAGAAGTAGGAACATCTGTCGCATAGGCGCTTCCCGAGCCCACAGCTGCCATTATCGTGATCAAAACCTGACAAGAGTGAGTCGCGCACCGGCGGGGCGGGGACAGCACTCACGTGTTCTTTGATACTACGTGAGGCGAGAGAGATAAGTTGCAATCGGGAGCGGAGCGGGAGGCTTGCTCACGTGAAAGGCCCGGGGTTTAAGCACACGCCAAATAGCGATACGTTGGGGACCCATCGTGCCCAGGTACTTCCAACAGGGAATGCGAGTAACTGCGCGACAACCTGGGTGAAATATAATTTTAGCGCCATATTTGGGGGGGGGGGGGGCACATCGGCAAACTGACAGGCCCAATATTCACGGCTGGACGAGGTGAGTGGGAGGCGCAAAGACCGAGCAAGCACATACTTGGATAGCGAAAATGGAAGAATTGATTCATGCCGGGGATTAGGATGGAGATTAGAATCCCCAGTGTCCACGATCGTAGGGTCGAGGCAGGCATTTCAGGGTCGTCAAAATTTGCGACTGCAGAGCGGACCTCCGGGTAGGGCGAGTCCTCTTCTATTGAAGGCAAAAAATGAAGTGAGGAACGCTGGGGATATTAGGGTACGCGAGAGAACGAACCGAGCTCCCCTGTGTTTTCGTCGCTGTTTGGGTCGAAGGCAACGTAGACATCGACACGGTTCATATGAAGGTCGAAAGACGAGGGAAAGCGTTGTGAAGCCCGCGGGCTCTCTGCGAAGGGTCAGCAAAGGCATGGATTATGTTGGGGAAAGATTACCCAAGCTCTTTTCGGTAAGCGCATACTGTGAAAGCCGGGATTCGCGCCCCTCCTCTCCGATCGCGGTGCCGGTCATTTCATGGCTCTTGGATAGACTAATGGCGTCCACGTCGGGAGGGGCTCCTACTTCGCCCACGAGTATGATTGTAAAGCCGCAGTCGCGGGGACTGCGAGTGTTCGGATCGCTTGAGAGTGACTGAGGAGTATACAATGTTCTACGACGCGCAGGCGGAAGTGTAGCGGTCAGCGGTCGGTGGGGTAGTTTGTCGTGGGTAGTGTGCAAGAGGTATCGGGAAGGAAGAGGTGCGGCCGGGAGCAATTCGGGAAACCGATAAGGAAATACGCGTCAAAAAACCTGGTGGGGATAACAAAGGCGGATATCCGACTTCAAGTGATGTTGCGTTCGAGTCGGATTCTCGATTGAACCCAATGGCCGTCTCCGATGAAGCTAGCCGTTAGGTCCTGACTGCTTCAAAAGCTCCGCGCCACTATCGTCTTCTGTTTATTTTTATCGGTTACAGTGCAACTATCCTGGTGAAGCGCGACTTGACACAATGCCGCACTGCCGAACGGACTTCGCAATTCGGGTTCGATATTCGGCAACTTACGCGCCCAGGCACGGATCCGGATGAAAGGGAAAACGCTTGCACCGCCACCGGCTGTAAACCATCAGCGATCGCCGGATGGCTTTTTCGTGGTAGGATTCTTGAATTTCTTTCTTTCCACCGACTGTGTTGGTCAGGCCATGAATCCCTCATTTTCGAGCTAATACTGCGGCGCCGGGAAATTACCACCGCCATGGAACTCCTCAGCGCAGCGACGATCAAGTCTTGGTCTCGCGGCCTCCCAGGGTATATACTTGCCCCCACCACTCGTCCAGTACCGTGTAATCAAAGTTCGCACTCGGATCGGCCTCGCCGTATCCTCGTGCTCAAGCCAAAAATAATGCAGGTAGCCTCTCGAACAAATGCTAGGGCCGCGGGAACTCGGGCAAATAAACCCTTATCTTGCACCCAACTATAGGGGAGGGAGAACCTGAAGCAAGGAGTACAGTGCACTTGACACTGTTTTAGTTTGCTTAGGTTTAACCCAATTCTCCCTTACAATATTTGACGCGGTCACGTGACACTTCATCAACTGAACTGTTGTTATTATTCATAATTCAAGGCTGGTTAAAGGTTCTTACGGTTTGGAAGATTGCGTATTAGATTGAATTTTTCGTCTCACGCAGGCGGCGCTTAGGCGACAGAAAGTAGTCGGAGACAGTTGTCTCAGATCAACCGTTCCCAGAATTCAAGACCACGTTCTCGAGACAAAATGGATCAGCGGGAGCTCAGATGCGAGCGGAAGTCTTCCGCGTAGGTTCCGTGTCTCGTCGGACTTTTTGGTATTTGAACGCCGATTCCCTCTCCGGGCTATCCGTTCTTCGCCCCACCGTCTCATACACTTCCCAACCACAACAAAATGAGCGATAACGCTACGATGGGCGACGATCCCACCACTTGCAAACTTTCGATGCTATGGAACTGGTATATTAATCTCTTAAAATTCTCCGCGATACTAATTTACTCATGAAATTTACAGGGACACCGTCGATGCGTGTTTCATCTCGGAGCAATGGCACATCCACACCCTTCGTCAGTCCTCATCTACTCCAGCAATATATCTCCACTCACACTTTCCGCTCTATGCATGTAGGTCAATACGCAGGCTCCCTCATTGCGCTCTTCTTCATCGTCGTCATACTCGAGGGCGTGCGCAGACTCGCGCGCGTATACGACAGATACATTCTGCGCCGCTACCAATTCCGCCTCGCGAACTCGAGTCTTGCCAATATGGCGCAGTCAGTCAGAAACAACAGACCATTCAAGTAAGCAGCTTGCATTTTATTTGGGGCCAGAGAATGACGGGTTATTAAAACAGACCGTCGTTCTTCCAACAATTCATCCGGAGCGTGTTTTTCTTTTGTCAGTTCAGCATCGGGTACCTCCTCATGCTGGCCACTATGACCCACAATGGCGGGGTCATTCTTTCTGTCTTTGTGAGTTTCACGCCGCACCTAGGGTTCGTTTCGCTCACTGAACTTTAGGGCGGCGCGTTGTTTGGCTTCCTGATTTTCGGGGTACGTGACGTTCACCCTCCGCTCTCCAGCCCGCCTCTGACGCGTTCCTCTAGCGGGACACTGTCCCTGGCGCGGCTGTCATCGAGACTTCTGACTACGGCGTGTATCTCGAACAAGTGGGAGGGAGTTCCAAGGCTTGAGACTCGAAATGTGTGAAGGGTGTTTTTTTTTCCTTCTTTGTTCTTTTTTTCCGCTTATTGTTGAATTCAATGTATGATGACAAGGATATAAACTGCCGGCGTTTGCTCGACATGTCTGACAAATTAACATTCATCAAGTTATCTGACTGACAAGGATAAACTGCCCACTGTTTGCTCGATATGTATCTGACAGTATCTGACATGAGTATTCAAGTCAATAGCAGCTTAAAGCTCGTCGCAATAAGGAACATCATCGTTTTCCGACGAGCCCGAGTTTTTAGAGGAGCCAGGGGCGGGCGGCACTTCAACCTTTGAAGAGACGCACAAGACCTTTTTTTTTTTTTGGAAATCAGTGACTGTTTTACAGCGATATCTTGGAGCACAAACCTCGCCGATATAGATATTGTCGCAGGCCGCGTTAATCTGCGGGTTGTTGGTGCGCAGCGTGCTGCTGCTGATGCTAAACTTATCGGTAATCGCATCGCAAGTGTCGTCCGCGACGATGACATATGTCGTGGTACAGTCCTCGCCGGCATAGCCAAGGCAAATGCTGGCACCGGGCTCGAGGTTGGTGCAACCGGTGTCGATGTAACCAGCGTTTATGGTGGCGAGTTGGTACCTGTGCAGAATAAATCTGTATGCATGTGCAAATGCGGAATAGGGATGCTAACGTCGAGACTTGGTTCGCGGCGGAGATGGAGTCGCAGATATCATTCTCCTGGATGGTGTAACGCCTGTTGCAGGCTCCACGAGAAGCCAGAGAGGCTGCTGAGGGAATGAGGCCCGGCGCTAAATACGCGTGAAACGGCTCATACCGTGAGCGACAAAGGGGATAGCCAAGAGTGTAAGTGCGCGAGTGAACATGATGTCCGGGTTCGTCGGTCGGGAAAGAGTGTGGGGGAAACGAGTGTGCTTCAAAGAGAGGAAGGTAGGATTCGGTAGGAGAGGAAGAGCCGTTTAAGTCAGAGAACACTCTTCAGGAACATTCAAGGAACACCTTTCAGGAGTTAGCCGTTTCCGTTGACAAACGACAGCCGAAATTGATGATGTCCCTTAAATGGTTGCTCCGTCTGACCGTTCTGAACACTGAACACGGGACCGCGCCGGAATATACCTACCTACCTACCTGGACATGAAAATCAGATCCAAGCGAAAGTTTCTTAGGAATGTCTCTACCCTTCCATAATTTTTGAGCAGCGATCGGCGCACGAAGGTCAAAATGGGGTTACATTCAGGGAGCACCTCCTAGGTACAATGATTGAAGTAAGATGAAGTCGATCTGTGTAAGCAGTATAGGCCAATGGAGTATTACAAAAAGAAAATCAGCTACGAAGAGGGTGCAGAATCTTGAGGAGCCTTGACGGCACTCGTCGCGCCACCAGACGGTGTCGGTTCCTTGGCGCTGAAAACATTCCCCAGACTGGCGCGTAACGCGTCATATACTGCCTGGTGAGGTGCAGGGTGTATCGAGTTCACCGTGTGTATGTGAATGAGGCCCGTGAGAGGTGAAAACGTGTAGGTCGAGTTGCTAACGCGTGTTCGATGAAATTACGAAGAACGTAGAAAATAAAATTGTACTCACACTTCCCATTCGCCGACCGCACCGCTGACGCGTGCAATGCCGGTCGCGGTGAGCCCGACAAACAGGCTCTTTTCGCGACTTTTTCGACGCGCTTTTAGTTGCAGGTCTCCGAGAGGCGGCGCCGCGTCGACGGAAACCTTGTTGAGCGCGACCTTGAGGTCCGAATAAAGCGCGGTTAGTGTGTGGCGCACGAACACGGACGACGCAAGGTACATCGGCATTCCTGGATTGGATTAGGTTATTTTATTTTATTTATGAAATTCAAGTCGTACCTTCGATGTGGAGGGTCTTTGGGAATGGGGAAGGGAGTGCCACAGGTGGGGTGTACGACAGTCGAACATTTGGGCTATATATCGAGTCGACGTCTCCGTCTTCTGGGCCACGGAAGTCAAGGGGATTGGCGTTTGGGACAATGGTGCTGCCATTGCCCTGGCGAGGGTGACCCGTGGACCTGTCGATAGACGCGACTAGTCCCGTGGAGAAGAAGTCCGGAAGAGTTTGTTGAATCACGTAGATGGCGCGACCTAGTAGGGCTGCGCTCAGGACGATGGGGTGGGATCCCTTGGACCGCACTCACCAGTACGGAGTTCCCATTCCTGGTCTGAGATCTCGGGGGGAGTCTTGGGATTGGGAACAGTGTCAGGAGGACGGTGTGAGCGTAGACCGAGCGCCGCTTCTGTCGACCGAGGACGGATAACGACGCGAAGGGAAATTATCGGGTGCTGACGACTCGGACTCGGGAATGAGTGCCGCAAAGCAGGGGAAAGGCATCGGGAGAGCCGTTTATTCGAGGTGGATGGCCAGGAAAACATTCAAGACGGACATAACCGTGCCTCTGCCACGGGCGTAACAGGGAATCCTGCGACGCGTTCAGCCGGCCATCATATTTGCCAATTCCACCCGAACCAAACCGTGACCTTCTTCCGCTTTCCTCCGTCCATGTAAACGAATTTCGTCAACATCTGAGAAACCCTCGGTCCAACTTGAAGTCATTCATTTAACGGGAGAAGCCACTGGTCAAACCCCAGATCAACGCTTCTCGTTTACTACCGCCATGAGCGGCGACCTTGATTTCACCAGCGCAGATGTACCAACGGCCGCCCCATCTGTGGCATCTCTTCAACAGGCTGAGGCATCCCTCGTCACAACCCTGCCAGAAGGCGGCGTAGGCTTCGAAAACATGAAAAATCACATCTTGAAGGACATCGCTGTTGGATTTGCCGGTCAGTGTTCGAAGCCTCAGCAAATAATTAACATACTCAGTCGTCGCCAAGGAGCGAGTCGATCTCCAAATTTCTACGCCGATACAACGGGCAATTTGACAGACGCCGCACTTTTCGCCGACTGGTTGGTGTCCACCACGGACCAGAACGTCCAAGTTCACCTCCCGCGAGAAACTGTTGCCACGACTCTTGAGGCAACGGCTTTACGGTGATTACATGACAAGAATCTTTTCAGCCAATGTTTTGCCCTGAACAGGTCTCTCAGATTGCTCCAGCAGCTTCTCTCGGTCAACGAAACGACCTTCCCTGGACGGATATTCACGACTGGTGCTGCTGCGTCCAACCTTTTGGGCATAGCAATGGGTAGGGAGTTTGTCGTTGCTGAGGCTGGCCGCCGAAATTCTCCACCATCGCACACCAGTGTGGCTGAGCTCGGTCTGTTGGAAGCGTGTTTGCAGGCGGGAGTGCAAAGCATCCAGATCATCACAACCAGGCCTCATTCGTCGCTATATAAAGCAGTGTCTGCTGCTGGAATTGGCCGAGATTCAGTCCTCTTGGTTCCTCTCAGCGAAGATGAACCGTGGAAATTTGACATGAATGTTCTAACCCAACATCTGTCTCGCGAGGAGGCGAAGACTATTATTGTGGTTAGTGCTGCAGAGGCCGTCTCTGGTCGCTTCATGTCCCAGGCCGAGATGGCCCGAATCCGAAGTCTCGCTGATAAATATGGTGCTTGGGTTCACGTCGATGGAGGTAAAGCTTTCACCTTGGATATGTGAGGGCTCATTCTCATCGTTCTGTAGCGGTTGGGCTCCAGGCTTTAATCCTGCCCCATACAAAAGAATACGCTGCTCTCAACGATGGTGTTTCGGGCTTCCACCTTGCGGACTCCATCGCAGGTGATGCCCACGAATTGTTGAATGTTCCTCATGATTGCGGATTTTTCTTCACTCGGCACTTGGAGCTGCAGCAAATTGTGTTTCGAAACCCTGGCGCCGCATATTTGTCCACCGCCACGCTCTCGATCCCCTCGCCACTTAATCTAGGTCTCGAGAACAGCCGCCGATTCCGGGCCCTTCCTGTTTACGCCTCCCTCTTGGCATGTGGGCGCATTTGGTATTGCACTCTACTTGAACGGCGGATCGCTCTTGCCCGCCGTATCGCATCATACATTATCAACTCGACTGTATACCAACTCCTTCCCAACAACGACCTCGACACAATCTACACGGTGGTGCTGTTTCGCGCGCGCTCGGACTCTTCGAATATGAAACTGATTTCTCTGCTTGACCCTTTGAATTCGAAACAAATTCATATCTCAGGGCTGCTGTGGAAGGGCCAGGCGGCAGCGAGAATCGCCGTAAGTAGTTCGTATGTCGAAGTGGACCGCGATTTCGATATCATCGTCAATGCATTGGAGTCTGCGTCGATTACAGTATAATATTGAACATTGCGTGGATAACCTGGTTGACATCTTATTGAGAGGGACCGTAAAAGTAGAACAACGTACAGCTTAATTTCTAGCGTCGCCTCTGGATTCCAGGGCTAGCTGCGCGGCAGCCAACACCTCTTGGCGTCTTATTTCATTCAATTGCGTGCCGCTTACTCGCGGGCGATACTTGCTCCCGTAAAGAGCGCGACATTCCGCTTCCGTTTGATATCGCAGAATATCGTAGTCACTGGCAGCCGTCATTTCCGCGTCGCGGGCGGTGTGTCCACGGCCAGCGATCACCACCTTGACTCCCCGCGCAGTAAACTCCCTCTGCCGTGCGCGCTCTGACTGGCTGAGGAACACGGTGATGCGCCCCGGGGAGACGCCATTTTGCGAGAGGTACGCTAGCGTGCTGGCGTCTACGCAACGGGAGGGACCGACCACAAATGCGTGCCCTTGTAAAATTGCGGTATCCAGCCTGGGCCCGTAGTGCTCTGCAAAGTACGTCGGGGATGGAGCGAGCGGGCCTGAGATGAAAGCGATGCGGGTCGAAGTGCCAGAGGATGATTCTAGGGGTGTTTCTGCAGCAGCCGAGCGCAAAGATTGTGGGGCTTTTAATGTTGTGGCCATTGTCAATGTGATGGAGGACATCTTCATGTTTCTGCTTGGGAAGTCGAGCGCGGAGGCTGTGCAAGTTAATTTGACTCCAGCCTCCGAGTCAGGTCGGTACCGGAGCTGACGAGGCAGCCTCTATGTTGAGCAACAATGTTAGTGTGAAAAAATAATTAGAACCAACGAACCAAAATTCCGCAAGCAAGAAAAAAGTGGCGGCAGGGTTGCTGGAACATACTTAGAGTCTGGGACAACCTGATGCGTTTGATTCGTTGCCGAATTCAGCCGTCTCGGCAAGCGCCCTCGATAGATCCCGAAATGTTGCCGAAACATACTTGAGACGATTTCAGCGCCTTCGTTTGAGGCGGAAAGCACTAATTTCCGGGACGTCATCCGAAATTCCGTGCTTTGAGGTTCCCTGGACCACTATGGTGCATGTCTACCCAGGTGCGGCCAGACCCAGCGTATACGCAGATGTAGGAACACAGTGTGGCCCAACCAGGGCCCAACGTAGAAATACCCTGGGTCTACAACGGCCTGAACGCGTGAGTTGGTGAGCGGTGCCTTTGAAATTTACGCCCCACCCAAACAAATACCGCAGGCCCAGCGCAGCTACGGCGCAGGTTGGATCGATTGTGTCGGATGGAACTTGATATGCGGTCAGCTATAAACTTAAAGCTGGTTGAATTTGAGAAATAGGCTTGAGATCTAGAGTTTTATGCGATGGATGGCCTAAGACAGCGTCAAGGGGCACAACAAGAGCATTGGATAGGACGGTGACAAGCGAGCCTTGAGGGATGGGTGCCTTTTGCCATTTACGGTCGAACTCGGATGTCGGCTAAACGAACTCGGACGTCCGCTGGCCTCGCAGTCCGGGCGGCGTTGGTCATGGATTAAATAAAACTCACGCGCCGATGGGTCTGAGTAATCGGACCGTTCAAACGATACCGTTGAAGCCCGAATGGGTGGTCGAAAAGCCCTTTGCGAAGGGCGAGATACTACACGGTTCGATAATTCTGGCACGCTGAATGGCGTTGACGGAGTGAGTCCGACCTGATGTAATACAGCCGGACGGTTTGTACGCGTACGGCTCGGGGAAGAGCCGAGAGGAATTTTGTCAACCAGGAGGTCAACTGGGTTACGCGTCGTTGAGACGGCCGGCGAGAAGGTTAATTTGGCGAAGGTGCGTATAAAGTGGCTGGCCAATTCAGCTGCTCTCACCAGAATCCCCTCTGCAAACAAAATGAGTACCCCAGCCCCGCGATTTACGCTCGACTCGGCCGCGCAAGCCACCTTTCGCGCACCTACGCTCCAGCAGGCGAGTAACCTTCAGAAAGTCTTCAGGTCGGGAAAGGTCGTCATCGGGAACTGTCTGAGCTATCCTTCGAGACACGTTGCCAAGACTGTGGCCGTTACGGGGGCTGATTGGTGTTGGATTGTGAGTTCGAACTGTAAACGCGTGCCAAACCGAACTGATGATGACAACGGGACATCAGGATGCAGAGCACGTCGCATGGTCGCCGACTGAACTGGTAGAATGTATCCAGGTCATCATCCACGAAAGCGGAGGCAAGATGATCCCCGGTTGGTAGCACTGCAGGCGCGTCGGTCTCTGCTAACCAATAGAAACTAGTTGTCCGTGTCCCTAGCAAGACGGCCTTCGATTATATGGCGAGTCTTTGCAAATGAACCCGCGGATCGCCAATAACGATTTTTAGGCATGGTGTTTGGACGCCGGGGCCGGAGGGATCATAGTACCTCACTTGGAAACTGTGGAGGAGATGAAGGAAGTGATAGCTGCCTGCCGCTTCTCGTGAGAGTCTATGCAACGTGTGTGAAAATGTTGCCCACCTAATTTGAATATGGGCAGCCCTATTGGGCACAGGTCGTTCCCGCCGTTCACATTCGTAATTCTTTCTTTACCATCTTCGGAAACACGAATGCTCAGCGTTATGACCATAGCTACCGGGAGTAACGGACAAGACGCCGGAGAACGAGACCGTATTTTCACTGGCCAACAAACATGTTGCGATTATTCCGCAAATCGAGTCCAGGCTCGGCATAAAGAATTTGGAGGCAATCATGCAGTTGGACGAAATTTCCGCGTTCATGATCGGAGGTGATTTCTTTAACAACACGTCGATGCTCACGAATCTGAACATTGCCAGTCGGCGATCTCCGCCTGGACATGCATTTGCCTGCTGGGATGTCAGGGGACGAGCCTGAATTTGTCGCGGCCCTAGAGAAAGCCGGCAGAGTATCCAAAGAGCGCAACATCCCCCTCCTCGGCCTAGCTATTGGGGACGAGATGGTGAAGGCACGCATTGACCAAGGGTTCAGAATTCTTGCTGTCTGCATGGATCTGCACGAGCTTGCGTTCGGGATGATGCGTTCAGTTTCAGGAGCTCGAGCGACCGCAGAGGCACACATGCAGGCCCGCCACATCGGTATGAACGGCCAGGTGAAGCAAGAGAAGTAGATGCCGCGTTCAGCAGTACAAGGACGATGAAGACGGTGTTTCCGGGACCGATGTCGAACCAGTAGATATAATGACCTCGCAGTAATAAAAAACCCATAGAATTTCCTGTTAGCCAGCGCTCCGAGCTTAGCTACAGACAGGCTTCAATTAGAAAAGAGTCACCGTGCTTTTGGGTCCGTTGACAGATCGGAGGCCAGAAAAATATATCGAGCCAAGCTAGGCAGCACGCGAAGAAACAACGAAGAAAGTCAGATTTGGTCGAGTCCCAAGGTTGTTGAGTCACGGTGCGAGTGACGGATCGCATCAACAGCCAGCGTCACAATCTCTGGCTTTTTGTTGTTGTCTGCTTTCAAGGCGGGTGGCCGCACAACGCCTCCATTGTCCCTTTTACCCCTCTTCCTCTCCCCCACCACTCACCGTACATCCACCTCCCACAAAACCGCGATCCACCCGTCCAAAATCGCGTCGATTCGACTTTTCACGGCTGACTGATTAATACACCAACACCAACGCCACTCGGAGCGGAAGGAATTTCTAGGAAGGAGACAATACACAGTACGACACGCCACCCGCTCCCACTGCAATGACGACGTCCGGCGAAGACCTCTCGCGGTCGATATCTAAACTTTCCCTGCACTCTGAGTCGAGCGCAGAGGATTGGGACCGCTCACTGTCCATGGACGGCGACGCCGACGAAATGAACGAGGGCGGCCCGCCACGGACGACGCCACGTAACTCCGTCGTCTTTCCCGCCGGCGCAGCAGGGGACGACGCGACGCCCGGGCGCGGTAACCCGAAAGCAAACGGCAAGACGGAGGGCGGTAAACGTTCGCTGAGCGAGCTGTTACGACTGCACGCAGAAAAGGGCACGGACTGCACCTTCAGCCCGGAGGAGGCCGCGCGCGTCGCAGACGTCCTGCGCGATTGGGTGGGTGGTGTCTTATCGCGCCACTTGTAAGGAGGCTAATCCTTCCATCGCACGCGCAGATAAACGCGGGCTCGTCGCCGTACGAAGACGAGGATGACTTTTTTGCTCGTGGGTCGCAGGATGATTTGGCGCTCCCCAGCGCCAAGAAAGCGACCGACGGTCGAGCGCGGGGGCAGAGCGATGTCTCTGCGGGCAACTCACGACCGCCGAGCGCTGCGGGGTCCATCAAGTCCCGCTCATGACCACGCTCCCCCATTGCCGACTCCATTTTCCTTGCTTTCGATGCACGCTATTTATCCCGTCCCTCGCATGTCCAGTCTCGTCCCCCTGCATTTCCCGCACCCCCTTGCATTTTCCCCCTCCCCGCTCTCCCTGCATCCGTTACTTATATGTGACGACCTTTCACGACCGCCACGCCCCACCCACGTCCTCACGACCCGAAATGTACCCACCCCACATCCGTGCGCCGAACCCCCCGATGCACACCCAATGCTTAGATGCACAGGGCGCCGACTCGGAGAATGTACATATGTACCCCCTACAGCGCCATTTACTCGATACTACAACAACTTACAGTACTTACAGCTTGTTATTTATTCGATCGTTGTAGCATGCTTTCTGTCTTTCCTGTTTATATCTTCAATGGAATACGTGGAATTTCATTTGTGTTTTACTACGTCCAGCTGTGGCCGAGACAAGAGCAAGACGAGCTCTACAACGACGAGAAAGAAAAGGGAAAAAAAAATGGGGAATGTCCGGAAGGGGCTAATTAATTTCTAAATCGGGCGAGGCGGCGGTCTGGACCGTCGCGGACTCTTCGTGCCCTTCAAATTCAACTCACTGCACCCAGCCTAGGCACTGCGGTGCGGCCAAAAAACCCTTTCTTGCAACTCTCGGAAGGGCCCGGCCGTTCCGTCTAGTGATGTTCCGGGTCAGGGCTTGAGCCCGAGCCCGGGCTTTTGAGCCCGACCCGACCCGACCCAAAGTAGGGCCCAAGTCGGGCTCAAGGTCGGGCTCAGATTTTTTCAGGGCCCCGACCCTGGGCTTGAGCCCGGGCCCAACTACATGACTATCCCAAGTCAAATTTTGCTGTGAGTTGGGTTGAAAACCTAAATTTTACCTGCAACGGAAGTTGATTTGAAGTATCTTTTCCCTTTGGTGCTCACTCGAGGATGGGCAGGTGAGTCGTAATTGAGTGCTTTACCAAGGTAAAATACAGGTAATGTATACTCAAAATTTAAAGTTGAACCTTACGGAACACAGTTAGAAAATATACTGATGGGCCCGGGCTTGAGCCCGAGCCCGACCCGACCCGGGCCCGACCCTCAGGTAGGGTCGGGCTCAGGATATTTTGTGGGCCCAAGCCCTGCCCGACCCGACCCAAGCCCGGGCTTTTGGGCCCGACCCGACCCGAACATCACTAGTTCCGTCCAATTGTCGGTGGCGATTTGTCGCATCCGCTCGTTGCAAGTTTATCTTTTCTCCTGGAGTCCTTTTCGCGCGTAGGCCTTCAAGCTTCAAGTTGCGTAGGCCCGAATTCGCCCTGTCGGCAGTCTGACTGGCGACCCGCACATAGAAAATGCATGCTCGGGTCGACCCAACTCACTTTTCCTCTCCGGCGCCAGTGCCGTAGGTATTATCTCCAGGGTTTCCCGCTCCGACCTTCATACTTCTCGCACTCTTTGAACGCGGCACAAGGCTCGCGTGTCTCCTGGATTCTTTGTACATAGACCCCATTACTAAGTTCTTGAAGCGGCAGATCCGAGATCGCAAGCACTTGAAGCAGTTCACCTCAAGTTCACATCCTCCCCCGTAGATTTAGGTACAGTTTTGTCTGCCGTGGATTATTTTTCGACGGCTCGACGGCATTACTGAAAATCGGGGCAGTTCCGCAGCCGCTAATTGAATCGTGAACATCACACAGTAACCAGGATCAGGGCGTCCCGACTTCGAAGCTGCAAGCCACAGCCATTGAGAGAAAATGTCCATTACGGTATGTCAAATAGTTTTGAGTACTACAGCCGCGAATGTAGAAATCTGCAGCGGCGCAGCTCGAGTTGAACGCAATTCTATGCCCCAAAGCCGCTCAAGCAGCCGAGTCGCGCCTGGCTACCGCCGGTGATTCAGATGTTCGCTCGAGGTCTGTCTTATATTCACACTGACATCTTACTTCTTAACTTGCAATTGTACATGGCCACCCACTCGTTCCCATATCAACTTTCTTTTTATTTCGTCTTTTTATCGATCACTGTTTTTGAAATGCCTCTGCCCTCGTCCCGAAAAGGCTACCAACCCACAGTAGCCCTCTTGCCTCAACGTGATGAATCTGTGGGGAGACTCTTGCCCATTCTCTGCATTTTTTTACTCTTTCATCCTTCAGGAACTTGAATCTATTTCACCAGCGGGGCGTGGGGTTGCGGAAAAGTAAGCCGGTAAGTTAAAAACACCTTCTCTCAACCTCTTGTCAACCCTCTCTCCCGATATCCCCTCTCTCCCGATATCACTCTCTGGGGCTCCAACCTCTCTCCGGGCCACGCTGAACCCGATGATTATCTACACAATCCAACTATACAAGGAGGAAAGTGGTAGATGAGCCCAGCTCATCTGGAATATCAGGCTGTGTGACCGAGATCGCTGCTCGGCCTGTCCCACAAGAGCCAATGGCATCCCCAAGAATTCCTGGCTTGGAGAATGCTAAGGATTCAACTGTTTCCTTGCAACCCACGTATGTATATTTACTGTTTTAAACCAACGGTTGCCTGTTTCTTTCTGTCTTTTTTGGCAGTATGGGTCTGTCATATCCAGGCTATGACCCATGTCCGAAAATTTCGATAATTCGGCTGGGGCAGCCGTGACACAAGAAAAAGTTCGTAGATAAAATGTCACCCGGAAACGCGTTGGCGTGCACGTGGGGGCTTAACCATTTTGTGAAACACAATTTTAACTCATGTTTTGCGTAATTGATCAGCGAGGGTTGAACTAAAGGTTGGATTTGTGTTGCCAGGTTGCCGCTTAAGGAGCCGTACAGGAAACTGGTACAAGGGCAAAGGTGTGCGTCCAATTTAACATTTCGAGAGAGCGCCGCGGTGTTTCAACCAAATAATGCTTTGGGCGGAAATTCCATTTTTCGAGCCATTTTTCGATGATTTCGTGACTTTTTTGAGATATTCGAGGATCTCGGTGACCTGCGTAATGTACGAAAATTTTCGTAAATCTGGGCCCATCCGTGACTTACGAATTGAATGGAACAGTGCAGCACGAAAACAAAAGTCAACTTTGGCTATATTTGCCACTAGCTTCGTCGGTCATCATGCTTACCCAACCCATATTTTTCGCTTGGACCGACTCAATCCAACTATGTACTGGTTAGTATCGACAAAATTACAGCGGGAGCAAATAAACAATACAAGGCTAGATAAACATTAGTTTCGTATTTGCTACATGGGTATAGGGTAGAGGCAACGTAATTACGGGGATAGGCCGATAGATACAGGGCTAAATCATGGAGTAATATCGAAAGGTTTAGTACCCGGCCTCGACATGCGCGTCGAGTTCGGCCTCAACATGTGAGCCGAGTTCGGCCTCGACATGTGAGCTGAGTTCGGTCTCGACGTAGCCGCCCGGGAAGCAGTCACGCTCTCGCGGAAACTTTTCCGCAATCGGGCAAGGGGCCACTGCAGCTTCGACCAGGACCACTTGACGTGCTCCTGGTGGTCATCGTCATCGTGGATGAGGTTGTTCGGGTCCTTCTTGCGGTACTGGAAGGCCATGATGATCCAGATGGTGACGGCGGTCATTGGGAGGGCGAAGGCGAGGTAATGAGGGAGGGTGCCCCGCGTTCCGGGCGTTATTTCCTTCACATTCATTCCGAAGACGGACTGTTGGCGCTGGATCAGAAGGCCGCGAGACGCACTACAGGAGACGGAAACTCACAGCAGCGAAGGACGCAGGAAGGAAGAACATGGTTAAGTAGGATATTTGTTTCATCGCTGTGATGCATTGCCGATGAGAATTCACGAGAAAATTGAGGACGACCATACTCCGCACCTGCGCTGTCTCTGAGAGCCGCTTCCGTCATCTTCTGCATCCGCCGACTGTCCTCGAGGTTAACGCTGCTGAAGGCCTATGGCAAATCAGTCCCGGAGCCCATGCATATGTGGAGCCAAGGAAAGACGTACCAGATTCATCACGTTCTTCAGCCGGTTATCCTGCATGCTCCTGTTCTGCTCGAGCCGCGCGATCTCGTCGAGCAGATTCGTCGATTCTCTGCGCATCAGCTCCTTGACGAAGGCGATCTTCTCCTCCGAGTTAGCCTCGGAGATGTGGTCTGACATGGGATTTGGCGTCTCGGAGACGAAGACCACGGCCTTGCGGAAGTCTTCGAGGAGAGACGCATAATGAAGCAGGTGCGCGCGCACGACGTGCAACTGCTGCGTCAGCGTCATGTCCGTCGTAGCCATGACCCGAGATTCCTGCGCACCGGAATTCAGGACGCGGTTAGTGAAGTGAGAGCGGGACCCACCAGCCAGCAGATGTGGAGGTACAGCGCTTCAAGCGACTCGTCAAAGGCGTAGAGCGGGTACCAGAGAAGGGCGAGCAGGACAAAGGTGGGGTCCAACGAGATCGTCGAGGCAAAGATCTTATTCCAGTACACCGACTGCCCGGCGGCGAGCAGCCGTGTCCGGAGGGTGCTTGCGGTCGTAGTCCGGTGCGCGTGCGGCGGGTGGTAGCTGATGATTGTGCTTCCAGTGGGCGACCGCACCATGTGGATGGCGAGTATGTCGGGGAGGAGAATATGACTACCTGAGCACAGATTTCAACTAGGCAGATCGATGAAACAATGAAAAGCGACGTACTCGAGCTCAGGCTCAATGGAGCCTGCGTGTCGATGACCTGGTCCGCCGACTGGAGGCTGGGGATAGACGGGGAGTAGCTCGAGGTCGGGCTCGAAGGCATTGTGGTCGGGTTTTGCATACAGCGAATGAATGTTAGGGTAAATGTGATATCTGGCGATGTGGCTCAATAACCCAGCAAGAAAAGCTTTGGAAAGAGCTCACGGTCGCCGTCCCCTACAGCTTCTTGGTAACGAGCAGGTATCCAATTGATGGACGAAGAGAAGAAGAACGGCTCGATATTGTACCTGGGAGTTGATGAGCGCCGAGTTTTGTGTCCGAACCACGATACTTACTTTGTTCCAAGCATTTGAAGCACAGGCCCCGACAGATTGTCGACAAACAGAGCCCGTAGGCGAGTTCCAGCTGGGGGGTCTTTTTGCAAACCCTCCCAATATTGCGTCGTGTTGTCCGCCGTGATGACTTCGTCCTCTTGCCGGGTGAAAGTTCCATCCTCACGGACATCAACGGGATGGATGGTACAATGCTCCCGGGAAACATGATTCACGACTTTAGTTATTCCAGCCTTTTGCTGCTGCAGCGCATGCCAATTGGGATAAAGCGACTGTGGGTACTGATGCCAAGGTCAGGAGGAGCATAGATAGCCAAGACACCAAGAAGTACCTTTGACCAGTGCTCTTGCTCTGTGGTCGGTTTCCGTTTCGGGTTTGCCAGCAGGTCTGGATCTATCTATCGGAATATTCAGTCAAACGCTTCCAAGAATTACTCGAAACACACCTCACTGTCCAAATCAAGAAATGGCCATGGTCCAGAGGGCGCCCCGTGTCTATGGCTTGGCTGGGGGATGCGCGGAGGCATCTCGCGGGAATTGGCATTCCTATAGAGCTCGATGGGAAAGGACATTTTAACAAGGTGCTACCTAAGGAACTAGCTCGTTGGCCAAGGTGCTGTCGTGTGGGAAGTTATGTGCCTCCGACGAGGAAGGATATCGAATAAGGCAGTCTCCACTGCTAAAGGTGGTGCAAAAGCTGTGGCATGTCAAGCGCAATTCAGCTCTCGTACTTAGACGCCGTGGAGTGAACGGGAAGGGATCAAGGGGCTGAGGCGTGGGATTCAAGCAACCAAGTTGTTGGGGCTGGAAATGGCCCACGAATTGCAAGCGACGAAGAGAGGCGAAGAAATGAAGCAGGGGTGGAGAAAACACTGACGGAAGCCTCGGACTACAGCCGGACATCAGTGTCAAACATGCACAAGCAGCAAGCTAAATGCGAAAATATTTTTGGCAAATATATACACGCTCTCGGTGAGGAACATTGGCTTCAAACTCTGGATTTATTGCTTCTTTCTCATGATCGAAATGGAAAAAAAATAATTAGGAAGTACAATTAGTGGGTGAACCAATGTTGAACTCAGCATCACCAGCGGCAAAAATATGGTATAAACAAATCGGACAGGTGAGGTATCACAGCTATAGCGGAAGAGGCAAAGAATCAAACCGCCGAGGTGACTTGGTCCTGCGCCACTTGAATTTCTCTCCCATCTCTCGCAAAGCAAGTGACCACTGGGAGGACCAAGAAGTCTGTGCCGAACAACGCTCATAATCATCAGGATCGGCGTAGCCGTTGTGATGACGATTCGGGTCCTTCTTATGGAAGGGGAACGCGATGAGGAGGCATATTGTGACCAGTGTCAACGGGACGGCAAAAGCGACATAATGGCGCACACTGCCGAGCGCGCCATCTGGCACTATTTCGCGGACGTTCATCCCAAAGAGGGACTACATCGGAAAACTTGAGTAAGTGACAATGTTACATGAATCGAAGCCTGACTTACAGCAGCGAGCGACGGAGGGAGGAAGAACATGGTCAAATAAGATATTTGTTTCATCGCTGCAACGAAATAACGATGAGCACCAGAACGAACCAACGAGGGTACATTTTACCTGCACTGTCTCTCACGGCCGCCTCAGTGAGTTGACGCATTGTCGTACTGTCCTCTAAGTTGACACTGCTGAATGCCTGTAGGACATAAACTCTTGCAAGGTCAACGTGAAGAAATAAACATACCAAATTCACCAGATTCTTCACCCGATTATTTTGCATTTTTCGGCTTTGCTCAAGCCGCGCAATCTGATTGAGAAGATTCGCAGACTCTTTCCGCATCAGTTCTTTTACGGCGTCGGACGTGCCCTCTAACATCGGGTTGCGCGTCTCGGAAACAAAGACCACGGATTTCCGAAAATCTTCGAGCAAAGACTCGTAGTGCCAGAGATTCGCGCGCAGGAGATGCAGCCGATGTGTCAAGTCTGCGTGTGCCTTGGTCCTTACCTTGGTTTCCTAGGCCCATTATATTTCAACACTACGTCGGCCGAGGATGGAATGAAAACGACACACCAGCCAGCAGATGTGGATGTACAGTACTTCGAGGGACTCGTCAAAGGCGTAGAGCGGGTACCACATGAGTGAGAGCAGCACAAAGGTGGGATCGGACGAGATCGTGGAGGTGAAGATGTTGTTCCAGTATACAGATTGCCCCGCGGCCAGCATCCGTGTGCTGAGGGTACCTGCGGTCGTAGTCCGGTGCGCGTGTGGTGGGTGGTAGCTGATGATTGTGCTCAAGGTGGGCGAGCGAACCATGTGAATGGCCAAAATATCGGGGATGAGGACATGCGTTCCTAACAGTGAGTTGGATTATTGCATCGATCAGGCAGTAGCCGCTGACGTACCAAGCTGCATGGGTGCCCCCGTGTCGATCACTTGGTCGGACAACTGAAAGCTCGGGATGGTGGAAGCGGCGCTCGTTGCTAGGCTCGGGGGCCTCGTCGACCGATTTTGCATACACCGGATAAACGTTAGGGTGAATGTGATATCTGGTTGTAATAAGCTACTTGGCGAGAAATTATTTCGGAAAGAGCTCACGGTCGCCCTCTCCGTCAGCTTCTTGATATCGCGAAGGTATCCAATTGAGGGATGAAGAGAAGAAGAACGGCTCGATATTAAATCTGGGATTTGGCGAGCTGAGTTTCCGTGTTCAAATTGATAGAATGCTTACCTTGTTCCCAGCATTTGAAGCACAGGCCCCGACAAGTTGTCGACAAATAAAGCCCGAAGGCGAACTTCAGGCGGCATATCTTTTTGTAAACTCTCCCAATATTTCGTCTTGTTATCTTCTGTGACGACTGCGTCCTCTTCCTTGGCGAAAGTCCCATCTTCGAGAACATTAACGTGGTGGATGGTGCAATGTTCGGGAGAGACACGGTTTACGACTTTCGTTATTCCAGACCTGATCTGTTGGATTGCAGACCAATTTGGGTAGAGCGATTGTGGATACTACATAATCTCGAGTTGTAAGAAACATGGATAGCCAAGGGACTGAACGGTAATTGTTTACCTTCGACCAGTGCTGCTGCTCCTCGGTCGGTCTCCGCTGCGGATTTGCCAGCAGGGTTGGATCTATCTATCGGATATTCATTGTAAAGCACACAAAGTTTACTCCACACACACCTCACTATCCAAATCGAGAAAGGGCCATGGTCCAGAGGGTGCCCCGTGTCTATGGCTTGGCTGAGGAATGCGCGGAGGCATATCTTGATCGTTAACATTCCCATTGAGCTCGAAGGCAAAGGACATCTTGAGTTAGATGCCAAGGCAGCTCCCGGGCAAGTTTAAATATTAAAATGATGTGGAGCAACGTCCGGCTGAGAAGGAGATCAAGTAACCATGCCGCTAGAGGTACGAGAGAAGCTGTGGAATAATGAATTAGTGGAGACGCGGAACATTGATGCCCAGAAGAGATGAAGCTTCCCGCCCCTCGACGGAGACGCTGAGAAAGTCGATAGAGCTGTGGCAGAAATAGACGAAGCTTCAAAAGGGAAATTGGAGAACAGAGGCCTAGATAAGTCGAACCAAGTTCGACCAACCATGACTGTTCTGTTCAGGTATTGAAAACAAACATAAATAAGCACCGTCGGGCCGACTGCCGCATCTTCGTCTGGGCGTGCTGGCCAGATTTCTACCTTCAAAGCTGTAAGACGGGGCAGTAGTATAAACGAACCCTCGCTCACCTAAACCACCAAGCCACAGCCCACACCATTCAATGATCACCGGCTTCTCAATCGCGACTCTGGTCATTTTCGTCTGCTCTATAGCTTTTGTCATTTACCCGCTCTCCCTTCCAATTCGTCTCCCTTTCATCGGAAAAAAGCGCGCTCAGCTCAATCTAACGACCGCACCCATCCTTGCCATTGCGATATTATGGGCTGCACAATGCTTAGGCCCCTCTCAGGTACCAGGGCACTATGTCGCTACGTATCCTTCGTGCGCTCACCCTCGAATCATAGATTCGCGACGGCATCGTTGGGACTGGTGAGATTCACGCTCCTCCAAGTTCTCCGCAGTCAACACAACAACAGATGGCGTTAAGCCTTACAACATCCTCATTCTATTTTTCTCGTTGGCGTACATGGCAATTACTCTGGATATAACCGGGGTCCTACAGGCCGCCGCGTTCTGGGTCAGCAACCGTGGAGGCGCCAACGGATGGAAACTGTACCTCTATTTCTATCTCATGTTGACAGTCCTCAGCGTGTTCCTCGGCAACGACCCTGTGATTTTATCGGGAACAGCATTCTTGGTGTACTATACAAAAGTCTCGGAGCTCAATGTAAGTGGGGATCGTCAGAAATATCTGAGGTCCTGAATTAACGACTTCAAACGCAGCCGATTTCGTGGTTAATATCGGAATTTGCAGCCGCTAACACGGCAAGCATGGTTCTGTAAGTGCAGCTCCATACTCCATACTCCAAACCAATCAATCAATCCTATTATAGCTTTGTTGGAAACCCGACCAACGTCGTGATATGCGAAGGATTTTCAGTCAATAATGCGGCGTTCACTGCCTACACTATACTGCCGTTCCTCGCATGCAACCTGGCATGCTTCGTCGCTCTCGGTTTCCAATTCCGGAATCCGAAATACCTTCCCCGACGATTGAACGCCACTGCTGACTTGGATGTTCGATCCGTACTCCTTGATCCTAAAGGTGCATGGGTCGGCGCCGCACTCCTAGGCTCTTGTCTCGTTGTGATCATCGTTGTGAGCTTCTTTCATGTCGACGTGTGGAAGATAAGCCTCCCTTTTGCGGTCGCCAAATTTGCCTTCGACATTGGATGGGATCACTATCGATTCCAAAGAGCGATTCCTATGCTTGGCCACGCTCCGCGGCAGCGTTCCTCGAGCCAGAATGGTCGCGACACCACATCCGGGACTGCCGAACCGGACGAGGATATTATGCTGCAGGCATTAAAACGCCGCATGACAGCACCTGAGGGGGCAAATGAACTACCGCAAAGTGTTGCTGGAAGAGACCCCGCGACCCCAGCATCATCTACACCCACGGCCGCGCCCGCCTCTTCGCCATTACCGTCGTCGTCCACCTCCCTCCCATTAACAAAATCTTTATCACTGGCATTCATGAACAAGCGCACGGAGCTAGCCGCTCACTTCCCAACCTTCTTCACCGCCTTACCTAGGCTCCCGTTCGCCCTTATCCCGTTCGCCTTTTCCCAATTCATTTTAATCGAAGCCCTCGCGCACCAGGGCTGGATCGACGTCTTTGCTTCTTGGCTCCGCCATGCAACGCACCGCAATCCCGCGAGCCCCTACCCAACGATATGGATCATTGGTGTCCTCGGTATAATTTTATGCAACCTCTCGGGAACTAACATTGGTGCAACAATGTATGTGGGCGGCTTACCCTTGCCTCGAAACTCAACTGTTTAACCTTCATCTAGATTATTGACAAAAGTAGTGCGTGCAGCGCTTCTCCCGCCACGCACGGAACGCGCGGCGGCAATCGCGCTTGCCGTTGCCAGCAACATCGGCGCAGTGAGCTTCACATTCAGCGCAAGTCTCGCCGGTCTACTCTGGCGTGCCATCCTGAAACAAAAAGGGATCTTCATCGGTCAACGGACATTTGCATATTGGAATACGTTGCCAGTCGTTGTTATGGGTGCGGTGGGTCTCGGTGTCGTTTGTGCTGAGATGGCGATTGTACGGTAATGCTCTCCATCTTGCTTCCCGAACATGTCTACACTTTTGACTGTACCATAATGCTGCGTCGCCGATTTTACATTGACACTGGACAGACATAATTTTGAATTGCGGCGGAGAAGGTGTTGTCCAATAATGAGGGCGCCTGGAATAATATTGGAGGCTCTCTTCGCGTACACCAAGCGAGTGCTGTTGAAGACTTACAGCCAGGGAAAACGAACCTACAACCTGGGAAACCGACGACAATTTGCAAAGGTGATGAAGTTTTCTTCTTCTGATATACAAAAACCGCCACGCATCTAGCAGGACCGGCTTCACCCTCACCGGCACGTCTACTAGTAGAGTCTGATGTTGATTTGAACAAGCTATTCAACGAAGCTCACCTATATTTTAGCGTCCATAATGTTTGAGGTATTTTACAAGGTCTCATTTGACGAGACCGACATTCTCAACTTGCTCCTCAGGTCACTGTTGGCCGCGTGTACATATTGATTGTTTCAAAGGTTTGATTTCTCGCACTTACCCGCGCGTTTCATAGATGCATGCTCTCGAACCTCAACAACCGCGACTGGATGACGAATACACCGAGCGAAAGCCGTTCTGGGAGCAGGGGAACCCACTCAGTCGGAATGACTGTTGCCCCGGGGCGACCCCAAAAAACAAGCACTGCGGTGAAAGTACGTCATGAGGTCGATTATTCAACCTCTGTGGCCATTCCGATGGACGCTCTGGAATATGGCAGACAGAGCCAGGAGATGCGGAAAGTGGTCTTCATGTGGCCCCCGTGAAGAAGGGCGTAAGCTGCGTAAATTTCTAATGCAACTGTGCATTGTGCAAAACTCATTTAATCTTGCACCCCTCCACGAACCGTATGGTTGGTGCGAGCCTTTCTTTCTAGAACTTTGAAAACTGTGTCTTCTCTCTGCCGCGATCAACACGAAAATGGCACGCAGAAGGCCTGCTGACGCATTGTCGACACGCTTTCTGCGACATCTATTTTGCCGAGTTCCCATATAAGAACACGCCAGTCAGTTGAGTCTTCGAATCTCCGGCCCCATCTCCATGCTCCCTGGAATACTTGCCCGAGTGCTCATCCTGCTCGGCTACATTACCGCCAGCCGTTGCAGGATTTATGAAAATGTTTCCGATTTACCGGAAAATCTCATCTATGACTTCGTCGTGATTGGAGGCCCGTCGCCCTGATAATTCCCCGGCTTACACTCACGGTTACTTACTCGACCTACAGGCGGCACCGCGGGACTTGTCGTCGCGAATAGGCTGACTGAGAATCCTAATTTTTCGGTTTTGGTACTCGAAGCCGGCGTCTCGTCAGTAGTTCCTCGTGGCCTGGTTCACTATTTTTTACTCCACGTAGGAATGTGGGTGTGCTCGACTCCATAATCCCCTCTTTTGTTGGAAACTTGCTTGGCCCCACGATTTATGAATGGAGTAAGTTCTGGACAAGTCCTCCGCCCTCAACGTTGATAAATAATAGACTATACGACGGTTCCGCAATCTGGGTTGAATGGACGCGTTCTGGACTATCTCAGAGGTGAGTTGTATACGGGAACTTGCCAAAAGAAATGATGAAAGCAGATCACCTCTTCAGCACATATGCTCGGAGGATGTAGCTCCCACAACGGGATGTTCTACACCCGAGGCTCCGCAGGAGACTTCGATCGTTATGCGAAAATAACCGGTGATGCGGGATGGTCTTGGAGTGAAATTCTTCCGTACTTCCTCAAGGTTACCTCTTTCAAACTTTGCATTGAACCGTAACTAATGCTAAACATGTGCAGAACGAAAAATGGTCCCCGCCTGCAGATCATCACGACACCAGTGGCGAATTCAACCCCGCATTTCATAGTACCAAAGGCCTCACTTCGGTCAGCCTTCCCGGATTCGCCTGGCCCATCTTCTACGACCACGTTCTCCAAACTACCAAAGAGCTGCCTGACGAATTTCCTTTCAATCTTGATATGAATTCAGGATTTCCTTTGGGCCTCGGTTCGTTTCCACTTTCTCGATGCAGACTCGCCATTAACATTTACGAATAGGTTGGTTGCAGTCTACCGTCGGGGATGGCATGCGAAGTAGCTCCGCTACATCGTATCTGGCTTCCGAGTTTATTCAGCGCGAAAACTTGAATGTTCTGATTCATGCTCAAGTATCTCAGCTGGTCGATGCACAGAATGTCACCGGCGAACCATTCTTTGATGGAGTGAAGTTCAAGCAGGGTATTTCTTGTCCTCAACAACCTCCGGGGATCTTATATAATGAGATAGGAACTTCCGAATTCACGGCTAGAGCCGTCAAGGAAATAATTCTTTCCGCAGGGGCGGTTGGGACTCCCAATATTTTAATGCATTCTGGGATCGGTGACCAAGCTATGTTAAACGCACTTGGAATTCCGACAGTGCTGCATCTTCCGGGCGTTGGACAGAACATCCAAGATCAGGCATCCATCTCCACTCGCTGGTTTGTAAACACCACCCAGACCATTGAGTCGATAACACAGAATGCTACGCGATTCAATGAGGCATTCGAAGAATGGAACCGATCTCACACGGGACCCTTTGTGGAATTCGGTCCCACTCACGTTGCGTGGCTGCGCCTTCCATCCAGCTCCTCCGTTTTCGAGAACCACACGGATCCATCAGCCGGGCCGCAGACACCTCACATCGAGTTGGTCTTTGAGGTACGTGCCATGTATTTTGATGAATAACATTAGTCGAAAGGTCACCATCAGGCCGGTGCAGGCCTTGGACCTCCTGGTAACGCATCCCAGCATTTTATGGGCGCCGGTGTTGCCGTCGTCACCCCAGCTAGCCGTCAGTTTAAGTCCCCAGAAAACTAAATAACCACTGACCACAGTTTTTTTAACGAAGGGGGGACAATTACGATCAACAGCAGCAACCCCTTTGATCCACCCGTCATCGATCTTGGGTTGCTTCAGAACGACTTTGACATTTTTGCCTTGCGCGAAGGTATCAAAAGCGCCTATCGATTCTTCGGCGCTCCGGTGTGGCAAGACATCATCATCGGCCCGACCCAGGATTTGCAAAATCTCACTACTGACGCCCTCGACGAATTTATCAGAAACACAGCGGCACCGCCCTTGCATCTTGTGGGAAGCGCCGCGATGTCGGCTCGGGATGCTCCAGATGGCGTGGTGAACCCTGACTTGCTTGTGAAAGGGTTAGCGAGGCTGCGTGTTGTGGATGCTTCAGTCCTGGTGAATTTAATCGAGCTCGCCATTTTTCATGATTTTTACGAACATCACCAGCCAATTGTTCCCAGTGCACACACTCAAGCTGCCACTTTCGCCCTGGCAGAGAGAGCCGCGGATATGATCAAAGAACGATGGATGTAGCCTCTATTAGTCTTCGAATATGCATATGTATCTTCCTTTTTGTTGACTGCACTTGCTCGTTCCAGGGGTGTATCAGAGACGGACAACGATTGGTATTGTACCTTACACTCAAGGACAAAGAGGAATCATAGCTTGGACATGGTTGGTATTCCGCTTTCGCCTGAGGATGTAATTTCCCACGGTTCAATAGGCTCACCTTGGCTTTTTGAGATTCATGTATTGATGACTTGGAGCTGGGGGGAAGCGGTGAACGGCGGGGAGGCCAGAAGATAGAAATTTGCGGGGTTTGCATCGAGCGCGCTCAGAAATGCGTATTGTACCGGATAATTAGATGGTAAGTTATCAGGAAATTGTGCATCCTTAAAATTCCAGCGCATCAAGTGCTTCCCTCGAACTGTTTAAACTTCTCCCATGCCGCACTGACAGCCGCAAAGAGTTGTCCACAATCCTCGTACTTATCATCCCAACAGTTCTCTACGATTTCCTTGAAAGAGGCAAAGACGACAGTGTCGATTAACAGTCTTTCGCGGTCGAATGAGAGCCCTAGGATCCGTTGGTATATTTCAAACGATACAAACAGCGAGGACATTACCACCACGATGCACATTAGGGACCCAATCTTGATCAGACGCCTCCGGAGTCCATGTGAGAATCTCGAGGAAGACGCAGCCAAAGGCAAAGATGTCGATCTTCCGGTGGCCAGTGAAGTTGAAGCCGAAATCAATGTTGGGATTGGTGTAGCGGTAGGGTGGCGCGCAGGAGTTCCCAATTCCAGGCAATGCCGACCCTGCAAAGTCGCACAGCATCGCATCCAGGTCGGCGTTCAGTAGAATATTCTTTGGGCTGCAGTCGCCCCACACGATGTTGCGTGAATGGATGAATGCGATGCCCTCGGCGATCTGCACACCCCACTTTGCGCGCGTATGTTGGGGAATGTCAGGGTGGTCGGCCATGTAACACGCGAGGTCGCCATTTGGCGCGAGAGCAAGCCGAATAGGCTCTTTTCCAGCCACCTCAATGCGCGAGTCGGCGGGGAGATCGTAGAGATTTGTATTCAGGCATTCAACGATGCGTGGGTGGGGACCAATCATGGAGTAGAGGAGCCGCTCATTGACCAAGTATTTGCGCTTGACTTTCTTTACGTAGACAGCATTCGTATTCATGGGGGGCAAGGAAAGGGTTTGGCGGGGGCTAAGCGCTAAGTGTGTCACTGTGTGAAGATGCAATCAAAATAAACGCCAAGGTCATGTGATCTCCGCCGGCTGCGTTTCTCTCTTCGCTTTAGGGTTGCGGAAGAAACTCGGTGGTAAATTAATATGTAATTTACCGCGGTCACGTGCAGCGTAAATTACCTATTTGTGGTCGGCAGGCCGGAAACACCTTGTAACTTACTCCCCACACGTGTTTTGGGCAATTTTTTTTTCTTCACGCTTCGTAAATCCAAAGTGGGGAGTGCTATCAATTGACATAGATTTTTTAGGCCCTCGGATGCTAGATAAGAAAAGTCCTAGAGAACTCACTGTTTCTGCGCAGACGTTACATAACGCGATGGACACGTTGTGAGTCAACACTATGTAGCTGATGAACCTCGAGTTGGTCAGCCTTGCACTCTCAGGACTTTCACTCAGCACACAGATTACCCTGAATAGAAAACAATTTTATCTCTCCTACCTGGAACACAGAATTCTCGAGAGAAGAAGAGAAAATCCTGAGGCTGCCAGTGGTGTTTGACACTCCAAAAGGACTGTTACTTCCAAGCTTATCCTTTGTAGTACAGCACTCAAATGGAAGGCGGAGTGAAATGCCCACAAAAAATCACATTAGGGGGTTTCACACAAGGTTATTTGAGGCCAATTTGACCCCAACTTGATCCCCAATTCGGCCCCAACTCCGTCCCCAACTTGAGACTTTTTTCTCTCGGGAAGCCTAATGGCACGACCAAATCGAAAAAATGAAGTTGGGGCATGAAGTTGGGGTCGAAGTTGAATGTCAGATCGTGGTCCGGAGCCCGATTCCACATCCAACTTCGAAATCGGCCCAATTTAAATCTCAACTTCGAGCAAAGTTGAGTATCGAGTTGGGCCCAAGTTGGGCTTCAGATATCCTTGTGTGAAACCCCCTATTGAATAGTTGTTTGAATGGAAAGTGTTCTGATCCTCAGATACACACCGTTGATTAGTACCTTCGATTCTGCGTGGATGGTTATGACCGGCTAGGGGCCCGCGCGGGATGTTTTTGAGATTTTGGCGGCCAGATCAAAGCACGTGACACATCCGAAAACATGTAACTTACCCGGTAAATTACATGATGGTAAGTGGCCGGCAAGCGGCGGGCACAAACAGTGTCTGCTTGGGAAGCTCATGGCCCCCGAGAGCTCGAATTATTTGCATATAGGTTGTCTCCAATTTCCAGCACACATTCAAGTTGTACTACTACAAAAATGCATTCTCCACCGATTTTGTTCCTTGAATTCCTCGCGGATTGCTTAATGAAGGTTGGGCTGAAAAAAGACTGAAGAAGGAAGTTGAGAAGCTAGAGTGAACCAGCATTTTTTTAACTGTTTCTCTGCCCACATTTCATTGAACAGAGAGCTAGCTTGAAAGACTGTCAGCAGCAATGACAAGTGGGTCACGTATTGTGCACCGGCACGTGCAATTGTTGGCGACATTTTCGGTCCTCTGAGCACAAACCGTCACTTCGTTCCTGTTTGTGAATTTGTTGTAGGCCCGAAAAATTTTGGGTAGTAAATTACCTAGTTTGTTGCACCGCCCGGAGTTTCTTCCGCAACCCTACTTCGCTTGCTCTTGAGTCGCAAATCTGCGGTCTGTTACAGTCTGTTACGATCACCACAGATCACCACAAAGTTCCTCGATGAATCGGCATCGAAGGACCACACACGGTCAAGCGACTCCGAGTGCTCGAAGACAAGGAGTCGAGTCACCAAGGTTCCCGCTCTATAACGCGAGGTACGAGCACATTTTTTATAGAGCGTAGGGCTCCGACCCGTCGCCGTCGCTGACGGGGACGGGTGCCGTCGCGACGGGCCGGGACCCGGCCGTCAACCCATCTGAATCTCTTTTCTGACGGCCGGGTACGAGACGGGTGGACCCGGCGACGGGTGCACCGGCGACGGCCGTCGACGGGTACTATTAGAGCGTCTGTCTTAGAGAGACCAGGTTCCCGCGCCGCGCCGCGCAACTTGTATCTTTTTCTCACACTCGATTCAGACGCCTTTGTTTCCGCTCTGCACGGATGCCACATGAGGCTTGCATTAGGAGCATATCAGTGTTCCGAAATGTAGATCTATCGGGTTTCTCGATCTGGAAGCACAAGGTCGTCTTTCTTGTTCTCAATTTCGTGTCGGAGTACCGCGGTAGGTATGCAGCAGTTTCGTGTCGGATCCAGTTCCCTCAAAATTGAACAAGTGCCGGCCAGTGAATGTCGTCGAGCTTCTTGGCCACCGGTCGGGTTTACAAAGTGAGCCGCTTATCTACAATCGACTGATCAGCGCGTCAGATGTAAGAGATTTTGGACCCACCATTCTGGTTCTCGTGGACAGTTCAGCGTCAACTTTACAAGGGCTGGGGCCCTTATTCGCCCTCTTTGTTACGGCTGACAGCTCCGAACATTCCATGGACGGTGAATGCTGATGCGGGGCCTACGATGCTGCGATTTTTCTTCCCGTTCAAGGTTTACTGTCAAGAGTAAAACGTTACATTTCTTCTTCTCGTGGACAGTTCCGAGTCAGCGTCAAATTTATACGGTCTGTGGTTCATTCCTCTGCTACAATGCTGTTCTCTTCGATACGGTTATCATGCTCCGGTCCCGGGCATCCTTTTTTTTGGGGGTTTAACCCGAAATATTGGCACCTTCGCAACGCAAACCTATATAAGGACACCTCAAGTCGGAGGTGTACAATCAGAGTATATAGGAAACCCGACACCGCGACACGGCGTGTCAAAAATCACAAAATCCAACACACCTGAGAATTCCCGCACATAAATCGGCAAACCCAACACATTCTCCCTCACGGGACACGCTTCTCAGCAAATCCGACACATTCAATCAAAAATCCCGACACGATGTCAGGAAACCCGACACAATTTCAGAATATCCGACACGCACAGGGGATTTAAAAAGACTTTGTTAGTTGTTCAGTCCGCCGTCCTCCCTCCCCTGGCCCTCCCCGCTCCGCACCCCAGTACCCATTGACTCGTTGATCGTGAAAACGGGAGCATAAAAAGGTCAGTAGCTTACCGGTGTATGTAACCTCTGGATCTAAACTTGAACTATGTAGTGCATGGCCCTCTCGGCACATTGGGGCCGCGATCACCTGCCGCTTTGTTGTGATTACTCCCGATTGCCGCGGCTCTGCTGGCATCACCCTCGAGTCGCTGTGGCGCCATTGAGGCCTCGTCGGAGTAGGTACAGTAATTAGATAGGGATGTATACAGAGACTGGAGGGTTAAACAATTTTTTGGAATCCCCGGCTTCATGGTGTGAATGAACTCCTTGGATTCCTGAGAAAATTTTGGTTCCGACCTTTTTAGCCGTATCATAGAGCTCCGACGATGAGAGAAACTTACCTGGACTCAAAGTGCGACGAGAAACCTGACATGGAGCAGATGCCCGAGATGCCCGAGGCCAAGTCCTGCTCGATCAATTAGTCAGTGTGTCGATACCACGCCTATCTATTGACCATCCAACAAACATACCAAGGGTTCATGAAGATTAAATGAGTTTGAGTTGCGGTATTTGGAGTACAAGTCAAGTCAAAGGGTGAATGTATCGGAAACAATTGATCCAAACCGGGATAGTTTCGGTGTTGACTTGATGAAGGTATGTCCAAACAGAGGTAGGTCCTACATGGTTTCTAGATACTGGATGAGAGGGAAGACGAATGAGAGAATGTTGAAAGGCACTTACGGTGAGTTGAATGAAGTAACGTGGTTGAATAAATTGAAGCGGTGGTCGAAGAAGAGGTTGAGTATCTACAGTTTCATCGAGAAAGAGTCAGTGTGGGTCAATAGAGGATGAACTCACCGTGATTTGGATCAATATTGAACGAGTTGAAGCTTGCGTCAAAAGACTACAGTAGACTAGGGATACGTGAGTGAATGAATGGATATGTATCACGCATGCATCACACACCGTTGGGACATTGAAGGCTTGTTTAATTCTAGTGAGTGAGAGATCAGTTATTATTAAATTCGCTTCGGGATGAAAATACGAACACACTTACCTTCGAGCGGACATGTTGACGCCCATTGAGATAAATTGAACAACGTTGAGTGCAGCATTAGGAATTAGAGAGCATAACAATAGGTTTGTATGGGCCGTTAACTGTTGACCTTGGAACGACTATACAGAGTGTTCATCAAGGTCAGGTCAGCTGTATTGAGTCGTAACGGTTAGTTGAATCATAAATTCAACATTGAACACCTCAAGGCAAACCGGCAAAGTTTTGTTCGGTCTTCGAATGAAAGGAGAGGGCCTGTAAATGACAGTGTGCAAGGCCTGTGCAGGTGAATCGAAGGAACCTACCTTACAGTTAAAAATAGATTGGTGTGTGCCTCAGCGCAACTAGAGTCACTGAGCACACCAAGAGCACACTGAAGTGTGATTCCCTAATTTCGTTGTAATGAATCAGTACACTGAAAGACATGTCGTAACCCGGGAGAGACACGTGTTCCAACCTTCCTTCTCCTATTTTGCCGCGACCCAAGTCGTCCGTTGCTAGGTCATGTGCACTCCCGATCAAATATCGATGGCTCGGCGCACTCCGTGATGCGACATCAGTTCAACGTGAAAGGTACTGTACCATTTCATTCAATTCGGGTGTCACGCGTCACAGGGGCTGAAATATCAGAACTTTTTCGAACCTGTCACAGGTCACTGAGGGCATATTCGAACTTGCAAAATGAGTCACAAAATTGGTGAAAAATGGCTAAAAATCGAATTTTCGCCCATCGGGCGCATTTTGCCTCAAATCAGTGCCTAGAAAGATGATTTTCAACCAGTACACATTTCTATTGGTTAAATTCCCCCATTCCTCGCCATATTGGCTTGTTTCTTCACTATTTAGAAGGCTTTCCGGCCTTCCCGGCCCGCGCCGAATATCCGAACTTTTCTTTGTGTCACGGTCCGCCAGGCCAATATCCGAACTTCAAAGTTCGAATTTTTGTGTCACAGGTCACAGCCAGTTAGAATTGAATGAAATAGTACAGTATGTACGTTTGGCAATGTGTCGGAATTCAAGAGAAATGAGGCCCATGTGTTGGCCTTTTTGGGATGTGTCGGAATTAATGAAGACTAGCCGCCGTGTCGCGGTGTCGGGTTTTAGGGAGCCTCTACAATCATTCAACCAACTTCCAACGCATCCCCTACAACTTCTCCACCCCCTGATCCTTGATTCATCCCCCGAACCCCAACTTATCTTTCAACTCATGTGCTGGTACGAAACCATGTCGAGGCAATACGGGTGTGCGGCCTTCACCCTGGGAAATTATATGACGGCCCCAGTCACTCGATGCAAAGGCTATAAAGACCACAAAGAGGCATTAGCCGCTTATTTCAGAGCGTACGGGTCACATCCAGGGGTGCAATCCCCGAATATCCCCACTACCTGTCCCGGCAATCGGGGCTACAACGCTACCTTTGTTACCACGCGACCATGCCTTGTGAGGTGCCAACAGGCGGGGCTTCAACATTTTCCGGCGGGCATTACTCGATTCAAGTACGTCTTCATGGTTCAAAATGCTATTATTGCTCATTCATGCATGCCACAGCCGCCTGATATAAGGTTTCCAAACAGGCGATAACGCATGGTCGAATACTTAAAATTATTTTCCATACTGACGTCCGATATTTGTCATACATCAGTAGAGAAGACTGCCCATTCACCCTCCTTTGCTATGTCTTGCCCGCCGTCATATATGTCCTCCACTTTTCTTACTCCTGTCTCGACTGCAGTTATTTTACATATTTTTTAATTGTTGTGCTCAACTCAGTGCCATCTTCACTCGGCGCTCTCTTCACCTTAGAAACATAAAACATTCGTGCATCCAGATGCTCTGGGCAGAGGATCGGTTGCGCAAGTAAACCTTGAATCCATAGATTTTATGCAACGGTCAGGTTTTCACGCCGCCAAAAAAGACATTTAAGGTCGAACACCCGGATATTTTTTTATCATTTTAACTCAACTAACCTTGCTTTCTAGCGAACGAACACCATAAATTATTAACGAAGCAAGATGCACGCATCGAGACCCAGCATAAACGACTCCGCACAGCTTACAATTCGAAACTCAACGCTGACCAGCAACTATATTTACTTCAAGGAAGAAAGGGCGTACAAGGTGGTGGGTAAAGCTGCAGACGGGTATGTGAAGGCGGTGTGCGAAGCCGGTGGCAGCAAGTCAGGAAGTCGTAGGTTCGGGCTCGGGGAAGGTTGTAATTTTATTACCCTCAGAGATTTTGTAGCATATAAGTCGCACTTTGTGTTGATCATATTTTCGTCCATCATGGGGCATCTGTACATGCGAGTACATTGAATGATAAACACACACATTTTGAACCAAACACTCGCTGTACTCGTGAAAGGTTGGATTGTTGAGCCAGATTATTTTCATGACTTCTTTGTATAGTCAAGAATCCTTTCGACCCATAACAGGTTCAAAGTTCAAAAACTTGACTCCTATGCAGGTACTGCCACGCGGGAGTCTGGAACATCTCCTCCTGCTCATGAGGAAAGAGGAAAGTGTGTGTCTTCGGCTTTCTTTAGTAGGCTTTCAGTTGCCGTTCAGTCGGAAGTACCTGGGCTTCAACTGCCGTGCAATGTATACATGTGTAATAGAAATTGAAGTCTCGGCACCTGGGGTTGGCCAGAGTCCTCTCATGAAGTGTGGCCAAAGTCAATAACCTGAAGTGATTTATTAGTGCCAGCAAATACTAGTCGGTCATGAGGGCGTCGCGGTGGTAAACCTGTACAGGCTGACCCAAGCGGCCTTTGGGCAGCATTTACGACAATGTTACTCGATCATAGACTTCGGTTGTAGCAGGCCAGAGTCTGGCCAACGAGTCTCTTCCTTCTTCCTTCGAGCCGATTTATTCTCGCACTGGCCGGGATAGTTTAATGGTAAGGTAACAGGTTGTACATTCACGATAAAATCAGAGCAACTCAAGTGCTTCCTTCGAACTGTTTAAACTTTTCCCATGCCGCACTGACAGCCGCAAAGAGTTGTCCACCATCCTCGTACTTGTCCTCCCAACAGTTCTCCACAATTTCCTTGAAAGGGGAAAAGACGACAGTGTCGATTAACAGTCTTTCGCGGTCGAATGAGAGTCCTAGGACGTGTTGGTGTATTTCGATCAACATAAACAACGAGACATTACCGCCACGATGCACATCAGGAACCCAATCTTGATCAGACGCCGCCGGAGTCCATGTGAGAATTTCAAGGAAAACGCAGCCAAAGGCAAATGTGTCGATCTTCCGGTGGCCAGTGAAGTTGAAGCCGAAATCGATGTTGGGATTGGTGTAGCGGTAGGGCGGCGCACAGTCGTTTCCCAACCCGGGCAACGCTGATCCTGCAAAATCGCACAGCATTGTATCCAGGTCGGCGTTCAGCAGAATATTCTTTGGGCTGCAGTCGCCCCACACGATGTTGCGTGAATGGATGAATGCGATGCCCTCAGCGATCTGCACACCCCACTTTGCACGCGTGTGTTGGGGAATGTCAGGGTGATCGGCCATGTAACACGCGAGGTCGCCATTTGGCGCGAGAGCAAGCCGAATAGGCTCTTTTCCGGCCATTTCGCGTGAGTCGACCGGGAGGTCGTAGAGATTTGTGTTCAGGCATTCGACAATGCGTGGGTGGCGACCGATCATGGAGTAGAGGAGCCGCTCATTTTCAACGAACTCTGGCTCGAACCTCTTTATGTAGACGGCATTTGCATCCATGGGGGCAGGGAGAGGGTTTGGCGGGGACCAAGTTGTGTGTCCAGTACAAGATGCAATCAAACTGTTTTAAACGCCAAAGTCATGTGATCTCCGCCGGCTGATTCCGAGTCGTTTCTCTCTCTCTCTTCGCTTGCTCTTCGCAGATCTGCGGTCTGGTACGATTTCACCACAAAGCTCCTTGATGAGTCGGCATCGAAGGACCACTCGACGCGATCAAGCGACCCCAGTGCTCGAAGACAAGGACTCCGTCGAGTCACCCAGGTTCCCGCGCTGCGCCACGCAACTTTTATCTTCTTCTCACACTCGATTCAGACACCTTTGTTTTCGCTCTGCACGGATGCCATGAGGCTTGCATTCGGAATATATCATTGTTCTGAAATGTAGATCTCTTGGGTTTCTCGATTTGCAAGCCCAAGGTCGTCTTGTTAGAGTGCCGCGGCAGTTATGCAGCAATTTCGTGTCGGACCACCGCGGCAGGTCTTGCGAGGGAGTCCGCACCAGGTAAGCGCAAGTTCGGCACCCGTATTGATGCCCGCAGCTTCCATTCTGACGCTGGGAGACAACAACTCGAGTCACAGACAAGAACTGTTCGCGCCGGATTATTTTACCGACCAGCACCACGCGCCTTGTACTCGGCCAACTAGATTATTATCCCAAATTCCGAATCAAGCTGTAATCGTTACACCAAACGCTCCAAAAAAAAAACCCCCCGAATCAAGCTGTTTCGAGTTCTGTCAACGAGATCAAGACTACTTAGCTCTGACCGTAACGGGCTCCGCCTCCGGGAAATTACTGGTTTGTGGTGTGCCTGTTGACCCATCTATTCTTCGCACTCTCATCGGAGTCAGTCCTTTTTACGGCCTGCGTGCCAGCGCTCACCTTTGCGCGGTCGGTAACCTCAATGAGCGTCGACCCATTTCTTAATGTCCCCCCACCCCTTGCCCCATACAGGCTGAATCAATTCATGCAGCGCCACTACAATCCTCAAGTCCAGTTCTCTCAAAACTGAGCAATTGGCGGCCAGTGAATGTCGTCGAGCTTCTTGGCCACCGGTCGGGTTTACAAAGTGAGCCGCTTATCTTTGTTACAATCGACTGATCAGCGCGTCAGATGTAAAAGATTTGGGACCCACCATTCTTGTTCTTGTGGACAGTTCAGAGTCAAATTTACAAGGGCTGGGGCCCTTATTCGCCCTCTTTGTTACGGCTGACAGCTCCGAACATTCCATGGACGGCGAATGCCGATGCCGGGCCCACAGTGCTGCGATTTTTCTTCCCGTTAAAGCTTCACTGTCAAGTGTAAAACATTACATTCCTTGTTCTCGTGGACAGTTAGGAGCCAGCGTGGTACGGTTATCCCGGGCATCCTTTTTTTGGGGGTTGAATCCGAAATATTGGCACCATTGCAACGCAAACCTATATAAGGACACCTCAAGTACAATAATTCAACCAACTTCCAACGCATCCCCTCTAACTTCTCCCCACCTAATCCTTGATTCATCCTCCCGAGTCCCAGCTTGTCTTCGAGCTCATGTGCTACTACGAAACCATGTCGAGGCAATACGGGTGTGCGGCCTTCACCCTGGGAAATCATATGACGTCCCCAGTCGTTCGATGCCAAGGCTATAAAGACCACCACGAAAAATTAGCCGCCTATCACAGAATGTACGGGTCACATCCAGGGGTGCAAACCCCGAATATCCCCACTACCTGTCCCGGTTATCGAGGCCACACCGCCACCTTTGTTACCAACCGGCCATGCACTGCGAGGTGCCAACAGACGGGAACTCAGCATTTTCCGGCAGGCATTGCACGAGTCAAGTACGTCTTCATGGTTCAAAATGCTATTATTACTGCTCATGTATGCATGCCACAGCCGCCTGATATGAGGTTTCCAAACAGGCCGTCGAAGCGAGAAGCTTGTCGATAACGCATGGTCGAATACTTCAAACTGTTTTCCATACCGACGTCCGATATTTATCAAAATCGGTAGAGAAGACTGTCCATCCACTCTAGTCTTGCCCGCTGTTACATATATGTTCTCCACTTTTCTTGATCCTGTCTTGACTGCACTTGTATTACACACCGGTTTTTTAATGCATTGTTGTGCAATCTTCACTCGGCGCTCTCTTCACCTTGGAAACACCGTGCATTCAGATGGTCTGGGCAGCGAATCGGTTGCACAAATAGCCCTGGAACTCATAGATTCCGGCGGTCAGCATTTGGTTGAATACGTAGCCAAACATTGAGCATGCTAGTTGAATGCCACCTGCGGAAGGTGTTTTCTCCCTCCCTAAACAATTCCGTGGTCGGAAATGGTAGCATCTGCCCAGGGCCGCAGTGATTGCTAAGGAACATGTTAGTCGAGTGGATAACTTTCAACCGTGGGAGTGCGGTACTATTCACATCAATATGAGCGGGGTCGACACAGGGCGCTGCAACAAGTCCATGCATTCATTTCGGCGGCCGCGGCCGAGCACTTTGTGGAAACACGGACAAAAGATCAGTCGGAGATTGAAAAGGTCGTTGGCGCGGGGAGAAGATTTTTCGCTATTTTTTTTGATTTCTTTTCGCGCGATTTTCTTCAACTGCAGTTGCTGAGATTTTTCGTGGGGGGAGGTTTTCTTTTCGGGCGCAATTTTCTTGAACCGCAGCAACTGCGGTTCTTTTCCACCAGCTTTTTCTTCGTGCACTGGCTTTTGTTTTTTCTCTTGAACCGCAGTTGCTGCGGTTGAGATTCTTATTTACGGGCTGCACCGTGCACGGGCCGGAGAGGGTTAAGCAGCACAGCCGCAATAGTGGGAATGGTGTTCTCATGCTTCATCCGAACTGATCTTGAACTTAAGTAGCGGGGCGCAGAGCACCCCGCCGCGCTCTTGTGTAACATAAGATTGAAAATCGTAAACCAATCAAGTTATCCTGAACCAAGATGAGCAAAGAAGAGTACAGGACGCCTACTACCACTCAGCCCACCATGATGTTACAAATTCTGCCCTCCATCCGAGCACATTCAAGCTTTGAAAGTTCCCCACAACTCTAGAATCTCCCGCCCCCGGGCCGACGGCCATGCTGCGAGACTCTGGCCTGATATTCTAAGTATCGGCAAAACTGCTCGAATGAAATTCCTCGACTAGAATCGGACTCGTCAATGTTAGTAGAATATGTTGCAGCACGCGGTGACCTTCGTGCGCCTGATTCATTATAAGCCCGAATCCTAGCAGCCCACTGTTCAGACAGTTCTCGGGGCTGTTGGGGACCATGTCGTGAGCCTCAGGTAAACCGGATAAAACTGGCTCTTACCATGGCAGGGGCCCTCTTTGTACCTGTCACGACTGGCTTGGGCTTGCCAGCACCTCTGGTAGTAGTAGCCGACTCGCCTGGCATTGAGTGAGGTGGACGGTGTCCGTGAGGTTTGGTATGGTTCTCGCAGCTGCGGGTCTATATAAAGCCTTTGTGGTGATGACCGTGACGTTAGGTCGCACCAGGGCCGCACTGGCAGGCAGCTGGCAGGCGTGATTGATATTTTTTTAGTGGTTGAACCAAGCTGACCGAGTGACCGAGTGAACTGTCGAACAATTACGCTCCGAGTCTTGAAGGTCTTATACGCTCTTCCTATGTAAGATGCTTAGAGGGCCCCTGGTGATTGGTTGGGAATGTTCGGAAAGGCGGTAGAGTTGCGGCTTGGTTGCGGCACGCCATTTGCTGTGAGTGTTATAATCCACAGGTCATGGTGTCTGTCAGCCAGTGGATTGAGTAGGGTCGTGGTAAAGGAGAAGATACAGATTTATAAATACAGATGACCGAACCATCGGCATCTCGGTTCCATCGGAGTTGACCCGGTCACATCCGGAATTCTAACACCCCCCCTTGACCGGCGTCAAGTACGAGTGGACAATAGAGTAAAGAATAAGTGGAAGGAACAAAGAAGCAGAATGTGCTGAGCTCAAATTCCTCAGAATGAGGAAAGACATCAGGGAAAACCCAAGTTCCCTTTTCAGGCGTAACCGCACTGTGGCCTTAAGGCTCTTGCGAAACTTGGGAGGTGAAGCAAGTACTCCTCAGTACTCACAGCACCATAAACCCACGCTACTGAGTGCGACCTCAGCGCACCAATGTCTTGGAGCCATTACATTTACTGTTTGGAATGGTGTTTGAAAATTGAAACAGTTGTCAACGAGTCTCGAGACGAAGAGAAAATCGATCCTGAGAACTGTTACATAACAATGGGGAATGTCAGTGCTTCATGTCAAGGATAAAATCAACATCACTTAGCAGTTCGCTGGTGTGAGCCCTGCTCGAAGGCAGATTTACGCTTGGAGGGATGCTCGAAGGCAGAGTCACGCGGTTAACGGCGGAAAGTTATACGCTCAAAGGCAAGGTCGTGCTCGGAGGCAACTACGCACGAAGGCGGACCAGAATTACCGCGGTTAACAGCGGGATGCTCGAAAGCAGGGTCATGCTCAGAGGCAACTACGCACGAAGGCGGACCAAAATTACGCTCGAAGGCGGGGTCGTGCTCAGAGGCAACTAACGCACGGAGGCGGACCAAATTTTTGCTTGAAAGCGGGGTCGTGCTCAGAGGCAACTAACACACGAAGGCGGACCAAAATTGTGCTCAAAGGCGTATGTGACACTTGAAAGCACTAGAGAATCAGATTAGTTGTGATTTTGGGAATCATATTGCAATGTGGAAGCTGAAATGTTTCGGAACGTAGCTGATAAAGAATGACTTGGGTCATTGCTCGCTGAAAATTGCTGCAAAGGGCAGGATTGTGCTCAGTGGTAGATGCCTCAGAGGGCAGAAGTATGCTCGGCGGCAGAATTGTGCTCGAAGGCTCCATAATGCTCAAAATAAGCTGGAACTCGGCAGAATATGCTTGGAGGCGAGATATTTGATGGCGGTGTTGTATAATGAATAGACTCTGCTGGTCATACCCAGTACAAACCTACCAAACAGTACCGGACTTGAGTAAAATGATATTAAGAGGGAGTCGGGATGGAAACTTAGCCCTGTGTGAGCTTCGAGCCTGAAGACGTGGAAGCCAAGTTGGCCAATCTGGGAACCTGGAACTCGGCAGAATATGCTTGGAGGCGAGATATTTGATGGCGGTGTTGTATAATGAATAGACTCTGCTGGTCATACCCAGTACAAACCTACCAAACAGTACCGGACTTGAGTAAAATGATATTAAGAGGGAGTCGGGATGGAAACTTAGCCCTGTGTGAGCTTCGAGCCTGAAGACGTGGAAGCCAAGTTGGCCAATCTGGGAACGTAGGATGCCGGTTTAATTCCTATCATCCCCCCTCATCCGGAGGTCCCAGAGAGAGCCTAGGAATCCAGATAGCGTGATAATAGTACAATTTATTGATAACTCAGCTTTGATGTTCGCTCGAGGGGGAAGTGTATGCTGTTCTCAACATCCAGAGATCCAGGAGCTTGGAATCGAGTTCTGAATAGACCAGTAGACACATATTTAACAATGCTAGAAAGGATCCGAGTGAATACGTAGGAAAAGATAGAAAGAACACTTATTTGTTAGTTAGTTAGCGTCTCCAGGCAGCATTTATATCATCTATGATTGTAGGTTGGAGTCCTACATCGTACTTCCCCGTAAAACAAACAGATTTGAGTATTTGAGTGGGAGGTTATTGAATAGAAACTTAGCTTCGTGGTCAGAATTATTGTTTAACCTCCAACGTTGGGGTAACACTGAGGTGCATTCATCACAAAGCTCGAGATGAAAATGAATATCTCCCCCTTGGTTTGCGATGATGAATATCGTCAACGAAGTAAAGGTAATAATGTTGTTGAAGAAAACTTAGCATATACAAGTCGACAGTGGTTTGCGCTGGTTACAATCCCGACCAGGAATACAATAGCCCAAAGTGTCCTGCAACGGGAGAATCATACTGTGAGTGCAAAACATCTGCGCGAAGGAATTTAGGAATTTAGAAACATCCCTTGTAGAGTTCCATATTGTTTTCCACCCTAAAACACTTCGCGCCACTCTGGATTGGCTTCCCACATGCCTTGGGCAACAAGAAGGAACCGAAGACATGAGAGTGCAATCCGGAACTGCCAGAAATCGGAAAGAGTGCAAGTAATGTCTAGTCAAAGAGTAAAACAACTTTTGACACGGCGGTTGGAAGTTCGAAGGGCAAATTTGAACGTGAAGTGAGAACCACTGCTAATTTGATGGCAAATATTAAGTTGGGGTTGGTGCATTTGTCAAGTCGAAGGTGAAGTCCTAGAGTAAGTGTTCCAGATGTGAGACATTTCGACATAAATCGATGGCACGAGTTTAGCCGAACGGGATTGGGTGGAACAAAGAGACCACAGGCTTTCACCGTTATTGAGAAGCCGAAAGAGAAGAAGCCCAGAGGGGAAGATGAGCATCGTTGAATAGCATAGTCGGACCAACTCTCTGCCGCGATTTTTGCGCGAGTAGGAAGCCGAAAAAGATGAAGCCCAAAATGGAAGACAGGCCGAAGATTTTGAGGGCTTTCAAGATAATTCAGAAGCGCCCACTGGCAGTCGTTGAGACTTGATAGTAATTGGTGTGAGTGCAAAGTTGAAGCGGATTCGAGCGGTGAATATTGAATAATTGAATGCCTGATCCTGAGGCTAGCAACTCAACCCGGTCACGATGTCTTCCCCCCCTTGACCGGCATTGAGTATTGATGTAGCCTGAGCAATGCTACAGTGGTTATTCCGCGGGAATGTATCGACTGAGAGCTGTCAGGTCTAAGCATTAGCTGCATTCTTGTCGCGCCGGCCAAAGTATTTCGGCGAGGTACCCCCGAGTCGCAGAGTGAATACGCGTGAGTCAGCCAACCTGCGTCGAAAGCCATTAGCTGCATTCTTGTCGTGCCGGCCAAAGTATTTCGGCGAGGTACCCCCGAGTCGTAGAGTAGATACACGTGAGTCCGCCAACCTGCGTCGAAACATCGAGGAAGCGTCAAGCCGAGCCATGCGGAAGATCCGGGAGAAGACGAAATTGAAGGGGGTAATGTCCAGCAAGGAATCCATTCGATTAGGTGGCAGCCATAGTTTTCCAGGGCGCCAAGATGTAATCCAGACCTTGAATCTTTCGACTTGGGAGTCTGAGTCGGCAAAGACTGTAATCTCCAATTTTGTTTTCCTCCTTTTAAATAGGATGTTTTGGCACAGTGCATCGGTCTTGTGATTTATTTCTTTACTGAGCTTGTCGACTGAGGGCGGAGGCGTCTGAAATGTCGACCAAGAAAAGATAGGGGTAAATGAGTCAATGGCAATTTTTGTCGAGCTGAAGCTGGCGGATTTCATATGAGTGCAGTTAGAGCGCAGGGCCCATAACCTGTTATTATCCACAGGTCATGGTGTCTGTCAGCCAGTGGATTGAGTAGGGTCGTGGTAAAGGAGAAGATACAGATTTATAAATACAGATGACCGAACCATCGGCATCTCGGTTCCATCGGAGTTGACCCGGTCACATCCGGAATTCTAACAGTGAGGTTTGATAACGATTTCTTCTCTTCTCAGCCTGCTCAAAGCTATGGTTAGGGCTATGCAGATTTTCTTCTCTGGGCTATGCGACAGCTTAACCTTTGTGCTTGCGCACCACCATCATCTCTCTTAACGCACCATGGAAGAGGAGGTTCAAGGAAATGTACTACTCGATGAACCTCGGGTGCTTGATTTGGATGGCACGACGAGGCCTCCGTCCACCAACGGAGACCTAGTAGACTCAGAAATAACAGAGGAGAGGTCCATCGGCCTTGAAATTCGTCAATCCAGCCGGCCTTCCTTTAAATTTCTCCCTATTTCCCCCGAGACCTTTCAAAGATACTCCCGCAATAGAATCATGTATGTTGTATCGTACGTCCACTCACTCTTGATGCTTACTCAAGTCAAGTGAGAAATGTCCCACTGAGTTTATTGTGCCTCCGCTCTCACGGTCATTTTTAATGTAACGGCGAATTCGGCGAACAAATGGATGCATTGTAACCCAAATAGTTCACAGTGATCCTCCCTCCCAATGGTGCGGCTACCGACATCCGGAAGGTGGTCGTTATTTCGTCTATAAAAACAAGGTAAACCGAAACTCAATGAAGGCACTGGTCGATCTTGACGCACGAGGTTTAGCGGATATTTACGGACTGTTATCTTTTTGACGACGCAGTTCTGGTCCAAATCACCTCCGCCGTGGATCAGCTCTTGGCTAAACCGGAGTGCCAGTTCTTGTCCAGAACCGACACTGCTGAGATCGATATCGTTTTGGATCTCATGCGCGAGGATCCCGAAAACGACGAATGTGGTTACTATTTTGTGGATCACTCGGAGCGGGTGATCTTCTGGCTCGATGTTTTCAACATGAGCACTTTACCAATATGGAACTTGGTTCCGGGTATCAAGTCGCCATCGCACGTCAGTAAGTGGATTGAATCCCATCTTACGATTTTTTTTTCAATCCACGCCCCTGAGAACTCGGATTGGAAGTTGAATATTGGTTTGTGAACGACTATAAACGTGCGCATTTCTAGTCCGAGGAAGAGATTTTGAATGAACATAAACCGCAGGTCATTTTTGCCCTCATGTGTTCACTTGAAGGTCGCACTGTGGACTTTTCCCGGCTTCGATGACATTGTCCTCTACGCTCGTCCACGAGCTACGAGACATCATTATTTTCGGTGTAGGCGGTTGGTTTTGAACAAATCAGTACATCCCTTGGCGTTCGGCTAACATTTTGTTGGCTACTAGACTCTATGACGTCCACTACAACCACGGTTTCCTACCCGCTTGAACACCTCCTCCGAATGCTTTCATTGACGAAGGAAATGTTGGACGAGCTTCCAGGTGGATCAACGTCAGCCAGTCGAAAGAGCATGAACCATGGTTCCATTGTCATTCTTGGTATGTGGTTCTGGCGCTTAGATTCTTAATTCAACAGTACACAGCGCGGTTCATGAAAGAATTCTGTGAGAAAATGTGCAGAAACCACTCTCTCCACTCATTTTGAGTAGCATGTGAACGATTTTATCACTTCCACGGAGAAAAATCTGCTCGATTGAACAACGAAGATTCGGTGTATGGCGACATTCCAAGCCGCTCATACCTCATCAGATTAATCTCCCCAATCCTGTTCAACGCGCCGCTTCATTACCTACGCGCCTTTGAGGTCGTGAATACGGACCAGCTGATCAACTATTCATCATGGCACAAGCTCATCACCGCCCTCCGTTCGGAGTGGTACGACCTCGTCCTTTACGTGAGTGGATAGAGCCTAGTTGCGACTTGAAGTAGATTAACCGGGACCTAGGGCACCCTAATTTTGAATACGAATGTAGGATTTCTGTCAATCCCGGCAAGCGGTAATTCCACGGCAGGACAAATTGCGAGCTACGTATCCATCTGTCTTGGACTTGGGTCCATTATTCTAGGCAGGAGCAAAGATAACCAAATTGAATGAGAATTATAAGACTTACCTTTAACTCAGGTATCATGTTTTTGCGTAAATATCGCTTAGAGTCCCCGGAGGTGCCAGATGTTACTCCAGCGGTAAGTTAGACTCACCTTTAAAACAATTGTCCGTGACTCAAAATCGTATAACATACCAGGGAATATTTTTTCAAAACCACGGAGGATCGATCTACGGATTGGAAGTACTTTCTATCGTGCATTCTCTGCCATATGCACTGATGATATGGGGGTATGTTCCCTGCTTCAGTGCGTTTTGCCAGCTCACAACCAGATAGCATGATTAACTTCATCTTGGCGCTTCTCCTCACCGTCTTCCAAACAAACAGCATAGAAATGCGGGGGGTCATCCTGGCTACAGTGTTGACAGTTACCTTTGCGATCTGCGGCTTCGTATCGACGGAAAAACAGTGGAACCAGCAACTGAAACGATTATGGATGAAACCCAAGATTATTTCCACTATGTGGAATTACAATCCACAGAAGCGATCCAGTCCCGGAGCTGTTTAATCAGAGCGATGATAATTGTATTTAAGTCGGAGTCAACTACTCAACGATGTGCTCGTTTAAACTTGTCCCGCGCCGCATCGACAGCAGCAAAGAGCTGTCCACCATTCTCGTACTTGTCATCCCAACAGTTCTCCAAATTTTCTTGAAAGGGGCAAAGACGACCGTGTCGATTGACAGTCGTTCGCCGTCGAATGTCGGTCCTTGGATGCGTTGGTATATCTAGGAGAATAGAAATGGCGGAAAATTTACCTTACGATGTCCGAAGTCCATGTGAGACTCTCGAGGAAGACGCAGCCAAAGGCAAAGCTGTCGATCTTCCGGTGGCCATTGAAGTTGAAACCAAAATCGATGCTGGGATCGGTATAGGGCGGCGCACAGTCGTTTTCCAACCCAGCAACGCTGATCCTGCAAAATCGCATAGCATCACATCCAGGTCGGCGCCCAGTAGAATATTCGACGGGCTGCAGTCGCCCCACACGATGTCGCGGGAATGGATGAATGCGGTGCCCTCAGCGATCTGCACACCCACCTTGCACGCGTGTACTGGATAATTTCAGGGTGGTCGGCCATGTAACACGCGAGGTCGCCATTTGGCACGAGGCGGAGAGGCTCTTTACCGGCCACCTCAATTCGGGAGGTCGTAGTGATTTGAGTTCAGGCATAACACAATGTGTGGGTGGTGACCGACCATGGAGTAGATCCGTTCTCTGACCAGGTATCTAGGCTTGACCTTCTTTATGTGTACGTCGGCAGGGTTCATGTCTTTAACTTGGCTTGAACGTTGACTCCGGTTTTTAAAATTCAGCTTCAATTCACTGAGAAGCGGTCTCACCTAAGAACTATCTCACCTCGCCGTGTTTTTTGCCCTTTGGAAAGTGGCAGAGGTCTCTGTGTGCATATCGCCGTCGCCGTAAGAAGAAAAAACCGTCGGCAGATGCCGGCTAATCATGTTCGCGAACGTCGGCCCGCGTTTGTGGTGAATTCAACCATCTGTGTTTATTAGGGCTCCTTTTTCAACAAGCGAGGTACGAGCATCATCTGTTGTGTCTGTCTACGGAGACTAGGATCCTTTAGGTTTTCCCTTCTTGGGGGGGGGGAGGTCTCAATGCTTTCAAATCACACAAGGGGCAAAGATTGAAAACGACGTTGGCGTGGGAGAAGACTTTTTGGCCACTTTTCTTTTCGCGCGATTTTCTTCAACCGCAGTTACTGCGGTTCAAGATTTTCCACTGGCTTTTTTTTCGTGCACTAGCTTTTTTTTTCTTTCTTGAACCGCAGTTGCTGCGGTTAAGATTTTTATTAGGGGTGCACGGGCCGGAGACGCGGACCGAGGCAAGTGGCATTTTGAAAATTAAGCAGCACAGCCGCAATAGTGGGACGATAACTTGTGATGTCGACGCTCATGTGCTCGGACCTGGGACTCGACCCCAGCGACCCGCTGAACCTGCTCCTCCACAACCACTCCCAGCACCAGCCCACCGACGACGACCCCAGCCCCGGCGACACGCCAGACTGGAACTCGCTCAGCAGCGTGTGGCCAGAGCACAAGATGGACGACATGTTCCCCCACACTTACAAGGGTTCTTAGAGATGAAAGTGGCGATGAAAAGTGACTGTGGGAATGATGCGGCGAGCGTCAGTTTAATTAAACACACAAAACAGCTCTGCTCCACATCTAGCGGCAATTGAATTCTTGGACTAAGTATTACACTCGGTTTGCCGCTCTTCTCCGTTCCTGCCTTAAACCCAACTACGCACACCAACTTTGTTTTACCGGCATTCATATCAATGTTACTCGTCTTCAGCCGCGCAGGCCAACCAACGACTCTGGCCAACAAGTCTCGTTCTTCGAGCCGGCTATCTTTTACCTGAGCTCAAGTGCTTCCCGCGATCTGTTTAAACTTCTGCCATGCCGCCTTGACTAATCATAAAATCTTATTTATAATAATTGAGAAAACCACGCAAGAAAACCAAAAGCTAATGCACGGAAAAAAAAGTAGTGGAAAATCTCAACCGCAGCAACTGCGGTTGTATGGCGGTCACTTTGTACATTTATTATTTGAGTCTTTTTTTCGCGTTTTCCGGGTTTTTTTTTTGCGTTTTTCATGGCTTCAACCTTTTTTTTACCGGTTTCAAACTTTATTTTCACAGTTTCCACCTTTTTTTCTCAACTTGAGAATTTGAATTTTTTTTTCCTGCCTTCACAGGAACTGACAGGTTTTTTCGAGCATTCCTTGTAATATAATGTTTTTCCAAGTTCTTACTCAACGAGACATTTCTTTCCCTCATCTATTTTACTTTAGTTTTGAATATGTCTATGTCACAATGCACATTGATTATTCCGGTCCTTTTTTTTCACTTTCTGGTCTTTTTTTTGTCTTTTTTTTTTGGTGTCCCGTTCTTTTTTTTTGTTCCAGGCTAACATTCTTTTTCTGGGAGCCTGACTGAGAGTTTCCTTCAGATTTCACCGTATATTGGAGCCAGTGGCTTATGACGGTCGGAGTGCCCCTTTAATAAAACAGGGGTAAACATTGTGTTTTTGGGCAAAATTTGACGTACCAGAACATGAAATTCCGCTAGATGAAAACAAACTTCTTACCTGCTCACCCTCAGTTGCTTTTTTGGTCAGAAGTGAAACATCTTGCACACCCAAAACTTTTGTTTTTAGTGCACTGGACAAAGACTTTCGGTCCACAGTGAAATTTTGAGGTTGAAGTAAAAAAAGTTTAGACCTAAGAAAAAAAAACAGTCTAGAGAAGAAGAAAAAACAGTCCAAAGTCAAAAAAAACAAAACATAGTCTTTTTTTTCACCAACCCACAAAAAAGTTTTCCGGCTCAACCACAGATTTTCGGAGGTAGGTGGCTGTGCTAACCCTAGTCTGATGGCTTGATCCGGTGATCGCCGCCATAAAGAATCGTGTTCAGAAGGTGTCCCGCCCCTCTGTTCCTTCTGGATTTCTGCAAGCACATATTTTACATCCCCTCAACGTGCCTCCAAATGCTGGGGACAATCGGTGCATCAAATTTAATTGAATAGCCCAGTTGCGCAGTAGTTGGGTGGGGGTCCCGACGCCGGGAGTCCTCATTCACTCAATTCTGCTCTGTCTTCCCCAAACCTTTTTGATACTATGGAGGTACATGCACCTCGGATGAATTTGCGGGCAATCCAAAAGCGATCCGTAAAGAACTGAGATGAAGCGAGGCGTGTTTCAAAAAGTAGTTTCAGCGATGTCACCGGATCAAGGCATCAAACTAGGGGTTAGCACCGCCACCTACCTCCGAAAGTTTGTGGTCGAGTTGGAAAACTTTTGTGGGTTGGTGAAAAAAAAGACTATGTTTTGTTTTTTTGACTTTGGACTGTTTTTTCTTCTTCTCTAGACTGTTTTTTTTTCTTAGGTCTAAACTTTTTTTACTTCAACCTCAAAATTTCACTGTGGACCGAAAGTCTTTGTCCAGTGCACTAAAAACAAAAGTTTTGGGTGTGCAAGATGTTTCACTTCTGACCAAAAAAGCAACTGAGGGTGAGCAGGTAAGAAGTTTGTTTTCATCTAGCGGAATTTCATGTTCTGGTACGTCAAATTTTGCCCAAAAACACAATGTTTACCTCTGTTTTATTAAAGGGGCACTCCGACCGTCATAGTGGCTGTGCAAGCCGAACGGCCGGCTTGATTGCCTTGATCAGTGGGGCACCTCAACTTTGAGGTTCAGTTCCGAACCACCTGCAGAAGGAAGCCATAAAGTGTATTATACCACACACTATGACACCTGCACCAGTGATATGCTTGCTGTGGCTCAGCAGGGGGTTACAACTGACCGCCGAAGTGCTTGATCAACTATGGCCATCAAGTAATGATTAACCCCACTATAGTGTCATGGTTCAATCCATCCTCCCAGCGATGGTTTTCTCAGAAAGTGGTGATTCTGGTGACAGGAAACAATAGCAATCTGCTTGAAACCAAATGGCAAAAAGAAAGAAAAAAAAACACCAAAAAAAAAGTATGGAAACCCCCAAAAAAGTACAGAAAAGTGGAAAAAAAGTCCAAAATAAGAAATGTGCAATGTGACCGCCATAAAGAAATGTCTTGTTGAGTAAGAACTTGGAAAAATGTTATATCACAAGGAACACTTGAAAAAACTTGTCAGTTCCTGTGAAGGGCAGGAAAAAAAAAACTTTGAAAATCTGAAAAAAAGGTCAAAACCATGAAAAACGCGAAAAAAAACCCGGAAAACATGAAAAAAAAGACCCAAATAATAAATGTACAAAGTGACCGCCATACGGTTGAGGAAAATCGTGCGCGGAAAAACAAAAGCTAGTGAAAAATCTCAACCGCAGCAACTGCGGTTGAAGAAAATTGCGCCCGAAAAACCAAAAGCTAGTGCACGCAAAAAAAAGTAGTGGAAAATCTCAACCGCAGCAACTGCGGTTGAAGAAAATTGCGTCCGAAAAAAAAAAAAAGCTAGTGGAAAATCTCAACCGCAGCAACTGCGGTTGAAGAAAATTGCGTCCAAACAACCAAAAGCTCGTGCACGAAAACAAAAAAGGGTGGAAAATCTTGAACCGCAGCAACTGCGGTTGAAGAAAATTGCGTCCGAAAAAAAAAAAAGCTAGTGCACGAAAAAAAAAGCCGGTTGAAAATCTTGAACCGCAGTTGCTGCGGTTGAGATTTTTGATAGACGGGGTGCACGGGCCGGAGAAGGAAATTAAGCAGCACAGCCGCAATAGTGGGACGATAACTTGTGATGTCGACGCTCATGTGCTCCGACCTGGGACTCGACCCCAGCGACCCGCTCAACCTGCTCCTCCACAACCACTCCCAGCACGACGACCCCAGCCCCACCGACGCCGCCCCGCCCGACTGGAACTCGCTCAGCAGCATGTGGCCCGAGGACAAGATGGAGGACATGTCCCACTTCACCATGGACCTCGACGCCCCCGACTTTGGCCTCTTCAACCCCTTCCAGTTCACCTTTGCTGCCCCGTCCCCCCTGCCCGAGTCCGAGTCCGACAGCGGCGGCAGCTCCGCCTCGTTCTCGCCGCCCCCGTCCATGCGCGCGGCATCCGAGGCCACTGCGTACGACGGCGACGACCCCGCCGCAGAGCTCGCCAACAGGGTCCGCAAGAGCGCGGGCGTCGTCCTCGCCGTGCAGATCGGCGCAGACCCGCAGTACCAGCCCCACCAGCCGTCCGCCTTTACCGCCCCGGCCTCCTTCGCCTCGTACCCAGCGGACACCCCCGCGTTCACCAGCGCCCCCGTCGCCCCGGCCACCCCCGCGACCCCACTCCAGTCCGCGCAAACGCGCCCCAAGACCTCCCACACCACCATCGAGCGCCGCTACCGCACCAACCTCAACGCGCGCATCCAGTCGCTGCGCCAGGCCGTCCCCGCGCTCCGCGTCGTCGACAAGGCCGCAGCGATCAAGGCCGGCGAGGCCTCTCCCGGTGTGTACCCTCCCCCCTCTCTATTCCCGCGTACTAACCATGGCAGGCGGCGACTCGGACCCCGAGGACCACATCGACGCGCGCGGCTTCGTCGACGGCGTCAAGATCGCCCGCAAGTGCTCAAAGGCCAACGTCCTCGGCAAGGCCGTCGAGTACATCCGCGTGCTCAAGAACCGCGAGAAGCGCCTCACGCGCGAGCTGGACGGCCTCAAGACGCTGCTGCGCGGGCTCGTCGGCGGGACGGAGATGCTGGGCGCGTGGGAGCGCGAGTGGGTGGGCATGTTCGGCGGGGGCGAGCGCGACGAGGTCGGCGTCGAGGACGGGGCGCACGCCGACGACGGGGAGGACGACGAGGAGGGCGAGAGCGACGAGGAGGGCGGAAGGAAGCGGAAGAAGGCCAGGGTGGAGGCGCCGCCGAAGGCCAAGGTCGAGCGCAAGCCCGCTGCGCCCGCGCAGGAGGGCGAGAAGAAGAAGCGCGGGCGCCCGAGGAAGGTCGTCCCCCTCCCCGCGTCCGCCAATGCCTCCCACGCGGGGTCCCCCGCCCTCTCCACCTCCGTCCCCATGCACTCTTCGCTGGCGTCGACGGCGGCGTACGCAGAGCGGCACCAGGAGATCATGCAGCAGCACCAGCAGCGCCAGGACCTGGGCCCGCGGCAGTACCTCCTCGGCGCATTCGCGCTCTTCTCCTTCTTCGCCAACGCCAACGTCGCTTCTCCCGCTTCCTCCACACCGCATCAAGGCCACGTCCTGACGCCCGTCGGCATCGCGGGCAAGGTGTACGGCGTCGACACGGCGGGCGGCATGGGCCTGCTGCAGGCGTTCCACCTCCTCGCGAGCGCGGCGGTGCTGGTGAGCGTGGTGTGGCCCGTGGGACGGGGCATGTGGGGGCGGTACGTCGCGGCGCGGGCTCCTACCGCGCCGACGGCACGCGCGGAGAAGCCGGTGGTGGGGGAGACGGCGGCGAGCGCCGAGGAGGAGGAGGGCAGCGAGACGGAGACGGAGCGCTCGTCGAGCAGCGTGGGGAGCGTGTCCGAGGAGGATGCGGATGCGGATGCGTCGGAGGAAGAGGGCCAGGCGCAGGCGCAGGCACAGGCGCAGCGCGCCGCGGAGGCGTGCATTCTCGACGGTACGTTCCCTCTCTCCATCTCTCTATCGTTCGAATAAACACCAACACCCACGCAGACGCCACCCCCCTCACTACGCGTCTGCGCACCGCGCTCCGGCTCTACGCCGCCTCTCCCGCCCCCGCCCCATTCGCCCTGTCCGCGACGGAGGAGGACGACGACCCGCGCCGCCTCCTCGCGCTCCTCGTGCGCCCCGTGCCCCTCCTCGGCGCGCGCGTCGCCGCGCGCCTGTGGCCCGGCGTCGACGCCGCCGCGCGGCGCCTCGCGCCCCTGAAGCACACACGGCCGGGCGTGCGCGTGCTGCGCGCCCTCGCGGCGGGCGCGGCGCTCGAGCGGCTGCGCGCGGTGGCGGGGCGCGCGTTTGTAAGGGAGGTGCTGGGGTCCTGCGCTTCCACCTCCACGTCCACTTCCACTGGCACGCCGTCGCCGGGCAGCGACAAGGATGCGGACGCGGACAGCGACGCCCTCGCGAAGGCGGCCGCCGCGGAGCGCGAGCAGGCGAAGGCGGAGGAGCGGGAGAGGGCGGAGGCACTTGAGGGGGCGCGGCGTCTGGGCGGGCGCATAGCGCGCTTGGGGGCGCGGGTGGGGCGCGTCGTGGGGGGCTCGTCGCGGTCGGCGGTTGATCTTGGGCGGGGTGGGGACGCTTCCTACGACGACGACGCGCAGGACGAAGGGAAGGATGGGGAGCAGGAGGGAGAGGGCGCAGGCGCAGGCGCGGAGGTGGACGTGGAGAAGCTGCTGCGCGCGATCGTGCTCTATCGGCGCGTGTTTGGCGCCTCTCCCTCCGCCTCCGCTGGCGCAAGTGCGAATGCGAATGCAAAAGCAAAAGGAGGAACCGCAACGAGCGAGGCCGCGCGCGCGCTGCGACGGACGCTGGGGAGCAGCGAGGTGTTTGAGGACGCGGGGGTGGAGGAGGCAAGGGACCGGGTCGTGGATTTGTTGACGGGGGAGGCGTAAGCGTAGGCGTCGGTCGCCGCCGGACGACATACATATAGACGGACGGACATTCGTTTTTGACTTCTCTCCTTTTCACATACATACTCGCTTGCTTGCTTGCTTCCTTACATATATATCGATTCTGCTAAAAGTGTAGGGTAGGGTAGGCTACCTAATGTTTGTTTGGATCGTGTAGCACCTACCTAGCTTGTTTAGAAAAGTACGTCTTTGTCCGACTGAGGAGGAGGAGGATATATAACCGCGGTGGTCCCAATGAGGAACATACGGGCACTGTACCTACATGGCCTCTACATGTATGCTACAGCCGTGAACTAGTCAAAACGATGCGATAGATATACATCCTGTACTCTTCTCACGAACTGAACACCGTTCCCGGGAAGAGCTTGAAGGCCAAAAAACTGGAGCTAGACTCGATGATAACCTACAGGAATATATCGCTCGAACGCGTCGAAGAGACGCAAAACCTCGTGTACAGACTTCTGAGTGAGGGGGGATGGCGCAAGAAGGGTTTATTCCACCGCCGGGAGAGTTTCTCTTCGAGAAACGAAGCTAGGGAGCGTAATTTCCTTTTTGAGCACCCGGTGGTAGTAGTCCTCTCTTTTTAGCAATGCCGTACAGCGCAAGACCAGAAGATGGGGGGTTTCGGTGGTACGATGTCTGCTATGGTCTCGAATACCGAACCGAGTTCATTTCGGGGATACTGAATACTGAACTAGGTTACCTTCGGGACAGGTACTTGCTCGCGTAATTAAAGGCGCGGGGAGGGCGAGGGTTGCGTGCTAGTAGTCACAGTGCCCCGAAGGGCGAAAGAAGGCGTGATTAGGAGTACCCTTTGCGGGGCACCGCGCTATGAAGTGCCGGCACTGGCAGGCGGTACGGTGTTCCAATCATTGAGCCAATGTGCAAATTTGGCGTCAAGGACTTGGCCGAGCAAAATAACAAAAATGAGTGCTGCGACGTATCCACTCGAGGATTTTCTTTCTAGGTATGGACTAGCTAGTCCGATTTAGAGGCGCCAGGATCGCCGCTTAAACACGAGTTCCCCCGGGAATCGAACCCTCGACCAATTCGGAACTGCCAAAGGCGTGATAACCGTCAAACTGAGGCAGCATTGAAAATAGACTCCAAGCCGTCAACAACCGAATGCCCAGGTGGTGGAGCAGTGCACTCGGTGGTAAAAACGATTTCCACAGAAAGTTGTTGCAGACTCACCACAAAGCAGGGCATTTCAAAAACACCGGAGCCTGAATGTACCGGACAACTCTGGCGACAGACTCGTGCTCGTTGCGTTCTCGGAAAGGCCGCAAATGCAACGGTGCCGTTTCGGGGTTGATATTGTTGATCTGTCAACGAATGGAGATAGGAAGCGCGACTTTTATGCGACTTGACTGGTGCAGTTCTCAACAATTCAAATTTCCAACCACGGCATTTCTGCGGTGGGCCATTTGAGACCTCTTCGATTAAAACGCAGGCCACAGGAACTATCCAGCTCGATAACACACTGGTCCAAGCGGATTCTTTCTAGCGTCGGGCCGCCAAAGTTCGCACCCTGACATACTCGCTTGCTTGCTTCCTTATATCGATATGCTAAAAGTGTAGGGTAGGCTACCTAATGTTTTTTGGATCCTGTAGCACCTACCTAGCTTGTTTAGAACAGCAAACGTTTCTCGGACTGAGTGAGGGGGGAAGGCGCAAGAAGGGTGTATTCCACAGCCGGGAGGGTTTCTCCTCGAGAAGCGAAGCTCGTACCTCGAGGGAGCGTAATTTCCTTTTTGGGCGCCCGGTGGTAGTAGTCCCCCCTTTTTGGCAATACCGTACCGTGACAGCGCAAGACCAGAAGATGGGGGGTTTCGGCGCGTTGCGCGGTGGTACGATGTCTGCTATGGTCTCGACTACCGAACCGAGTTCATTTCGGGAATACTGCCAGTGAACTAGGTTGCCTTCGGTCCTTCGGGACAGGTACTTGCTCGCGTAATTAAAGGCGCGGGGAGGGCGAGGGTTGCGTGCGAGTAGTGCCCCGAACGGCGAAAGAAGGCATGGTTAGGAGTACCCTTTGCGGGGCTCCGCGCTATGAAGTACCGGCACTTGCAGGCGGCACGGTGTTCCAATATGATTGAGCCAATGTGTAAATTTGGCGTCAAGGACTTGGCCGAGCAAAATAACAAAAACGAGTGCTGCGACGTATCCACTCGAGGATTTTCTTTCTAGGTATGGACTAGCTAGTCCAATTTAGAGGCGCCAGCATTGCCGCTTAAACACGAGTTCCCCCAGGGAATCGAACCCTCGACCAATTCGGAACTGACAAAGGCGTGATAACCGTTGAACTGAGGCAGCATTGAAAATAGACTCCAAGCCGTCAACAACCGAATGCCCAGGTGGTGGAGCAGTGCACTCGGTGGTAAAAACGATTTCCACAGAAAGTTGTTGCAGACTCACCACAAAGCAGGACATTCCAAAATCTCGGAGCCTGAATGTGCTGACATCTCTGGCGACAGACTCGTGCTCGTTGGGTTCTCGGAAAGGCCGCAAATGCAACGGTGCCGTTTCGGGGTTGATATTATTGATCTGTCCAGGAATGGAGATAGGAAGCGACTTTTATGCGACTTGACTGAGGCAGTTTTCAATAATTTAAATTTCCTGTTTGAGCTCCGCAGACGAGTGGAAATCTATGAAACAGCGTCTATCCAGTCGCAGATATGCCTCGAATATCCAACCACGCCATTTCTGCCACCTGGAGCGGTGGGCATTTGAGACCTCTTCGATTAAAACGCAGGCCACAGGAACTATCCAGCTCGATGACCAAGCGAATTCTTTCTAGCGCTCGGGCCGTCAAAGTTCGCGCCCTGCCCGAAGACCCCATGGCAGAAGTCAACGTTCACCATAAATATTCCGGAGCACGGAGCGGCTTTTTCGCCTGCACCTCCAGCGCTGGCGAATTCCTCTCACTTGTCAGATGATGGAGATCTGCGACAAGTGATGCCCCCCACCGGTTGTTGTGGTTCCCGCTATGGATGGCGGAATGAATTTTCGGGGTTTCAGGATCTCGTGGGTGCATACTTTGGGTGCTAGTATGAATTGCGTACATCATGTGTACCGGCGCTGGAATTGGTCCGCAGCGTTCGACGGCGCTTCTCTTCCTCTACGGTATAGTGCTAAGCAAGTTGAAAGCACGTTCTTGGCCCCTCTCAACGGCCACACAGATATATAAAGGCTCGCGGTCGGACATCTCAATTGTTACGACTCGAGACTCGGATGCCCAACGACGTGGACGAGACCTCATCTCTGCTCTCTCGGCCTAAGAAATCAATTTACGAGGATGGTCCGACACCGCTGCCCAAGCTTCAGTTGGCCCTGATACTGCTGGTCCAAATTTGCGAGCCGCTGTCGAGTCAGTCAATTTATCCGTACATCAACCAGGTCAGTCTCGCTGTCGATTCTTTTCAGGCTGAGCTGACGAGCGTCGCAGCTTCTCAGGGAGCTCGATATTACTGGCGGCGACGAGAGAAAAGTTGGGTACTATGCGTGCGTTCATTAATCGGGTTTCCTCCAAGACTTCTATACCCACTAACTTCGTACGACAGGGGAATGGTGAGCAAAATCAGTGTTCTCTTCTAAAGTGACCTTGAGTAACAATCCTTACCGCAGCTCGTTGAGTTTTTCCTTTTCTTTGCCCACCAAGTCGTTCAAAAAAATCCAGGAGTCGATGTTTTACGTCACGGAGGCGCTGACGATCCTTCAATGGAGCAGAGCTTCGGATCGCATTGGTCGGAAACCTATCCTCTTGATAGGTATGTTGATCCCTTTTGTTCCAGGGCCAGGTCGTGATCGGGGAGCTAGGCCTCTTTGGAACAGCGATGTCTATGCTCCTCTTTGGCCTGTCTCGAACATTTTGGGGATTTGTTCTCAGGTAAATCGTGTCCTTTGTTTTGCTGCGGCGAGCTTCATGTTTCCTGCCAGTCGTTGTCTTACTGGTCTCCTGAACGGGAACACTGGTTAGCCCTTCTTTGTCGATTCTTGTTTGAGCTTCAACGGTCATGGTCAGGCGTCATGAAAAGTACGATGGGGGACCTCACCGACGCCTCAAACCGAGCCCAAGGCTTCTCATATCTCCCTCGTAAGTCCCCATTCAGTCCGCTTAGGTCTGCCGCTCAATGATATTTTGCTTGCAGTGGTGTGGTGCGTGGGGGTGTGTATCCTTCCCACTCCCTCGCGTACCGTTAGTTGATTCGTCGACCAAAGGCATCCCTGGGATCTCTCGTTGGAACCCTCTCCCACCCTTACGAGCGATTCCCGAACAAGTTCCAGAGCGCGTTCTGGCGCGTCTTCCCATATTTCGCGCCCTGCGCCGTGGCTGCAATTTTGTTGTTATTGGGATTCCTTGTAGTGCTTGCACTTTTTGAAGAGGTCTGTTTTCCGCGTCCTGGAATTGCTCGCGAGATCTGATGCATTTCGAATAGACTGCACCTCAGCAGTTGCGCAGGAAATCAGCTTACGGCCATGTTCCACGAGGGCCGCTTCCCCTCCGCAAACTGTGCACGTTTCCGGTTATTATATCGGTCTCCAATTATGTCGCCATCGCCTTCTTGCATACCACCTTCGGGGCCCTACTCCCGCTCTTCCTGGCGACGTCGATTGAGGTCGGCGGGCTGGGTCTATTACCTTCTCAGATCGGTGTCATTCTCGCCTTGGATGGGGCGGTCACCGGTATATTCCAAATCTTCCTGTTCCCGACACTCGTGCGCCAGTTCGGCGAGCGACGTGTCGTCATGATCGGACTGACCGCTTTCCTCCCAATGTTCGCCCTATTCCCACTCATGAACACGATTGCCGCTTGGCCTGCGTGGAATTCGGTCATTTGGATTTTAATTGCCTGCTTGATTGCGCTCGACGCGCTGATGAATCCATGCTACGGTGCGTTGTTCTTCTGCTATCATGGTTAAAACACTTAGTGCTATGAAGGATGCATATTCGTGTACATCACCACATCGGCACCCAAATGTTCCCGCGGAACGGTAAACGGTCTTGCCCAGACATCAGCTTCTATATCGCGGGCCATCGGACCCGCGCTCGCGGCGTCGCTTTTTTCGCTTTCTGCAACTTACAGTTTATTGGGTGGCTACCTGGTGTACGCGGTATTCGTGGCCTTTGCTGCTCTGGCACTGCTATTGGCAAGACAACTTCCGCCACAGGTCTGGGCAGAGGAAGTTGACGAGGGGGGCTTGGAGACTACCGGCGCTCCCTAGCATTTCGATGATTCCCAGTCGAAGATTGGAAACTAAAAGTCAACTAGACTTAACGAGCATTACGACAACGATATGATTTAATGACAGACAGCTCACGAACTAGAGGAGGAACTTACGTATTTGAACGTGGTTGAAATCGTTGAACCGCTCAAAGGGGCAGTCAACCATGGGAAAGTTGTGATTGGCTCTCGGTTCGCTAAGCGGGTGGAAGGGTGCTACTGGAAAGAAATGGTCGCTGACTGAACTGCTTGCAACGAATTAAGGAGAAGTTTATGCGAGTAAAATTTTGAGGTGCATCCCGCAGAAAAAAAAGAGGCTTGTAATGGCCTGCAACACAGAATGATTTAATGAGATACAGGACGCAGCACGAGAGAGTACACACACCTTGAATTCAACGCTGGGCGCGTCCTCCGCCCTCAAGGACCCCACTCTGCCCCAACTCGTGCATGCCAGTGGTAGTATATTAACCGCAGTCCCCCCGAACCGCGGCGGAACCCCTCGCTGCCCACCGTGATCTGGGGTAAAGGGCGGACGTATGGCTCTCGTTACACACTGAATGTGATCGCCCAGTCAGCGGTGGAACTTCATGCCAGGAGACGGGACGGGAGAGTGCTGCAAGCCGACGCCCCCGGAGACGGGACGGGAGAGTGCTGCAAGCCGACGCCCCCGCAGCACAAGTTGGCAAACTAGACAATCTGGTGCGCCAGCCCGTTGCGCGTCGAGGTGGTCGATGGGTAGGCCAACTAGAGAATATGTGAGGTATCCCCACACTTGATGAATGGGCAACATACCAGACTGTACAAGAGGGTAAAGAAAAAGTAGCTGGCACCATGGCTTGCTTATGCAGTTTCGAATCCACCGATCACTGATCAGGGTGAATACCCCTGAACGGCACAATGTTGGAAAACATACTACAACGACCAAACAACGATATAACTTAAGAGCCAATTTCCACACAGTCCAGCAACATTGAAGATCACATAACTTTGAGGCCATGGTCTGCCACGACGTTTCCTGATTGGATCTCATCCACAGAATAACGAATACACTGAGCGACATCCCACTGTGGTCGATATCTGGGCGAGAATTAGTACAGACTCATTGCAGAAAGTCGGAACGGCATACCCGAGGATTTTTTGTGCGCGGGAGTCATCAACAATACAATCAATCATCTGTCCATCCAGCGTTGCCGGCTGAAGAAAGATCGCAGGACCAAGCCAACGCGGCACCAAACTCGGACGGCCACCGCCGAACACAAGGGTGAACGGGAGAAGGAAGTGATACCGTAGAAAGAGGAATGCTTCCATGATATGCGCCATCACGTACATCAACAATGGCGGAAGCTCGTCAAAGATGAGTTTCCGCGTCGCGTAGTGCTATTTCGGTAGCCCTTTGAGCAAAGAGCTCCTCAGTAATTCAGGAACGAACCTTGATTGCTGCTCGTACATCCCCCAGGCTCCATGCCGGCCCCCGACCTGTTATCAGAAATGCTTCACCAGATACTTCCTGCGGAATGCGCCTGAGCGCATCCTCATAATTCAGATGCGCGGCCGCGGCATCCCATACACATATATCGGTTGATGTCCATGGCTGGTCCCACATCGGAAGCCTCGGCATCGTAATCGCGCTGCTGAGCATGCGGTCATTGGGTCCAATGATCGTGCTTTCAAACTTCAGAACAAAACAAAATTGTGGAGAATCCTACTCACTGTCCCGGCCGCAGAATCCCTGTTTTCAGGCCATCGGTCGCAGCCGCGCGGATAACGAGCTGCTCAGCCATGCGCTTCGACCGCGCGTAGCAGTTCTGCTTTAAAGGATATGTCGGTGTAGAACCCTCATCGTGGATGCTGACAGGGTATCTATCCCAATCAATGCGCAGAAACTTCGGGGAGCCCGAAACCGTTTCCGCGCTCGAAGTGTAGATTACCATCACGGAGGGGAGCTCTTTAGCCACAGTGAGAATGTTTTGGGTGCCCGTCACGTTCACCCGGTAAGTCGCGTTCCAGCAATACGAAGCGCGTTCCCAGAAGCGTATCATCGCGGCGGTATGAAAAATTACAGTCGGTGCAGCACCTGTTGTCGGGAATGGTGCGGTGAGAGCATCGCGGACAGATTGCACCGAAGTGATATCGGTTTTGACGAAGGAGACGGAGGCATGATCGAGGTACTTGGAGTTTGGTGGATTCAGGTCGATGATCCTGATACTGGTTTCTCCGCGCATGATCAAGAGACGGATGATATACCTAGACAATCGAATTACACTGAACATATCCATGGTCAGAACAACGGAGGGGTGCTTACGTCCCTAGGAACCCAGACCCGCCAATAACCGCGTATCCTTCGTGCGTTGGAGGCGGAACAACCTTGACCATATCGATTTCCTTGTAAGAGACCTTTTCAAGCTCTTCGCCGCTGCTGAGTCCATGCGCATTCAGCCGTGAGGCGTGCGAGGCAGGAGACCGCCGAAGCCGAATAATGAGTCTGTAAAGGTACCACGCATAGGCAATAGGAATTGCTAGGAAAATAACCATGTCGACCTCAGTTTTGGAGGACTGAGGATGAACGTAGAGAGCTGGCGCTTTTGCTTCGACACTGCCACATTGATAGATGTCCTGAATGGGGATCCGGCTATTCAACTGACTACCGCATGATGGCAGTTCTGAGTCCAGAATGGAATTTGGCGCGTTGCGAGTGCATCCAAAGCGCATCGATATCCGCCCAGAAATTTTGCAAACACTGAACTGGTCTCGGAAGGCTTTGCGGCGACCGGCAGATGTTGAAGCTCATTCACCCCACCAAGGGATCACGGAGATCACCGAGTGTTGCATCGTGGCCAGCGGCTGTCTCAATCCTCCCTCTAAATCCTGCGGTTTATCCCTCTAAGTACTCCTACGACCCACTCGGGACTCTCGCCGCTCGGCCTTGTATTTCCTTGGTACAGTTCAATGCACAACCTCCGAATTGCACGTTCCTCCGCAATTTTGGCCTGACCAACCCTGGACTTCGGCATTCATGTCTCCACCCGACTTACGTTGATTCTTACCTCCACCATCCCCTCATGACCACCCATTTTGAATGCTTAGCAAGCCACCTTCGCTCTCGCTCCCTTGATAATCGGACGAAGCTCTCCCGCACCAAATATAAAACTGGTACCACAAATGTTCATCAGTCTTTCTCCCGTCTTTCCCCACCCTCCAAACATCTACATCCCTGGCCCTCCCAACTTGAACGAAATCATGCCCGATTCCCGCTTATTCGGGGTGATACTTACCCTCCTCACTGCACTCTCCGCCTGCCGGGCGAAGGTGTACAGCAATGCAGCGCAGTTGCCTGAAATCAAATATGATTTCGTTGTCGTGGGGGGTATGTTGATAAGCGTCATGTAGCTATCTATCCTTCGCACATCTAACGCGTTGATTGGCTTTGGAAGGCGGCACGGCGGGAAATGTCATCGCGAACCGACTGACTGAGAACCCAACCTTCAACGTGCTGGTTCTGGAAGCGGGGGGGTCGTGAGTCCTTACTCTGCCCAAGTGCGATTTAACGATACTCACTGGTAAAGAAACCTCGAGGTCCTTGACTCTATCGTCCCCGGACTAGATAGTGGCCTGTTCGATCCCAGCCTCAACTACACTTGGTATGATTTAACTTCTCTAGATAAGCGCGTAGTTGAATGCTCTCGCTCGGTTTTCAGGAACTATTTTACCACTCCCCAGCCCGGCGCAGGCAACCGTATAGAGCCATACCCAAGGGGGCATCTTCTCGGCGGGACAAGCTCGATTAGTGTGTCGTCAACCATTCAACCCGTTATCTTTCCTTCTAACGAATATCATTCGCGCGCAGACGGAATGTGGTATGTACACCATAGTATCGCCTTGACAGACACTGCAATTCAACCCGCTCCTCGTTCAGGTATACGCGAGGCTCAAGTGAAGACTTTGACCGGTTTGCCAAAGCCACGGGTGATCCGGGCTGGGGGTGGGCGGCGATGCAGCCGTATTTCTACAAGGTCTGTCTTTACCCTCATCATCTCACGCTGTTGGGTGATTCAATCAACGTTCAACTTAGAACGAAAAAAAAAAAATGGAGCGCTCCAGCAGACCACCACGACACCAAGGGACAATATAACCCGTCTGTCCACAGCACAACGGGTATCAACTCGGTTAGCTTGCCGGGATACCAGTGGCCCATGTTCTCTCGCGTTATACAAACCACTGTCGAACTGCCCACTGAGTTTGGTTTTGTGCTGGATTATAATGCAGGTGTGTCACTTTTATTCATCTATTTTATCGTCCTTCCTTCTCTGAGATCGAATCAGGAATTCCCCTGGGTGTTGGTGAGTATCCCCTCTGACAAGTTTTATTCTGAGATCGAAGTGAGTTTTGATGGTTTAACCTTAGGATGGGCGCAAAACACAATTGGCCATGGCGCGCGGAGCAGCTCGGCGGTATCCTACCTGGCGACACAATACATCGAGCGGCCCAATCTCCACGTCCTCATCAACGCGCAGGTGTCCCGGCTCTTGCCTGCCAGCAACGATACCAACGGGAGCAAAGTGCATTTCAACCAGGTTGAATTTTCGCAGGACATGCAAGGTAACAGGATTTCTTATTCCTTGAATGATAGTTGCTGAACTATTGGTAGAGCTCTTTGTAGTGCAAGCTTCCAAAGAAATCGTCCTCTCCGCGGGATCAGTCGGCACGCCGAATATATTGTTGCACTCCGGCGTGGGTAACAAAACCGCTCTCGCCAGCCTCGCGATTCAACCCATTGTCGACCTTCCGGATGTAGGTCAGAACTTCGTGGAGCAGCCGCTGGTGCGTCCGGATCCTCACCCTATTACATTACCGTCTCAATGCTCCCATCCTGTTGAAAAAAACTTTGCAGGTCTCCAACAGCTGGTTCGTCAACTCGACCCAGACGTACGAAAGTTACACCCAGAACGCCACCCAAGCGGCCGAAGACCTACGTCAATGGAATCGTACCAGACAAGGCCCGTTGGTTTCGACGATCGTGGGCGGACACATGGCGTGGCTGCGTCTCGACGCCAACGCCTCCATATTTGATGAATACCGTGACCCGGCCGCGGGGAGAAATACGCCGCATATCGAGCTGCAAATCGCTGTGCGTTTCCGAGCTTAGCATCGTAGTTGAACTCATCAACTCGCTTTTAGAATGGCATCGGCCTGGAGACTCCCATCCCGCCAGAAGGCGGCAACTTTATTAGTTTCCAGACCGCCGTCGTCTCTCCTGCTAGTCGTATGTTTATTTCATTGAACTCAAAACGTAAATTTCTCACAAAACAGGCGGTTCAATCACGCTTAACACAAGTAACTCCTTCTCCGCGCCGCTCATCGACCCCGCCCTGCTCGTCTCCGACTACGACGTCTTCGCCATGCGCGTCGCCATTCGAAAAGCTGTGAAGTTCCTCTCCGCCGACGCGTGGAAAGGCTACGTCCTCCGCCCCATCGACGCCCTTGCGCAGGCGCTCACCTCGGACGAGGCGTTAGATGCGTACATGCGCCAAACAGTCATCGCTGCGCTGCACCCCGTCGGCAGCGCCGCAATGTCGCCGGCGAACGCGAGCTGGGGTGTCGTCGATCCGAATTTAGTTTTGAAGAACGCGACGGGGGTGAGAGTTGTGGATGCGTCGGTTATGGTGAGTGGAGATCTGCTACGAAAAATCGGTTTCGAAGGCAGAGCTGACGGAGAATGGATTTAGCCCTTCGTCCCGTCCGGGCACACTCAGGTAGGAAGTGCCCCATATTTGCCCAGCTCCACATAAATTGCTTATACTCAGGCGCCCACATACGCAATTGCGGAGAGGGGAGCGGACCTCATCAAACGAGACTGGGAGTAAAAAGGATAAAATTCCAACATGCAGAGTAAATGCAAATCTGTCGCCAAGGGGGGAATCAACAATGATATAGGAGGGGGGCGGCAGCGGTTCCGGATGTCTTTTTGACGTACATTTTGCAGAAGCTTAAATACCACTCAGAACACCTGTTACAAGTCCAATACAAGTCGGAATTTTCCGAAATGGGACCATAACGAGTTCTAATATTATCCTGAGTCTTATTCAAACTCTTTGGTGTTTGGGAGTTTCTCGGCACCGTAACCGCACTAAACTGCCTGCAGGATTGAGATTTTGATAGGAATATCCTGATTGGGAGATCGACGCGATCCCGTGCACATTTGATGTCGCGTGAATTTTGCCTCTGTTCAGTGGGTGACTTCCCGTAGGGGTTTTTAATTCGAATCGAGTTTCTGAGGGGTTTCCGCCGAGATGCCGACGAGCGATCGGGACCCCGTCGTCGTCAGATCTCGCGTAGACCCTGTTCTAAACAGCAATCAATGCAGGATTTAGAAGGGGGGTAGGTACCCCCCTTCTAAACTTAAGTTTCGACGAATAAGACGGATTAGGAAGGTACGATGATGGCCGTTGTGGCTGTGGCCCCGGCACTTGTCCTCCTTTCTCTCCTACGCCTTCGTTGTTCACTCGTGTCCTCAAAAACCCGGCCGCCCGTCCCTTCAAATCTCTCCAAGCCTTCTGCAAGGGTCTAAAGTCAAGCCCACGAGGAGGTAGTCTGTAGTTGACCGCGCCACCGTTGATCGCTCGCCCACCTTATTACCAATCTTTTGGCACAGGATTACAAATCATTTTGCTTTTCATTTTATACTGTTCCATACACCCTCCAGCAACACAGCTTGAGGTAAATCGAGACATAATAGTACCCCATGAAGCGATCTGTGTCTTCAGAATAATATAATTGCTTGCCATTTGAGCTTGAACCAACATCTCGCATTTAGCGCATGCCGGCGGCGTGCCGAGCATCAGACTTCGGCATCATCGTTCTTGAGGCTTGGTAACTAAGTTTCGGTGGAGGAATCCCTCAGTCAGGCCCAATGAACGTCGAGGAGGCAGTTAACAGACAAAAAACGCGTTGTGGAACTCAATTGAACACCCGAGAAAAATTGTGATTTGTAATAAACCGGCCAGCGATCAGTTGATCACCCTAATCAACAGACTACAACACGCGAGGTACGAGCGTAGAATTGTTGTAGCGTCTGTCTACGAGAGACTACTATTGTCTTGGATGTCCTCTTTGGGACTGTCCGCGCCACGGCGCATCAGCGAACATGTCGATGTCCATCCAGGTGAGCGGGGATAGACGTAAGAAGAGACACGTTGTTTAGGCGCTGTTTGTGTACCGTGTTTATTGTAACAGGAAATGCGGCCCGTTACGGGAATCATGCCCGAATATAATTTATTGTTTTGAGGCCAGCCGACATCACTGGCACCGCCGGAAACTCGAACCAAGTTAATAATCCTTACGGGAAGTCACCCAGTGTTCTGTTTTTAAGTCCAGTTAATAAACATGTATCCCCTCTCCATCTCTTCTGGTAATCCGACAGAATTCTTCGACACTGCAGATCTCGAATAGGCGGGCAATCTCCTACTCGCGCTCACAGACATCATTCCCGGCTCTGCGCGCAATTTTGACCCTGACGACATCCGGCCTCCGTTGAATCGGGGTTCCCATGGATTAGATGGCTTTTGCACCTTCTTCGACTACTTCTTGCAGATTGGATTTCCGATGAGGAACATATGGGATTTGATTCACATCCTGGAACTAGTAATAGATATGGAGTGAGTTTTTTTTCTTTATTGGGTTTTGTGGTTGAGGAATCAAACAAAAGTTATGTGGGAAACCAGATAATAAATTAGCGGTTGGCTAAGCTCTGTAAACGCTTGAACTTCACATAGAATCCGTAGCTACTTATATACTAAATGTCCGTGTACCTAGAATCTTCCACCATATTCTCCGGTATTCTCTAACATTCTTCCACTGACTCTTTGAAATAGAGTGCCCAAATGCCACGCTTTACCTATTACTCATTCTCGTCTTGCGGGTATCTTGTGGCGGGTCGAGAACGGTGTCCACGAAAATCCCACCCTCCTCTTTCAACCGGTCTCGAGCTTAATTGAAAATCGCTCACGCGCCCAGCAAGCCACGGGGTGCACGACTCGTAACGCTAAATAACGCACGCACAATTGGTCGTAAAATGAACACAATCGACGGCCTACAAAGAGCTTACGGTCACGATCGCATCTGGAAATATCCTTCAGGCTGGACTCGCCAATTGCTCGCCAACCAGGCTGGCGTGTGGACTCCTCGGGCTCTGTCTTCCTGCCAGCGCCAACAAACTTCACGCGGGATATGATGCGGGGAAGAGGTCCATCGGGTTGCTGTTTTTGCGGCCCGGCGGGGTCCTGTAGGGTCCTGTGCAATTCCTGTGTCAACAGATCCAGGCCGCGGGAAGGACGGGAGTTCGGGTCAATTCGGCGTGATGCGATGTGATACAAACACACACCAACATTCGACGTCTTTCACTCGACCACCATGGCGCATCCACTTCCCGTTAGTGCTCTGCCCTAACATATCAACCCCATACTGAACCTTGCGTCAGGCCACCATGAAACGAATACACAAAGAGATCGCGGACGTGAAGAAAGAGGATCTGGGCAACATTACTCTGCTGCCTTCGGATAATGACCTTTTCGTGTGGGTTGGCGCTTTACCTGGGCCCGAGGGGAGCGTGTATGAGGTGTGTGACGGCTATTTAACTCGTTGGACTTGAAGAACAAGCCAGAGAAAACAGGGCGGTGTCTTTAATATTGCCGTCAATCTCCCTCCAGACTATCCGTAGGCGTTTCGCTAGATTTTCTCTGCATGGCTTACACCTGTATAGCTTTTCGGCGCCGAAAGTTACTTTCAAGACTCGGTGCGTCGCATTCGCTCTGCGAGACTCTCTGTGCTAACCCCAGGCTCAGGATATATCACATGAACGTGAGTTGGGTCCTTCAAGCTGTAGCGCTGCCTAACATCCGTCAAAGATTTCGGATCAAGGCAATATTTGTATCGATATCCTTAAGCATAATTGGTCTCCAGCTCTCTCCTTATTCAAGGTTATACTGTCGTTATCGTCCTTGTTGACGGACCCTAATCCGAGTGCGTCTTGCTCATCATTATTCCCATTCATCGTCTGACGTCTTGCAGAGGACCCACTAGGTGTGAGGGGCGACACCTTCGGTGATGGCTTGCTGACCGTCCATATAGTGCCGAGCATTGCGTCCCAATACACACGCAACCGCAAACTCCACGATTCGACCGCTAGACAATGGACAGAACTTTACGCACGTCCTAAGCCACCGCCGCCTCCCCCGCCGCCGCGCGCAGCTCCACCCAAGCCCCAGGTCAAGCAGGGCAAAAAGACTATCCGCACCAGTGGTGGCTCGAGCTCCCGCGGGGACCTCATCGTCATCGACGACTCCGACGACGAAGGCCGTGGTCGCAGGTCTGAGAAGCGAAAGAGGGAAACGCTGGCGGAGATTGACTTGGTGGACGACGACGACGCAGCGGCTTCTACCGTCGCCAGTGGAAGCAAGAGGCGTGCTGTGGGCGAGAATCGAGCCTCCCGACCCACCGCTGGCAGTTCCAGTAGACGCCCAATCATCTCTGGGGAGGTGATAGATATCGAGGACGATTAAAGCAGCAGCTGTAGCTCTGTTTTATTCCCTGCATTCACTGTATGACCATCATTCGGAGGACGGCCGTCTATGATACGCATTGATTTGTATAATTACTCCAATTAGTGGCCGCACGATAAATCCCTGCTGTTGGAGTAAATTGGGTCGGCCGCTCGGTCCATTTGTCAACTTGATGGCAAACAACTCCAAATTTCCCGACATTTCGCGTCGTTCCACGCACCGTCGACTGTAAGTCCGCGTTCTGTTGGATGGCTCGAGTTGGCTGAACGAAGCTATGGTCTTGTCCAGATGACTCTATCGAATTCGAGTCGGAACAGGCTGGAACTTGGGCCATGCGCAATCCACGCGACAATCTGTGTGCTGCTGTCTACCGCCATACTTGTTCGCTGATTAAAATCTCCGCCAAATACTTATATAGCTCCTCCGTCCCGCACTGGGAATCCTCGAGAGCCCGCCAACCTCTACTCCCGAAAGGCGACCACAGCCGCGCCGGTCAATGCCTAGCGCTTCCAAATATCAGTTCCGCAAAAGTTCCCGCTGGCTTTGTTTGATATCTCGAATCTCTGACATCTTGGGCGCCAACTGAACATGCTTTAAGAGCCTTTTCGGCGTGGTGGCAATTAATTATTCCACGATCGAGAAATCGAGCACCTCTTGGGGAAGGCCACTATTCTTGCGGGTATCTGGCTAACCTATTTTGAGAACCTCCCAAGTACACTAATGCTGCCATACAACGCTCTGGATTGACAAGCTGATCGCCACGTCCCTTCAGCTGGAAGATTGAGGCCGGACCCGTCGGACCCCTCGCGCTTCGATATCGCTCAGTCTTGCCTTCCAAGATCTACTTCCGTTCGGGATCCTGATCTTTTTCGAAATCATCAATGATTCGTCACCGTACCAACGCAGCATGTACACAGTTCCGCCGCGCTTCTAGTTCGCACGTCGTCTCTCCGCTTCCTACTTAGTAGGCGGCTGGGGAGTCAGCCTCGTTGCCTCAATGCTCTCATTCCGCAGAACATTCACGGCCAACCCTGAAGGCCTTGCTCCTGGACACCCCTACTCCTTCCGCAACTCGGGGAGATCTTCACAGATTTCTTTCCTCGAATTCAGAGGGACAGGCCCACCGTCTTCCAATTTTGGGTACGCCGGCGATGTATATGTGGACCTGACGCCCAGGGCACAGGCTCTATATTGGCGCGATCGCCACGGTCAAGGGCCAGGCCAATGGCGACGGTGGACGGCTCTCCTCCTGGACAAAGTTCCGCTTTACAAATATTTGGCAGCTCACCCTTGGGCCAACGATCCACAGACATCCGACCTGTACCTATGGGTCGATCCCGGCGGTGTAACTTGGACTTCTCGCGCCGAAATTTGTGCTAGTCGTGTAATGATGATCCAAAAGGGCATCGCGACGATCACGCCGGGCGAAAGGCATCCTGATGTTGAGCCTCTGGTGGCGGAAATATTGGTGAAGATGATGCAGGAAGAAGACCGCCAGGCCCTACCTCCCATTCAAGACAAGAGACCTCGATACTCTTCCCCGAGCCCTCCGCATGCTGGCCCCTCGAGGCTTGTTGACCCACACCGCGGACGTTCTCACTCTTCTGGCAGCCAATACTCCTCACCGGAGGCCTTTCGAAGTCCAGGAGGCCAGCTCCCATCCCAGATACATTCGCCCGCCGCCTATCGCAGCTCGGCTCTCAGTCCATTACCACCACTCAGAAGCCTCGCGTCGCCCATTGCCTACACATCACCCCCCATCCTATCCTAGTCGCGCATCCCTACCAACATCACCCCGCCAATCCACCGCTGATCCCCGTGGGCCGCTCGGTTCCGCAGAGCCTTTTGGTCGGCGAACGCCCAGCGTTTACCCTGATTTCTCTGTCGCGGGTCGTTCGAACCCACGAGCCCCCGAGGCTTCGCCTTCACCGCCATTAAATGGTGCGTCTGGCTCATACATCCAGGTCGCGCGGCTAGACTGAATTCATTTCAAGCCCCACCTGGACCGCTTCATTCAGGGGCCACTGAACAAGAACGACGCGAGACTTTTGGTGCGCTTTGCCCTGTGAAACTGAATGACTTGGATCTAATATATTGCGGTTGACTAAAGCCTGGAATGAGATGCAGCGGGCCCAGTATGCTGAAGGTACAGTGCCTGTTTGTTCCTTATATGCAATAATACTACCTCCTCCTCCTCCTGAAGCACATTTCAAGCGAGGTGGGTATCAATCGAGTGATGGTTTTCGCGTTTGAACAGTTGTTAATTAGAACTTCGATTGAAAAAACCGCGAGTTATCCAAGTGTGCGTCCTTCAGTCCTTGAAGTTACATCTATAGCTAACAATTCTCAGTCAAGAAGAAAGAGAAGGATGTTATCAGCAGTACGCTGGACACTCTTTGTTGATAGATGTGACTCTCATTAGTTCAGTGTCGTTTCTTTACCAAAAGAAGGAACAGGAGTTGAGGGCGGGTTTGTCGTGATGCTCTGCGATTTGACTATTTTGTGAAACTTAATCGTGTAGCTTTGGCTTCTGTCGAGGAACGCTCGCAAACAGAGCTTGAGGAGCAGCGGGAAGGTGTGGTGCTCAATCACGATCCTTTAGTTGATCCTAATTGCAACAGCGGTACGGGCCGCTCAGCGCCAGGTCGAAGAGGCTGAACAACAAACTCAACAAGCTGGTAAGTTCTCTATGTTGTTTTTCCACATGAAACTGAATCCTTGGCCCAGTTCGTGAACTACGAAGGTTAGAGGAAGGTGATCCCATTTTGTGCTTTTCCTCTTCGCACAAGTATGAACTCCAGCGCATATAGCTTTGGCCGACGCTCGCAATGAAATAAAGCAACTGAAGAGTTGTAAGCATCTTTGCAACCTGTTTTCATCACCGTGAAATTTCTACCAGCGCCGCAGACGCCGACAGGATGGAACGCGAGAATGAAGGATTGAAGAATGGTATGTTGTATGTGGAAAGTTTAGGGCCATCGGGTTTTAACCTACTCAAGAAATGAAACGACCATCCTCTTAGGATGAACGGTCGAGTGAGTGTCCCGCTTCGCTTCCATTCCGTTTTCCCTCCCAATATTAATTCTCTAGGCCGGAATCGATCGGGATAACGACTTTAGCTTTGGCGGGACTCCCCTGGAGTCTCTGTATGTTCTCGCCCTGCACTGTGTTTACTAGTAACTCGCTCTCGAACTCTCTCGAACTGTAGCAATGTTGTATTCCTAGAACGGACTTTCGGACCTGCAAACTCAGCGACTCTGTTCCGCTGATCTTCGCTGTCAACCCTCATTGTCAATCAAATTTAGACGCGAAGATCGTTCACACGCGAGGTAAATGAATCGTACGTGAGGTCAGAAAATAAATATTCTGATGAGACTTTCTGTTCACCTTCTCGTTGCTACTCGCCCTAACAATAATCTCAGCGCGGGAACGGGATTGCATGGCCTAATACGATAATCTGGCTAGGTGATTTGCATTTTCTTTCTGAGGACGAAAAACCCCTGAACAGTGCGGCACGAGGGCCAAATTCAAAGGGTTGACTTGAACCCCAAAGACTTGCCAAGACGCCGACCTTTTCGGATGCTGACCGTGATCTGATGATTTGGCGAGTGATTTTAAACCGATCACGGAAGCAGATTTTCTTAGATCTGTCTCCTTTGTACTTGAGGGACAATCTGCCCTGAGTGTAATCACGGTGTCTTCGTTCTCGATGCAGGATGATTGATTGAAGGAATCCATCTTAGAATCCTACCAACCATCCACATCAAACGTCGTGATGCACCGCATTTTTGTGGCCTCGCTGCTGATTCAAAGTACGGGAATGACAGTAGGTTTGCCTGGCCAAAGGACTTCATGACCTCTTCCACTCTTCCCCTTGTGCAACAAATTCGTTTGACTGATGCAGAGGTCTTGACGTAGATGGTAGGCAGGTAAGTAGGAAGTTGTGTTTCAACCATGGCGATATCGGCATTCTCGGCGAGTGCAAACACGGGGAATAGAAATGACTCCGTCCGATTTCAAGGCTCGCAGTTGCTCGTCAATGAACTTTGCTCTCTACACCTTTCAGGTCCTTCGTTCTGTCACCTGCAAATCGAGGGTTCATCGGCTGGATTTTCCAACACAGCAACATTGAGAAGCACGTGAAATTTGGGTGCTTCCTTAAAAAATGCGTCAACTCCCGAACATTACATGAACGGTAAGCCCTGGGTTAGTAGCTTCGACCAAGCGTTCATCAAGGAAAATTGGAATGTTCTCGACTTTCTTTGCTTGTGACGGAGCGCTATACTTACATCAGGCTGTCGGGAAGAAATTGCCGATTTAATTAAGACGAGGAGTGAGCATAAGAGTGGCCGTATGACCTCGTTGCCGTTGAAATCCGACTGGCTTTCCGTCCTTTCGATCCCGGGAGAAGCGTTTGACTTCAACCCCTAAAGATCCGAGTCGAAATAGGTCGGAATTATATCGTCTACTGCTTAAACCCGACTTCTTCCTATTTGACCAAGAAGCCCCAGCCCGAGGATTGGCCCGGACGTTTGACGTAGATCGTCGAGAGGTAAGCAGATCCAGTCCGTATTTCCTTCGATCAACCATCAAAATGACCTCGAACGAATTCGTTCGATTTCTGGCCTCATCAGTGGCTGTTTAAGTCAGAGGTCCTCTCCGCAGCTCTCCGCCCAATTTATCTGGATTGTTACACACACAAGGTTGATCAAATTTTGTTCGCTCCGTTGTTCGCTCCGACCTGATGTTGAGACTCATCGCAACGAACCTCGGGAAGGGTAGTGTTGAAGCTGGAGCGGTGATAAGTATCGATGTACATGCGTGTGAGAGCGAAGTACGGCGAGGCCGCTGCGGGAGATCGAATTAATTATTAATAATGTAGTTTTAAAGATCTCGTGCTGCCCGAGCCCAAATATTAATCATCTACCGCCGATCGTGAGCATAGGCGTCCTCAAGAGCAGCTAACTCCGGACAGCCGCAGACATGATGAAGGCCGTGGCCAGCAGCGCGACGTGCGAGTCCATTGACGCACTGGTGCGTGACGGCGACACCGAAATCGACGATCCGGATATCCCGACTGGCGGAGAAATGTCAGTAAGGTTGGCGTCAAAGAATGCAAGAGTCGGACTGACCCCATAGGCACGAAATGATGCGCGCTGAGCAGGTCGCCATGGAGCACTCCAGCGTCGTGGAGGGCATGGGCGGCGTGCAGGGCTTTGCGACTGACCCAAGATGTCAGTAAATCGCCACCCAAGAAAGCAAGAGTCGAATTTCACTTCATCTCCGCAATGCGTTCCCGTCCGACCGGAGGGCCCGAGCAATATTCAAGCAGGAGGCAGCCGAGAGGCGTACCGTTGACCCTGGTGGTATAGAACCCATAAAGTTTAGGAACCACAGTCCCTTGTAAGCTCTTGAGCTGGTGTTCATAAAAACCCGCCTCCCGCTCCATTTCTTCGAGTGCTTCCTTGCCATGAGCGACCTTGATCGCAACGACGTCCGTAGGGTCCATGCCGCGCAGCCCGATACGGACCGTGTAGACGTCCTTTTTAACGCGACGCACGAGTTGCGCCGTATGGTGGGTCTTTCCGTACGCTTGATTCCAGGACCACATCTGGTATGTAGTTTGGGAGTCCCAGATAAGTTGGAGGGTAGACATGGGTGAGGTTTAAAAGTGTACAGGAAGAAGGGGCGGTAGGGGCGGTTTGAGAGAACAAATCGAAAGATTCGACACTCCTTTATACCAGCAACGGTGCCACCCAATCCATGGTGGCTTTGGGAGGCCCATTGACGCTTTGAAGCTCCTATTGCCTATTCTGGGCCCTGCGCGTTCGAACAAACGGACATCGGCTTATTGAGGTACGTAACGCCACAGAGAACGCATTCTCCCTGGAAATACTCATTGAGGTTGAAATATGACAACGAGCGGTGGCTGCTGGCGTTGAAGCCTTGAAGGGAGTCGATGATTGTCAATTTGCCATGAGAGTGATTCAGATGCAAAACTCGTGGTTCCGGAACTCATAGCGTACTCTACCGGACGCACAATACCTGTAAATTTTGGGTGGCACGACCAATGATGCGTGCGGAACGAGACTCTTCTTTGGCCGTGCTTGGTTCCTCGTGACCGGAATGGCTCGTGATCTTGTTTGCATCACAAGCCGCAGCCTTGGCTGCCAAATACCTTCCCCCTCCTCCTGCCATGTCCACGTTCTCCCTCGACGAAGAAGTGCGGCTGTACACGACCAATGCCGACCGCGAGAAATATAACCTTCTCGCCACACTCTTTGGCATCGTAGTAGCGCTCGATTATCTCGAGCGTGCATACGTCCGAGACTCCATCACCTCGGCAGAGTGCGTCTGTCGCTGTCCTGGTCCGCGCTAAGCTAAGGCGTGCGGAAGAGATACTCTCCAGCGTGTACACGGCTGCTCTCGCAGTACAAGACCATGCTTAAACTCGTCAGCGACGACGTACAATCCATCGAGCAATTCATGACCCGTTATCGTGTCCGTCTTTCTTCCGAATTCTTATGTGTGCCTCAGGTTTATTCATGGACCTCCAGATGGACCACCCTGCAGCGCTACACCGATTAAAGGTTGGTGTTCCGGCCACTGTAGAGCACTCAAGTGAGGCCGGGCCCGAAACTGGCAAGTGGGTCGCAGAGACGACGCAGGTGCGGAAAGGCTGAATGACTGATGCGTGGTCGAGCTGATCAACTGCTCAGAGCTTCATTACATTCATGGATGCGCTCAAACTGCGGCTGCGCGCGAAAGACCAACTGCATCCGATATTGCAGGACCTCGTTACTGGCTACGCCCGATTCAAGGGCAGCAAGGACTGGGAGGGCCGGAGTCGCATGGTCGGATGGTGGGTATCGTCCTGCGCCGTCCCCTCGTCGTCTTCTAACATCGGACGTTTCGCAGGCTGATCACACTCAATGCAATGAAGGCGTCGGAAGAAATTACCGAAGAGCAATCACGACAGGTAATGTCCATTGCTGCATTTTCTTCCTGCTCTAATTCTCTTCAGCTCCTTTTCGACGTCGACCACGCGTATGCGGAATTCTTTCGGAGTTTGTCTGGTGGTAAGGACGATGCGTCGTAGTACCAAGATGATTAAGACGTATTAACCTGTACATATATACATACCTACATAGATAATAAAGGTAACCTGAGGCTCTACATGACGATACAACGCTCGTTTGGATCGATGCCCATCTCCTCCAGCTGTTCATTTGTGGCTTCGCGCTCGTTCTGCTTGAGCTTCAAGGTGGACTCTTCCGGGAACCAGTCACGCATGAAATTGAGCAGGGCCCAATCCACGTTCGCTAGGACAGAGCATTGAGCAAGAAAGACGAAAGGTGCACAAGACTGGGACGCACATCTGTCAGCAAGGAGCACGCAAGGCGCGCGACACATGGGGCAATGGGCGTTACCACGTTTCTGCATCTTGACGAGACAGCGCACGCAGAACAGGTGCCCGCAGGAGAGTCGGATGGGCTTGAAGGCGATGCTTGTGCAAATGAGGCAAGCATAGTCGTCTAGCGAAGGGATAATGGGGAGCAGGGTGGTACCGAGCTCCTGCACCAGAATCCTTGGGAGGGACGTGTCGCTTGCAGGGAGCAACGCCAGCGAGGTAGTATTGCTAGAGTCCGTTGCGGGCAACGCGGTGCGTTTGGCGTGCTTCTTGAGGATCTTACGAGTGGCCTCTGCATTGGCGAGCTCAAACTGCGAAGCGCTTCAGAATCGAGCAGCGCGACTATACGTAAAAGGGGTCGCCCACCTTCTTGACATTCAAGATGAAGAGGTTGAGCTGGAGGAAGGATTCGAGAGCTTTGCGGCTTTGTGCCAGCTTCAGCTTGCGTCCGCCCCCCAGCCCCCGGTCCGTCACCCGTTCCGCAAACTGCTTCAAACGCTTCTCGGACTCTTCAACGCTGTGATCTCCCCGTTTTCGTTCGCCCACGCTCTCGAATATCTCCGCCTCGACATAGAGTTGGAATATTTCGCGCCAGGCGTACAAGTCGCTCTGGAATTTAATGAGTACGCGGCGGGCTGTCACTCGACGAGAACACACTTTACTCGAAGCATCTATACGCACCCCACCCGCATCCGACTTGAAGGCTGAGTGCGCCCTGAAGCTGCTTGACGTGGAAGATACAGGTCGAGCCGAATTGGACACCGTTATTGTCAGCTGCTGCAGCGTCTTCACGAACTGCGCCTGCATTTCCAGTAGATGATCCGAGAGCGACTGCAGCGTCGTCGCAAGGAGCTGAAAGAATGCTGAGTCCGACGCCAGCGGGATCACAATTTCGACTTTGTTTTCAGAGTCGACGGTCTGCGAGGCGGTGTCGAGGGGCGGCACATGCCGTTGAAGAGCCCACAAGAGCTCAACTTGGGACGCATTTTCCGTTTCGGCTTCCTCAACTTCCTCGACGCGATCCGGCGGCGGCGGAGCTTGCGGCGGGTCGACCCAAAGACGCAGCCGTGGCTCGATATTGCCCGAGTCGCTGTTAAATTCATACATTACCCGTGCGGGAGCCCCCTTGCCCGTCCCTTTTGCTGAGGCGTCGACGCCGGTCTGCAGGAGGTCATGCAGCACGGTTGGTCCTAGTCCCAAGAGGGCTAACTCGGATACGACCTGGTTTATCAGCTTCTTGAGCTGACGATACTGGACCGCATTTTCACTGAGTTCCGGCGGAAGTTCCGCTAGCAGTTGGGCGTATGTTTTGGAGAAGTGCATACACAGGAGAAGGAGCACATAGGTTGCTGACAAATCTTCGGAGCTCGGAGATTCATCATCGGTCAGTGGTCCGAGTCCCGAACTTGTTGAAACCAAAATCGATGCTGCGACCGGTGTAGGGCGGCGCACAGTCGTTTTCCAACCCGGCAACGCTGATCCTGCAAAATTGCACAGCATCACATCCAGGTCTGCGCCCAGTAGAATATTCGACGGGCTGCCAACGGGCTGCAGTCTCTCCACACAAATGTTGCGTGAATGGATGAATGCGATGCCCTCAGCGATCTGCACACCCACTTTGCACGCGTGTACTGGGGAATTTCAGGGTGGTCGCCATTTGGCACGAGGCGAAGAGGTTCTTTACCGGCCACCTCAATTCGGCCGGGAGGTCGTAGAGATTTGACAATGCGTGGGCGGTGACCGATCATGGAGTAGAGGATCCGTTCTTTGACCAGGTAACTTGAAAGTTTAGGCTTGACCTTCTTTATGTGTACGGCGGCAGGGTTCAAGTCTTCCAAGAGCTCTAACTTGGCTTGAACATTGACTCCGGTGGTTCAATTCACTGAGAAGCGGTCTTACCTAAGAGGTGCCTCACCTCGCCGTGTTTTCGCCCTTTGGAAAGTGGCAAGAGGTCTCTGTGTGCACAGGACCCTGGATTATAGCCTTGGAGGCCAGGGACCCCGTCCCGACAAAAAAATCAGATTTTCAGCCTCAAACCCAGGTCCGATCCCGACAAAAACTGGGGGTCGAGGCAAAATCGCCAGGTCCTGTCCCGACAAAACCGGACTCCTTGGCTCACTTTTGGCCCAAGGTTCTTTGAGGTTTTGGAGCAGAATTTCCTGAAAATGACTACTATTGCTCGAAAAACACAGAAAGCCCGCGGAGAGTAGTGCAAGAAACGATAGCCGAAGAAATTTTGGGAGCCGTGGGAGTGGGAAATTACCCTTTTGGTGCACTTACGGCATCTTTGGCTAGGTCCCGTCCCGACAAAATCAACCCAAACGCGCCAAAAATTGTCCCAACAAAAAGTTGTAGATTTCGGACCTGCCGGACCTGGCCTCCAAGGGTATAATCCAGGGTCCTGTGTGCACATCGCTGTTGCCGTAAGAAGAAAGAACTGTCGGCAGATGCCGGCCAAGAAAGAACTGTTGGCAGATGCCGGCCAATCATGATGTTCGCGGACGAGTCGGCCCGCGTTTGTGGTTCTGACCGATAACTCATCTTCGGGCAGAAAGAACATTCTGAGGCCCCTCTCTCTGGCGAATGGAATTCAACCAGTGTTTATCAAGGGGATCCTTTAGATTTCCTCGGTTTTCCCTTCTTTTTTGGGGGGAGGTCTCAATGCTTTCAAATGATTAGGGGGTTTCACACAAGGATATTTGAGGCCCAACTTGGGCCCAACTCGATACTCAACTTCGCTCGAAGTTGAGATCTAAATTGGGCCGATTTCGAAGTTGAATGTGGAATCGTGCTCAAGCCCTCGATTCCACGTCCAACTTCGAGATCGCAACTTGAAAGTTGCAACTTCACTTTGTGCCGGGATGTTTACCATCCTGGTCCGTGCTGTAATAATAATAGATGTGATTTGATCCAATATTATCTTCACCTCTCGCGAGCATGGCGCCCAAGCCCAAGCCACCTCCGACGTTAAGAGCGGGATGACACAATAATTTCCGCGGTGTGTGTAGTGGTGTTCCGAGTCTGTCTCCGGGCGGTGGATGGGTGTTATAGTGCCGTCAACGAGGTCTATATCACGGGAGAGTCGGATGAAGGCTGCAAGCCACATATAGAGGTCGTTCCAGGCGGATGTGAAGGTAGACGAAGAAATCACCATGCCGCAATTCGGACTTGATGGCATTGATGATGAACAAACACGGGCTCAGTCTGGCTTAGTTTGGTGATGACGCGTACAGAACTAAACGAAGTTGGGCTTCGAAAGGGGCCCGGGTGTGCTTGGGAGGGGCGTTCACACTTACCTACCCAACTTGACGTCAACTTCGGTCTCAACTTGATCAAGTTGGCATCAAGTTGGACATCGAGTTGGGCCCAAGTTGGGCTCAAATAGCCTTGTGTGAAACCCCCTATTATCTGTTCTCGTGTTCTCTAGAGAATGCTGGAAATCACTGCGCCCGGCATGCATTCCAAATCTCCCTGCCCTCTTGCAACACTGATATCTAGTCCTCCAAAGCGAGGGATCGGCAGCTGCGCATGCGCCTCCACGCATCATGATCGAATGTCCAAGTATAAGTATCTCGCTGATAAGAGAATCTCTGTCTTCTCTTCAACCACTCACCAGATGCACCAGGCGACCATCCTCGGCGTTGTATTGGTATCGGCTTTATGTTCAAGGGCAGCCCAGATCCCGTTTTTCGTGGTGGATAGTCTGTCAGCTTTCACCACTCGCCGCAGGGACTGAAGCTCACATTGTGCTAGCTCCGCTACGAAAAACGACTCCTGGAACCTCAATGTTAAGCCTAATGTCAACGCAACAGGCCATCTTGTCTTCGATACTGTTAGCTCATTCCTGCAGCACTGGCCAAACACGCGGTATCGCAACGGTACGAGCTCGGGTACATGCGTCTCGTTACCGAATTGAATTTATCTTCAAGGGCATAACATTGTCCCCGGAATAGTCCCTGTGGGCACGCTGCTTTACCATGGGCGCGGGGACTCGAACCTACCCACTATTCCGGAATGGACGGCTACAGACCCGGAGCACTCCTATCTTTTCTGCCGCGGGTCGTCGGAAGCGGGCTGTTGGCATCTCACTCTTGTCACCTCGCGTCCACTACGAGTATTGTACTTCGATGGCTCGAGTGCAGCGAAAATGAGGGATGGACCGATGGATACTCAAGACATAGTCGGCTGGGGACAGGTCCTTCCTGACCGTTATTTCGAGGAGAGACAGCGTGCCGTCGATCTTTGTGACTGGGGTAAACCTCTGGGAATCGACGGTTATGTTCGGTGAGCCTCTCCGCTTATTTTCACGCGTCTCATCGCTCAGTTCTTCCTCGCAGAATGGAAATGGACTTGTAAGTCGTAGGCGCATGTCTTATCTCTGACTTGTGGCCAATGACGAATTGTAGCGAGATCGTCCTATGCGACTTCAAGGCTGGGGTGGAAGTCGTTTCCATGGCTAATTTGGCCTCTCAAGGACGAGGTGGCCCTGGTGGACCTGGTCGCCCCCGACCCAGAGATGTATCCGCGTTTAACGATTCAGTCCTCATCAACGGACCCTTTGACACTGCTGCATCCTTCGACGTGATACATAGTGGTTCATGGCATAATCGATACCCTGGCGACCGGCGAATCAAGCTCGACTTGACCCAGCTCGTCTCCTTCTACGACACCGCACTTGTTCCCAGTCTTGTAGCCCGAAGGCTAAATCTTGAGCGATGGGACCACCGCTTGCTCGGGATTACTTCAGCGGACGTCGCAGCTGTTATGGCCCGGCTCACCCAGGCATATACCTACCCGCCCCAGACCGGCAGCGGTGTTGACTGGGATACTCTCTTCAAGGTCGTCGTCGACCGTTACGACGATCGCTTTGAAATGGTACGATATGTCCTCAATTCCACCTCCGACGACACGCTCGTCACTGCCAAGAAAGCCATGTCGCACTTCCGAGTTATGCTCCAGCCGTACATTCTGCACAGTGCTGTCCCTGGTTCTAGCATAGACAACACGTGGGCCGCACCAGTGTTCAAATTTTGCGCCACTTCCCACACCGAATACATCTGGCGCAGCCCGACTCTCCTTGCCAAGCTCACCGCGTCGGAGGAACTCTTGCTCAATGCGGTGGAGGAGACTAACCGCGAAATCTGCCGCGTCGTCGTACACACGTGGGCAGAAGGCGTTGTTGCGGGTCTCGACGATACCCTTCCAGTTGACGAGCCGATTCAATCCGACGGCGAAGTGCTCGTAGGCAAGTGGAAAGCGAATATAGAAGAGCTCATGTCCTGGCTCGACTGGAATGTGTGGATTAAATGTCGGCCAGAATGCAACTTCGAGGTAAGTTATGTTCCTCGGTTGTTCCAGAGGTCCCCGATTGTTTATTGAACGCCGCAGGAAATATGCTATCTTCCTACCTGGCCGTTCATGGGCGAAGGCGATGGTCCTGGCCGCAGGCCTGAGCGACCAGATATCCCTCGTCCTTCGCATACGCACGCCGAGAGCACCTTTGCAGATGACTATCTGAGGCCCCAGCCTCGATGCGTTCGCCGCTTTGAGCCTTATACGTTTTGATTCAAAATATACGGCCGCCTTTAAGTATGTGTCTCAATAGAAAACGATCGAACGGTTGAAACGGAACATGGTATTCCGCCCAAAAGCACCGGTTTAAAAAGGTGAGTGTCCTGGATTCCTGCAGTACTTACTCGTCAGTGGACACGTATCGTATTCTTCATGCTACGAAGTCTAAGAATGGGAACGCGTATCCGGCAGATTCCGGAAACCAAGGTTTCGGATATCGGATCCTTCAACTTCTTTTGGCACATTGCACACCACACTTGGAACTGCACAAATACCTTTCCGAGCGGACACAAGGTTCTCATTCGTGAGTATCATTGGTGTGAGACACGTCGCGGGTCCCTTTGGAATTCAATTTTGCAGCAGTCTTTACACCATGCTGCCTCCACGCGGCCTAAGCCGCGGGAAGCAGCTTTGCAGCGACCGAGAGCTTATATAAACGTCGGGTACATCCCATGACGCTGCCTGTCCTTTCCTTCTTTCGCCCTCTGCTGCCGCAAGTGAGTAACCTCTTTTCCCTCAAGCTGGACTGACCAACACATCTGCCCAGTGAAAAAGCTTCGCCAATGGACACGCGCCTGGATACTATGCCTCATGCTTGCTGCTTCGGTTTGGGCCACCAACTTTAGCACTTGCCTTGACGAAGTCAGAAGTGGACAATGGGGAACAATAGGTAGTCTCTCGTAGGCAAACACTTCAACAACGATCAACTCATACCTCATTTATTGAAAACGATAGGCGGAACAGATAATTCAGGACGGCCAGTCAGCAACATCTCTCAGGCGACCGCCATTACATACGATCTCTGCCTCAGGGCATGTGGCTCTGGGCCCGAGCGGTTCAATTGGAACATATTTTCGCAACAGTTTACGTATGTTCAAGTTGCGCCAGCTCGAAAAGTTGTTCGCTAAATAAAATTTAGAGCCTGGCTCCTACCATCGCTGGCTCTAGCCTCGCAGTTACCATTCGGTGCGCGAACGAGGCTCGACAACCTTGTTTCCGTGCTCCTTACCGTTGGATCACCGACTTTGGCGTCTTACTCATTAGCCTTGACTGTGCTCAATGGGCATTGGCTTGCGGGGCGATTTTCGCATCTCAGCTACCCCAACGTGCGCTCAGCTGTTAAAATTCTGAGCAGTCTTCAGCAGTCGCCTTTGGAAGTGCACACTGAAGAATCACTTCTCGCTTCACTCGTGGTACTTCACGCCAACGATAACTTTTAAATTTTGGGTTGATTTAGAGGAATGGCTAAATGGTTGGTTTTCTTTCCGCGACTTCCCGAGTATCGAACACTCATTTACTATTAGGTCTCTACCCCCAGTCGTGGTTCGTTGCGTTTCCGCGACTTTCTGGATATTATCGAACTTATTTACTATCAGGTCTCTGTCCGCAGTTGCCTCGATCTTGTGGGTTATCATCGCGTATTTCTTCACCGTGGTTGACTCGTTCACGGGTATGTAGCGGCCGTCATAGCTAGCGTGCATTCTGACCTCTCGCAGGTGGTGTCGTTACTTACTCAACACTCAACTCCAACGGTCAGGCTGTGGGTTCTGTTTTTTTGTGGATGCTTCCGGTCGTCGTGGCCTGGTTGCAAATCAGCCCGAAATGCGACTACACTCGTGTCAAGGGGGCAATCAACCGGGCAAACCAAATCGCGTTCGTCGCGACCCCGGATGGAGAGCCCACTCTGGCATCTAACATCTCGACCAAACGTGCTATATCGCTTCGAAAGGGTGGCGGTGATGTTCACTCTGATGAACACTGTACTGCGCCGGTGTTCAACTACGCTCGTTTCCTCCCGTGGACTCTTGCAGTGGAAGAGGTATATGCTGCGTTCCGTGAGGCGTCCCAGAAATCTGAGAGCCATCAGCCAGTCAATGGCTCTACCTGGGAAAGAGGAGATAGAAATATTCGAGTGCGGCCGGCGAACCGGCAGGGTTCACTGCCTCAGGTCATCGCTTACATAGAGCCGGTCGTCAAACCTTGGGCATTCGAACTCTTCGATCGCCCTCGGGGATTTAGAAGTCGCTGGGGTCCTGGTGTTCTATCCCGTTTTGTCCTCGCGTCTGTCTTGGCGCTTGGTTTAACGTGGGGTAAATCCTGTTCCTTGTTCACTTCGATTTTTTCTTTCCTAAGCTTTGAGTTAGGAACAATTGGTGCCGCAATTGTGGGATCTTACTTCGTACCAACTCAAGGTTAGTTCTGTGTGGCACCTTGAGCGGAAGTCGTACTGAAAGTTGACTCAGGAATTGGCTGTCGCGTTGGCAGTTACTTGGTCTACGGCATCGTCTCCACAGTTGTCTGGATGATGCTGGTCGCCTCCAGCATCTTGGCCCACATTTCCTCTTTCACAGGCACTTCTAATGGCCGCTATGTCTACGACAAATCTACCCGTACAGCCGCCGTCGCGTCGATCATTCTTCGCAGGACCGGAAAACTACTCGCAGCGTCGAATGCTATCTGGATTGTCTCGGCGTGTCTTTTCCAGTTCAGTAGCTTCTTCGACAGGTGTTTATGCAACAGTTCCGTATTTTCTCTCGGCAAACACGCGTACAATGCGATCGATTTGCTGCCCGAAGATCTAGGTGAGTTTGCTGCCTCATTCCTTGCTATTCAGTTCGATCCAGCTTGATGTCAGCCACACTGAACGCGCCCTGGGTACGCGAAATTGGTGGTTATCCTGTGCGACTTCTCTTTCTCATTCAAGTTGGTTTAGATTGCCGGTGTTGCACTCGCTTCAGGCAAGTCCCTGCTTCTTATGCTTCTTATGCTTCTTCTTTCTGAATTCGACGCGGTTGTCAGGGTGCTCAATCCTCTTTATGGGTTTCGTGAACATTCTAATCAACCCAGAGCTCCCCGACTAAACGAGTTAATCTTTTGGATGAGCGGGAGGTTCATATTTTTCTGAATACCGACAAAACGGTGTGGATGCCTTGTATGAATATTAGGGACAACAAACTGTGTACATGCGCTTGTGCAAAAGGGAATCAATCGTAGAATACCAGGGCCCGGAGCTCAATAGACTCGCGGAGGGGAGCGCCTTTGGGGGTGGCCGGGTCTTCGAACGCAGTGTGAGGAGTAAAGAGCGCAACACTCCCGTCCTGCTGCGAGTCATAACTGCAAACAAGACAAGAGGAAAAATCAACAATTAAACGAAAACATATTCGAAGCAACCCACCATTTAATGAGAATCAGCTCTTCGGGCGTCACACCCGAGAAATATGTCCACTTCTGCTTCGGGCTGAATTTCACACCGAAAGTCTCGCCTTCGCGGTCGGGATACACGAGGGCAACAGGCAGAACGTCATTTGCAGCGTCGACGCTGCGGTAGTCACACAGGGCGAGCGGCCAGTCGTCCGCGGGATGTGAGATGGGGCGCCAGAGGTTGATGATTTGAAACCGCTTCTTCAGCAGTTCCGGGACGTCCTCAGCAGGAAGGTGCCGGTGGACGCGAGCCACGGAGGACGCATTGGTTTGGTCGATGTGTGTCTGCGGAACCGGCTGGCGGCGGTCTGGGCCGTCGTCAATTTGGTCCGGGCGGCGGCGGCGGATGGCTGAGCAATGTGCAGTGCATATAATTAGAACACCGGAAAGGACGTACTGTGGTCGAACAACACAACGCGGTGCGCGCCGGTCAGCTCTTTGATGAGCTCGATGCTCTCCGGGTAATATTCGCGCTCGATCTCGGCATCACTCGTGAAAGCAGTATGCTTCGCGGGATGCTTGAACAACTGAAAGCCCGTCGTGTCAAGCGTCGCGGCAGACTCATCTCCGCGCAGATTGTGGATAGTGACCTCTTTCTCCTCGAGGGTGAAGTTTCTATCGCGAATACCGGTCTCCCCTGACTTGTTTATGCTCTGATAAGCGCGTGCCCCGTCTTTCGGGGGAACGTAGAAGTTCAGGGAGCCAGTTGTAGATGAGGAGGGAGAAGCTATGGCCATGGTGAATGAGGGTAGTAGGTGAGGAGATGCTTGTAGAAGAGATGCTGAGACCGAAGTCCTTGCTTCGCCGTATATAAATGTTGTGGAAGACGCTACGCCACTGTTGTCCGTTCTTGCGTGCTAGCTGACTGAAGGCAATCGGCGATTGGAAGCGCTTACAAATTCTGAGGTCACTTGACGGCTTATGGTTGTCCCCGCCGGAAAATAGGCCGGGCTGAGCAGAGTTTGTAAGGAGATTGGTGAGATTCCGCAAAAATCACAGAAAACGCATAACCTAAGACGCCGAAGACCTCCAACGCGTGAAATACACGCTAAATTCGTTTGTGGTTGGGCCCGTGACCGCGACAGTCTCGTGCCACACCGCCGCGATCCGCTGATCGTATCAAAGCGGAGCCTTTCGGGAAACCCCTATTTCCTGGACTCCCGTCAAAGGGGAGATATAGAGAAACGTTCCAGGAAGGTACATCTCAGTAAATTCCACTAGGGGTCTGCTGTCGCAGCCTTAAAACCTTGCTTTGGGCCGAACACCGCATTTTAACGATTGAAACGGATAAATTTACTAGCAACATGAGAGCAAGATTACAACAAGAGTAACACTATGCAAGAGCCCATAGATCAATATTCCCACCCACAGTCACCGCTCCTCGCGGCTTCTTAGTGCTGGGACCCCCGGCCAAATTATCAACTTTGCACACTATATCTTGGTCAAGGTTGTACAGGAGGGGGAGTCTTCAGATGTATTGGAGAAAAATCCAGGAAATCATATTGAGGCAATCCAAGATATTGAAGGTGGTTTTGTGGATGGCAGACCTATATACACGATGCTTTGAACTTTCTGGTTGGCGAACAGAAGAGTGATTCGGGTGTTACCAAATTGACGCTATCTTATCTGTATGCGATTGTTTTGATTTTGCACGCCCCTAAAAAGCAGGCAAGTGGATTCCCTACGGTATTTGGGTATGTTGTGTGCCTATCTTATCTGTATGCGATTGTTTTGATTTTGCACGTTTACGTAAGAATAGAAGGGGATTTTGTCAGGCTGGGGGACCTAGCTAAAGCAAGGTGATTGAGAACAAACAAGGACAAAGGGATTGGAAGTGGCGGTGCGCGGATCACGGCGCGTTTCTCCGGCTCTTGCTTCCCGCCTCCACTGCAACTCCACTGACGATTTCGTCCCCAGCCTACGGACACCTTGAACTGTGCCGTTGTCCAGCTTAACACCTTGAAGTACATGTGGACTTCATTTGGATGGCCACTCCCCATCCATATACCCGCCCTTCCAAGTCTCCGTTCGGCCTTTTTCACGATTTTCCCAAACATTTTTCCTGCTCTTCGTTCCGCTAATGGGTTCTGTCCCGACTGCCTCGCTGGTCCTCGGGCACTCTGCCTCACTGCCCTTCTACCCTCGTGCCATTGCTCCCTTTCTCCGCCTTAGCTGTGTAACTCATGAGGCAGGCTTTCTATATTGCTTTCTATGTGGGAACTACCTCTGCTAGTACCACGAAGAACTCGCCGTCAGCCGGTTTCGCACTCATAAATCAGACTGCGCTCTGCAGATGCCCGTTCGGACCGAGTTCGTTCCAACGCTTCGATCTTTTCTTTTTAAAGTCGCTCACTCTGACTCTATGGCTCGTTATCGAGGTATTCAGCCCTCGGTATTCGCGCCCTACTGCGGGGCTCTCCCATCGGTCTTCCGTTGCAGTCACCCATTGGCATCCTATCATCACATCCGCGCTGGCCCTCAAATACTCTCTAGTTTTGGCAATCAAACCATGGTTCCCTTCTCTGTTTCGTCAAGCCGACTGCCTCCATCGTCCGCGGCCATTCTGAATGTCTTTGCCTATTATTGCATTCACTGCGTTCCGGTATCTTCTGCACCTAGCCTCAGTGTAGGCATCTACAAACAGCTACGCAGACGATCATGCGTAGCTGTCTTTGCGGCTAGTTGTAGGTATGTATAGGTCAGTGTAGCTCAGTGTCGGTCAGTGTAGGTACCTACACTCGGCTGCACAGACTGATTCCAGCCACAAGAACATCCCTAAAAATGGTGACTGCAGCGGGGCTTAGACGGCTACAGACGAGATGGTAGGGCTAAAACATAGAAAGATCCGATGCTGTACGAAGCGAAGTGACGAGTCGACGGGTGAAGAATAACATGGAATGAAGATGTGTTTGACACTGAACGGTTTGGGTTTCGCTGGACAGATACACAGTTATTATGCTAAGGAGAGCAAGCCTTGCAGTCATGATGCGCCATGCATCTTCGCACGGCCGTTGGGTGGACTGTCGAGCACGTCAGCCTGAGCCTATGTCTGCATGACCTCGAATGCACACACCGTTCAACCAATCATGTAGGGCAGCAGCACGAGCGCTCGACGAACTCGCGCTTCAGGACGCACTCGCAGCAGCGCTCTGCGAGATTGTCAACACCCGGAGCGGCCAGGACGGTGGCCGTGAAGGCGAAGATGATGAATGAGGCGAGGCGGGTAAACTGCATGTCTCTGATATGGGGTGAGTGACTGAACGAGCACCACAGCGCTGCACTCTTTATAGGATAATATACGAGTACTCTTTAAAATGTAATACTTTTTATAGTATAATACTGTGGTGCCGTTGGCAGTTACCGTCCCGACGGATCCCCTTGGATACCTACGTCTGTGATGGATAACCGCTCTTAGACTGAGCCATGCAATAATGTCCGCTCGGCTGCAGATTTTATCGTCTGAGACTCGAACGAGCGTAGTGGGATATACGAAAGCTCCCGGCGAGTTCCAGCGACGTTTCATCTTGGTGCGAAGACCCTTGGAAACAGCCTAACCTCTTCAAGCTCCCGATAAGATGCAAATCCGTCTCGGTGAAGTGTGAAAGCCCCGAGCACAATTTCAGGCAAATAATTGTATCGAAGATGTGTTTCATTTTCAGTCGGCGGCGCTATGAACTTGGGATCCACGAGTAGAGAAAAAGGAAAGGAAGAATGCGAGTCACCTTATGGAGCCCAGCCGAGCACGTATTCTAGGAGAGGATCTGAGTATATATATAGAGAGAGGGTAGAGAGTTTGGAACGGCTCACCGAGTTCACGTTAAGGGCGCGACAATAAAATCAACAACTTGGAGTTTCTTGATGCCATTGCTGTCGACGACGCCACCTTTATCGAAAGGTTTCATGGCCCACGTTCTGACCTGAATGAAGAGCATATGTGCGTTCCAAAAACCTGAGTTGATAAAGGACGTACCGAGTGCCAGGTGGTGGGGACGACCTGACGCAGGAACGCGTCAATAGCTTTGTCGTCCTCTGCAGAGAATACAATCTTGGGCGCATCAAGCGAAACGGGCCCGATCTCACCAACAACCGCAGCACTGCCCTCGGGAAATTGAGGATGCCCAGGGAAAAATACCCCTCAGAAGGAGGGGAGGCGGCGGTTAAGTTCACGCCCTTTCTCTTGAGCCCAACGGAGCGCCGCAACGTCAGCAGGGCTGTAGACATAGTAAGAAAAATCACAATCTACATCAAGAGTCGTACTTCGAGAGGAACCCCGGCTCAAAGTCGGGGGCCGCAACTCTGGACGCCAGGTAGTCCTAGAGAACAGGGGTCAGAAGGGACAGAAAATAGAAATAACATGTCACACACCAAAAACGCCGCAGAGGATATGAAATTGAGGTCGTGGCGGGGTCGCCACGCCAGAAGGGATTCATAGTTTTGCTTTCAGGATCCGCGATATACGGTGCGTAAAGGAGAGCGTGATCTAGGATGCGTATTAGAAGTGTCAAGAGCCGGGGAATGAGCCAAACCTTGGTAATTTTATCCCAACACCAGGAATTTCGACGACAGCGACGCCTGCTTTCTCCAGCACATTTTCTCTCTAAGTCCCGACCGCTCGAGAATAAGGGGTGAGCCCATAGCACCGGCGGCAACGACAACAAGCTTGCGAGCCTTCGCAACACGAATGTCTTGAGGAGCCGAGTCGTGAACGCGATTATCAAATTGGTGCTCGACGCCGACGGCGACCCCGTCTCTGTGTTCCGATCACTATAGCACGGGTAGAATAGAATCGAGAAGAACTCGACGATAACGCGGTTAACAAGAGTTTCATCGAAGACGAATAACTTCTTCGAACCGTTATCATAAACGTAGTGATGCTGGAATACATTATGAGCTTAAATTTGCGATCGGCAAGAGAAACCCCACTGCTCGTCCTCGGAAATCCACTTGGGCATTATCTACACCGTCGATGAGCAAAGAGGTACGCATTTGATCCTCAAAACAGATGTACGACAAACTTGTTGATCGATTCAACATTGAGAGCATTGCCTTCTTCGCCTTCGGGGCGATTCTTCTCGAACTTCGCAAGGAATTCCCACGAATTCCTTGCCCAGCTGGCTGACTTTACCTCCGAAGGAGACTTTCAGCCGACCGTCCGAGCCGTGTGTAGATTTTTTGGGGTCAATCTCGTGCGTTTCCGCCTATAAGTAAAAGTAAGATGGCATCGATAAAAGAAAATTGACCATCTGCAACAACGGGATGAGATCCTTCGAAGGCCATCCAACGTTGCCAAAATCCGTCTCCCAGGACCCAGGTATCAAAATCGGACGCGGCTGCCAGTGGGCGATTATAGACCATGAAGTTGACGGAGGAGGCTCCTCCAAGGCAGTGCCCAGGCGGCACAATAGCAGATCGGCCAGCCAGATGTTCAGACGGCTTGGCTATGGTGAACTGGACCGCTTTGCTGGTCGGCGCAAGATGAGTGTTGTATTGGCCCGCCTGGATGTGCTCCTTTTTGTCCTTGGTCTTATGCCCACTCTGAAGGACCAGAATTGAGAGAGTAGGGGACGCAGTCGCGAGACGCCCGGCGGTGAGGCATGCAGCCGGTCCACCACCCGCAAAGATGAGGTCGTATCAAGGTCGTATTCCGCTTCAATTATGTGCGGCGCTGTCATATTGGGAGAGGGAAGATGGAGTTCTTGTTAGAGTAGCGGGGTTCAGCGCCGCGACGCGGGAAGAATTAGCAGAAGACCCTGGCTAACGCGCAGGGAATTCATTCGAAACAAAAGTAGGCATATATGGAAGAAGCTGGAAGAAGCAATGTCCGTGAGAATATCGTCAAGTCCACTGCCGTGAGCGGCGAGGCGGTCCGAAAAAATCCGCTCGATCGTATCAAAGCGGAGCCTTTCGGGAACTGACCCCTATTTCCTGCCCTGAATTTAACCCCTATTTCGAATTCCTGGATAAAAGTCACGTCTTTAATTTTGAGACAGGGAGAAGTTATAATGCGCTCCTGGGCGGTCTCAGTCCCTCCTGAACCTCGACCCCCACCACCTCTTCCGCATATTACACTCACTAGTACTACCTCACCCTTCATTATCAAGAATCGAACACTGGATCGACTACCTGAAAGCAAAACATGCAATTCGAGCCCGAATACTCTCAGATGAAGGTCGCGGCCGTGGTGTGCTTTTATATTGTAGCTGCGTTGGTGGTACGTTTATTTCTCCTCCAGCCCTTCTGAAAGTAGTTTGACTGGAATGGGGGTTGCAGATGGTTTTCGTCAACAAAGCCGTCCTGAATCGGACACCAGATCTACCGTTTACATTCCTTGTAAGTATATGGGTTTCTGAGCATACTTATGTTGAACTCCTCTAGTTTATTCAACTGGCGATCGCAGTTGTCCTCATCCGCGCCCTGGCAGTACTTGGGAGAACCCCCATACGACGCTTGCTACCTATCAGTTTTGAAGTCCCTGCCCTGGATCGCAACACGGCTTTGAAATGCTGCCATTCTTCCTAGTGGGATTCATTGGCCTCGTTTTCAACACCCTCTGTCTGGCCAACGTCGATGCGTCATTCTTTCAGGTAAGACCGACCGTGTCGGTACGGTGGCGAAGGAATGCTGACACCTGGCCACAGATTGCGCGCGGGCTCCTCCTCCCCTTCACCATCCTCATGTCTTCGCTTTTCATCCGCGTCGTCCCTAGACTCAGCGTCATCATCTCCGCCCTCATCGTAACCAGCGGTTTTTTTGTCGGCGTCGCTCCCTCGTTCATGGCCTACTATTACAAATCCATAGCCGCCAACGCCGACTCGACGCCCCTACTGGCGCTCCTGTACGGGCTCATCTCGTGCATTGTCCTGTCGCTGCACGCCGTCCTCAGTAAGGTCGTCACCTCCTCCCTTAAGCACGTATCTGTCGTGGCGCTCTGCTACTGGGGCAACCTCGGCATGTCGATCTTCCTCATCCCGTTCGTGTTTTTCAACGGCGAGCTGGTGGTACTACAGCGGAGGTGGGCCAGCCCTGAGGACGAGTGGACGACGTTCGTTGTGGGGAGTGCGATAACGGGTATCTTTGGATTCTTGCTTGGGATCGCCAACGTTTTGTCGATTAAGGTGACGAGCCCCATCTCACATATGTTCTCTGCAGTTCGTATCTTCTCTCGTTATTTCCATCCCGTGTTGAAGTTCTCTCTGCAGGCGGCCAAAAGCGTCATTCAAATGCTCCTTGGCGTCATCTTCTTCGGGGACATTGTCACCGGCCTCCGTGTCGGCGCAATAACCCTCATCACTGGCGGGACGATGTTTTATACATGGAGCCAAGGGCACATGTCGCAGCAAAAGATAGCCCCGAAGCCGCAGGACGTCAATCTCGAAGACCAGAGGACACCGTTCCTGGCGCAAGAAGAGCAAAACGAGAAATCAGAGGATGTCGAGGGCCGGAAGGAGAGCACAGCAGCATAATTAATTCGCGAAATCTTGTACTTGCGGAATTTCTTTTGGGCATGATTGGTCGTAACACCACCGGCGGAGGCAGTTTATCGTTACCGAGACAAACTTTGAGATTGCGATCGAGTTCGGAATCAAAAAGACAGGAGACTTTGGGTCCATAAATCAGCCGCGGAAAAATCGCTACTGCAACTCTGTTCTTACCACGATGTCGTCCGTCGAAAAAGGTTCCTCGCTCGCCATCGACGACCTCTTGCTCGGATTTGTAGGTTCCAGCACACCGCCCTCCCAGCGATTGAACCATGCCATTCGGTACTTTTCCACCTGGTCAGGCACCGAGTAAGTTTGTGAATTCAACGAATCTTCTGGCCAAATCACTCATACTTATCCTGCAGCAAGCTCATGATGGTAGGTTGCAAGGCGCATCTGATGTTGACTCACGACTTAGTAATAAACTTCATGTAGACGACCCAGTACACCGCCAAGCTCCTCGCCCCGTTCCTCCTCTATCGCGCGGAGCTGCAGTTCCAGGCGGGCAAGCGCGCGCAGCCGCTCTCACTGACGACGGATGGGCTCTACAAGTTTGCCGGCCAGCTGAGCCAGGCGCGTCGTATCATGGGCTTCTGGGGTGTGTTCTCGAATCCAAGTTTAAAAAAAATCTCGCTCACCAATATCATACAGGCCTCCTGGCCATTCTCAAGGGCCTCTCTGACCTCGAACGCTCCCCACCTCCCTCTCGCCTCGCGCTCAACATCGGCCGTCTGCAGGGTCTCTCCATGCTCGTCTTCTACCCGCTCGAATACATCTCCTTCTTCTCCGCACCCTTCTCCGGTCCGCTTCTCCGCATCTCTCCCGCCGCACAGATGCAGGCTTCACTTTGGAGCGTCCGCGCATGGGGCGTCTGGGTCGCGCTCAAGGTTGCCGAGCTCGTTGCAGAGTGGCGCGGCCTTATGCACAGAGAGCTGGAGGCCAAAGCAACTGACTCGGAGGACACGCTTAAGATGATCGAGAAGAGGAAGAAGGCGATCAAGTATCAGCTCGTCGCGAACATCTCGAGGCTCCCCGTTATCACACATTGGTAAGTTCAAGACCTGGTATTTATTTTTAAACCCTCATTTTGTTTTCTAGGTCGGTGATTGGTGGAATCTACCAGAGCGAGGTGAGTTTTTGCACATTCGTGGAATATCAAGAGCGTTTAAACATATTGCTCTAGTACTGGACCAATGTGCTATCGTTAATCTCTGCCTTGGCTGCGTTCAAGGGAGGTTGGGAATCCAACAGAGTCCCTGGGCCGATGAAGTAGTGCAAGAAAATGCCACCTTTCACTGGAAGTCTCTTTATTTTTATGCCTTGTTGGAAAATCTTATTGTACCGATTTCGGAGATGTATTTGGTCAACAGAATGCAGGAAATTTTTAAAGAGGATTGGACGCAAGAAAACTCCGCTCCCGCCAAGAAAACAAAACCAGCTTTACTTTTTTGGTCAGACTGGCCATTCCAACCTGACTTTACATTCTCCTCCAACCATGGCTGTAACTCCAACCCTTTTGACCGTCCACCACCAATTGGAACCCAACGAGCCATGTCTTCTCGTCAGAAGAGTCGAAAGTCAGCTGGCCGAACTTGGATGCGCCGTGTGGGAGATTGAAAATTGTCTCGTCGTGTGAAACATATTCACGAAGAAAACGGCTGGTAAAAGAACGAAAGTGGAGACGTCGAAAATTCTATGATGGTATGTGATGCTGGATACGGGTGTGGAGGTGAAAACTTGACTGTTGCTTCACACAGATGGAATTATTATTCGGGGTCAATGGCAACGAATCGCACCCACCATGTTCATGTCTATCGCCACTAATAATCACGCCACCCCCCACGCGCCAAAGCGCCTCGAAAATGACTTGACGCTCTTCGAGATATCCCGCCCAACTATCCATCTCATCACTGCCCTTGCTCCAATTCTACACTTCGGTTAGAACAAGCCAACAAAGAAAAATCCAGTCTTCACCCGCGTCATCGGCACGCCCGAAACAATAACTTTCCATCCCTTTTCGTTCGTAATCCACACCAAGAGCTCTTGCAGCTGCTCGGTGCCCAACATCGACCGGCGACCTGATCCTCCATCCGCCTTTGCTGGCGGTGTGGCTCGATGGGTTCGTGTATCCAACACGAAGAACGACGCGTCTCCTCGTCGAAACTGGATGTATTTTTTGCGTCGGTCATTGTCCGGTCGTGGAGGATTCGCTGCGCCTTGGTAGTGCTCAAATGGGCTCATCGCACTGGAATATATATCCTAGAAACGGTATGTGTCCTAGCGCTGATCAGAAAACATAGTTTATACCTCACCACCTGCCATGGCTGGATGGTAGTCGTTTATAAACTCATGGTCATCGAACATATGGATCCACGGGAGATCACGCAAGGTACGCGTCCAGCTTGGACTCGCGTATATCTGCCTGTAAAGCTGACGATAATATTTCGTCGTCAGAGGTTCAATTTGAGCGGGCAAGTCGCTATCTATCCAGGCAGGTTAATAGGAGTTTTTTAAACGTGAGCAAGGCTCACAAATAAAATCTCCCAAGAACAGAATAAACTCAGGCGGTGCCGACTCAACGTAACGAGCCAGATGGCTTAGACCTGGGATGACGAGCGAATGGGAAAGCGGCGAGTATGGATAGAACGGCTTCTGGCATGATGTGCTGATCACTGTGAATTTTTTCAAGGTTTCGGCACTTGTCGTAAATGATCCCGTATGCCCGCCGGATATGTTGTAGAAGTATCGCGTCCCCGGGTCCAGTCCATTCAACTCTATTGTTCCCGTGTAGTCGGAGTCCTCCATCAACGGTGCAACGTCAATCTCTTTCGTCGCCGGCCTCGCCGAATTCTTGAAGATTAACTGCAACGGGCCCCGAGCGCCAGGGCTTCGGAACACGATCCGGGCGCTGGTCGAATCGACGTACCCCGTGCGGGAGAATGCAAGGCATTCCACAGGATGGAGAATGTGCGCACGATACATGAAGTCCAAGCACGCGAAAAAGGCAAAAATATTGAGCAGTAATCCCGTGAAGCTTGCCAACACGTGGCTTGGCGAATAGGTTCCAAACAAAACGGGAAAAGCACCGCGGAGGGCGCTGGTGCTTGATCGGGACGATCCGGGGCGACGTTGGCGAGAGACGAAGAACGTCGCGAGAGAAATTGCGAACGCGGTAACAATCTTGGGCATGAAGCGAGGCCCTATGGGGAGCTGCAGCGTATTAGCTAGGCGCATTCATGATCAGCGCGTAGGGCGCCTTACACACCATTCGCACGAAGAGGAACGCCGTTGCGCGAAGGTAGACTGTGGACACCGCACTCGTTATCCAGAATGCTTGCGTTGGGATCATGGTAAGAGTCAAGTCTGTCATCCATTGATAGATCCATTTTTAGTTGCTCAATTTGGTGCATTGCGCCAGGCAAACCAATGCCGGCTGATTTCAGTTTTGCCGCTGCCTCAACATTCTCCGAGTAGGATGTCTTGTCATGTTCAAGCTCTTGAAGACTTGTTCTGAACCCGAGTGAAGCACTGGCAGGCTGCCACAGGTGAGCACTGAGAGGTCTACCGTCTTCAACGTCAACGTCTCAATCTACTTACCAATCTTATATAGCTTACCTGTTATCTGCACACGCATGACTTCTATCTATCGCATAGATTCATGATGATCTATCTCGCCAGTTGAAAGAACCACCCTCAAATTATTGTTAAGGTTCTAATTTCAACCCGCAAAATCGCCTTGGTATCCAATAAGTAGATCTGATCACCAAAAATCAATTCGCCCGCTGTCCCCGCTGGTCCGGTTTCACCAATAGTTCAAACTGCGAAAGCTCACTGCCTTTTCTTGCTTAGGGGTATACTAGTAGTGTTAATTTCGAACGGTTTCGCCATCCTGTGGCACAGCCATGATCGGCAAACAACAAAGTAAGCATCTCACATCCCTTTCCGCCTCTTTCCGCCAGTTCCGTTCAATCGTCCCACGAAGTCTCTTTTTGCGTGCACCTACATGTGAGAGTGGTGGTTACCGTCATGTCAGAAGTCTCAAATATTTTTTGTCTGTCTAGAAGACATTATACAGCTGTTGACAACGTACGGCTTGGCTGAGATCCTTGTCTTTCATTGCGGCCTGGAACTTGGAAGCAATTTCTTTGGGAATCGCCCGCCCGCCGCTCGCGTTTTCGCGCGCCGGGATGATGCTCAAGGTCGGGACTCAGAGTCGACGTTCTGCTTCCACGGGACTCAGTCGACGGTCTGCTACCATCAACCCATCCACGAAATAATTCAAATCCTGCGTGCTCAACTCAGACTGGTCAAATCATGCCATCAACTACGTATAACTACCGCAATTGGTTCCCCGCCCGGCCTTTATTGATGAGGTGGGATCGCGATCGGCCAATCCCTCCCTCTCCTTCCCAGTTGACGGTCGCGGGTCCTCGACGCTCTTTCCTTCTCTTTCTCTTCCGGCACGGCTTAGCGCCGCCGGTGTTGCTGGCAGCTTTCCATTCATTCAAAATTTCAGAACATCAGGATGCAGGTCACTACTTCATCGTTCGCGACATTCTTTGCGTGCGTTATCTCTCTGCTATCTCTTCGGAGGCGTCTGACATGGACTGTTCAGTTTTCTTGCCCTCGTAGCCCCCCTGGGTACACAAGCCCTACAAATCACTACCCCCACCGCCGTTACCACTGGAAATGTGATAATTGAATGCACCAAGGAGATTAACGACCCCGCCTCCCTGACGCTCTTTCTCGTGAAGAACAATACGGTGGTGCAGCTTGCGGACAACGTCGTAACCACGACAGGCAAGGTTACGGTGTCTATACCCGCGAGCGCTACTGGGTGCGCCGCCGTCTCATCTCAGACCATACGATGTACTGATCAGAATGCGCATATAGGGATGGCTGGCAGATTTTCGCCGCAAATCCCGCAAACAACGCCCAGGTGGGCGTGTCGACTCCGTTCACAATCGCGTCGGCCGTGCCAGTACCCAAGGGCAATGGCCCGACGGGTCCGGCAGTCATCGCCGGCGTCGTCATCGGCCTGTTCTTCTTTTCGCTCCTCATCTTCGCGCTGTTCTTCTACCTGCGCCGCCGCCGGCAGCAGTTCACCACTGGGCCCGTGTTTAATCTCGAACACTCCTTCCCGCCGCCGGAACATACGCGGTCATTCTCGTCTACCAGCTCCAAGCCCGACGCGGAAATGGGTGAGGTGAAGGATATGGAGCAGGAAAAAATACAGTGGGAGATGCAGCTCGAGGCGCAGTTCGCGCGTGCGCGCGCGTCGACCCCAGATGTTCCGCGTGGCGGGACTTCCATGTCCCGCGCCTCTTCGGCGTCCCCGCCCCGCGCCCCGCCTATGGCCCTTCCCCAGCGCACTGCTCCACGCAAAGAGCGCTACTAACCAGCCAACGCCTAAGGCTTCGATTCGACGATGACACCATATACCACCGCACGCCCACCTTGGGACGTGGACTCCTTGGCCCCCCGGCTCAAATGGACAGTGACGACGGACAGCTACGATTGCTACGATGAGCTTTCTCAAATACGATATCGCGGACAATGCTTGTTTAATTCTACTAATACGTTAACCTTCACCTTCAATAAGTATTGTACCCATTCTTTAGGTACGGCCTGCAGACTGGAATTTTCGAATGCATTTGTATATAAAAAGAATGTAATTTTGACAAGGCGTGGTTGATCATGACTCTGCTCCTATGTGCTCCTACTTCCTCTATACCCTATGGTCTCCCTTTTATGACGGTCCTTGTGCGCCCATGCCAGCGTCCCAATGCCGCGCGAGTCCGGGTCACCTCGGCTGTGCTGCTTCATCTTCTTGTACCGCCGGTCGACGACGCGTCCCTCGGCATCCGAACGACATAAGTAGCCAATAGGTAGCCCCTGTACACAACACACGCATCCGCCTCTGGATTCACTTCATGAACGCCATTGCTCTCCGCCGCTCTGCCGTTCGCACAGCGTCTGGGTCCAGGATTCGGGCGTCGGGCGCAAACGTTCCCCGACGGACTTTCTTGACGATCATCCAGCAAGGGAAGGAGGGCTGGCAGCTCAGGTGTGTCGCATTCCAGCTCTTCTGGTAGAGACTCCGAGTGCTCATTGAGAACGCTAGCCTGGGCCGCAACCCCCACCGTCTTGACCCTGGTCTGCACATTAACATCCCCATCTACCACTCGCTTCAGAAAATAGATCTCCGCGAGTCGTCAATATCCATCCCCAACGTCTGTTCCCCGACCTATGTCCCGAACATGTGCACTGAATGCGCTGGTCTATGCAGTTGCCTGGCTACACGGCGGACAATGTGCCCGTATCATGCTCTGGCTCGCTTTTCTATCGCATCGTCGACGGATACAAGGCGTGCTTCGCCATCAGCGACGTCCAGAACAACATTCGCAACACCGGGACATCGGCGATGCGGTCGGTGCTCGGGCACTTCACGTATGACCAGGTACAAATGAGCTCCCTCTTATTCACCGTCCGCTAACCGCTGGGCAGGTCATTGGCGACCGCAACGAGCTGAACAAGCGACTTAACATCGTCATTGGGAATTCCATCGCGGTGCGCATCTAAGAACCTTCAGTATAATTCGCCTTAGACTGATAAATAGCATTACATAGAATTGGGGCGTCGAATGCACGCGCTTCGAGGTCCAGTCCTTCCAGCCCGCTAACCGCGAGGTTGAGGTACGCTTCCCTCTTCTCCACACCCTCACCCGTTGAAGCGAATTTCTTCAGCGCCAACTGGAGCTCCAGATGGAAGCAGAGCGTAACAGGCGCAAGCAGCTGCTCGACACGCAGGCGCAGATCAACGTCGCAGAGGGGCAAAAGCAGCGCGTCATCCTCGAGAGTGAGGGACACGTACGTCTCTCCTCGTTCTCTCACTTTCCCCACCCGCTTACACGTCTGCGCCGTCATAGCTCGCAGCAAAATCGAATGAAGCCGATGCTGCCTTCAAGACCGTTGTGCGCGAAGCTGAGGCGCGCCAGCAGCAGGCGCTCATGGAGGCGTCCGCTCTAGCACAGCAGATCGATGGCGTCGCCGCGGCGGTCACGGCCCCAGGCAGCAAGCCAGGACCTGCGGAGCGCAGGGAGGCGCTCTCCGCGCTCATCGAGCTCCGCCGGCTCGAGCAGCTGCGCGCGATTGCCAACGGCACGGGGAATGCCACGTACTTCTTTGGGGACCGGGCGGCGATGGGACTCGGCGCAGGGGCAGCGGACGCGTTCAATGTGGATTATGCGGAGCAGGTGAAGGGGGGTCTGGCGCGGAATGCGAATCTGAAAGGGAAGGTGGACGGGGGAGCTGCTGTCGGTGCAGTGGACGATGCAGGACATTTGTGATTCGAGGAAGAAGGCCCGGTATGTATCGTTAAGCACCCCCACTCAATGTATCACCAGTTGCACTCCATGGAAATCGCAAGATTGAAAATGAGCCGCGTCGACCACTCGGCAATATCTTCGTGTTTCTCGCTGTGTCTCCTTCGTCCAACACAGGATTGAAGATGCGTTAAAACGGGAGTGCAGTGGCATTGGCGGAGGGCCCGGCACTGGATGGCTGGTAGACCAGAATAAGAAAGGTGTGGCCGGTCTGAACTAGCGGTTTCTTCGTGAGTCCTATCCTTACGATGGGCAGTCAGACCAAATTCCCCTGCAGAGTTTTTCCAGGCCAGTTGACTGAGAACTAGAGAACTCAGAAGGAGAAGGGCAAGAAGCGTCGATAAGACACAAAATTTGCTGGCGCCGAAAGAAAATGCAGCGAAGCCTAGATTTGAGCTGTCCCAGGCCTCAGGAAACAGGTATGAAGGACCCACCGCTAGGTTCACTAGCACTGCTTGAAAACTTCAAAGCTTCGCGTGGTTCAGCCATGCGGTCACGTTACCTCCGTCAACGCGTCGCGCTTGGTGCTGTTTGGCTACGGCTCCATCCGAAAAGAGCTCTTTCATCCACAACTCCCTCCTGGCAGGGAAGCTTCGAATGACCCGAGAATACCGCTCCAGCTTCGAGGCCTGAAAATGAAGCCACGAAAGTAAGTCTCAAACCCTTCTGGGATGGCCGCTGGGAAGTTTGTAATTCGGAAGACCTCTAATCGGAGTCCTCAAGTTTCTGGTTTGGATTGCCCAAACATTGCACCTTCCGCATAGGGAACTGGAATGAACCGCGAACACTGGCCTCGGCTTCGATAACTCCTCAAAATTGTTGACTCTTTATCTGAGATCCTGTTCCTTGTCATGTGGAAGATGTTGTTCTTTTGCCATACTTATTCCTGGTATGGGAAGACCGCTTACGAACCAAAGGTACCGTGACCATGGCGGGCTTCGCCGCGAGTATCTGTGAAATACATCCGTGTCTGGGCTTTCCTCCCCATAGTATAGAGCACGAAGAACCTCGACGCGTCTTTGGCTCCGTGAAATATTTGGAATCCCCACTCTCCTCCATCTTCCAAGCGTTGGACAAAATGCGACCGACCAACCTCTATTTGGCGCCGGCTTAGCCGTAAGTTTGCGAATCGAGGCGACCGGCCGCGTGTTTTAGCTTCGAATAGGCGGCTCGGCCACAATTAATAGGACCTGACCAACCCGTTCGACGCTCCAGTTATCGACCTAGGATTCCTTACGAATAACATCGACCTTTCACTGCGCGCCAGGCGCTCAAGAAGGTCCTGAAGCTCGCCGAAGCCCCCGCATGGCAAGATTATCTCATTGCTCTCAGGACTTGGGAAGTCTTTCTCCGGACGAGCTCGACCAATACATCCGGAACAATGCTGCATCTGCAGCCCATCTGGTTGGTACCGCTGCTATGTCGGATGCACGATACGGAGTTGCCGATCGGGATTTACTGGTGAAAGGGTCTGCGGGTTATTGATGCCTCGGTGATGGTGAGCGCAATATTTTCAAGACTTGGGAGACATCTTCATAAACCTTGCACAAAGCTGAACCGAGAAGTAATAGAGTTATCAGCGTAGGTGTGAACATACCAGAGAGAGAACATAAGGAGAAGACTGATTTCGTGAGATATATACTCTGTTTCGGTAATAGACCGCCAAGAGAATAGCAGCCGCAACAGCGGCACGCGAGAGGCGGAAAAGAGGCTCACACCATCCGAGTCGGGTCCCACATACCACATAGTCTCGGCGAGAAGTCAACCAAGAGGAATTGGGATTCCACGGATGGGAGATAGCACGGTAGAGGCAGGTAAGTGTGAACAGGAGTCTTGTGGCTGGGGACAGTCGGAATGTTGACTTTCAACGCCAAAGATATCCAAGAGGACTCCTACTCGTAGTCAGATGAGCGAGCGGGGCCCCGAGCAGGGCGTTCCCGTGGATCGCGAGTTGCGTCGTCTCTTGAGGCCAAGGATTGTTGTGGTATCTTTTGGGTATCTTGGTTCCTAGTGAACTACCCAGAGTGACCTGTGTTCTTGACGTTAAAACAAATGGAACGAGGAGACTGGGAGGAGAGACCACGGAAATTGATGGAATCATTGATTTTTCGGCTTTGATCGGCCTTCAAGTTACCCTTTCCCGCCGTCCACTGGCAGCCAGTTGGCAGCGCGTCCGATGCATATCTCCGAACTTGTAGCGGTCGGCGTATTCTGCTCCTACTTTTCTATCATCGCGGGCCTCTTCTTGTTAATAGCTCGAAGTCTCTTCAGTCAAGACTTGGGAAGCAGGCCATATGTTTTCATCGCGCTCGCAATCACGTCTTTTGTACACACATGGTTTTGTAAGTCTTCAATGGCTTTAGCGGGATGTCTCTTACGCGATGCTCTCTATAGACATGTTCAAATTTATGGCTGCAAGTCATTTTCTATTCGCAGTGGTTGGTATTTAATGCTTTCTGCAGTGGAGTTTCACGGACTACGAACGGTCCACCGGGGCTACTATTTTCACTGGGCTTACCGTTGAAAGAATGAGCCAATGGCTTCTCAATACCCTCGCTTTTCGAGCAAGCTTGGGCCAACGTCTGCTTCGGCCAGGTAAATTGGTGGTGGAGTCAACAGCTATGCCTATTCACTGTCGGCGCATGGACGATATTCCTCTCCATCGAAGGTCAGTAATTCTGCGGCTTGGTCCACTTTTTGTGGAACTATCCGTCCCGCAGGCAGGCGCCACAATGTGCAGTTCATCTGGGCGTATATGCTCCTCGGGCAGCTCGTCGCGATCTCCGTCGCATCAAACTTATTTTACCTTGCCCTCGTGCTTGCACCCCGTCCGCCCTCTCCCTCCTCCAACCATAGACTGTCCTCTCTCCAGGCCCCTGTTGCGCTCTGGCTCCCCGTCCTGCTCTCCCTCGGGACCGTCGCAACGAGCCCCTTCACCTCCGAGCGCTCCTTCCTTCCAAACCTCCTGCTCATGCACTCACTTATCGTGCTTCCGCTCCTGGCTCCGGATCGTCTATTCCCTCTGGGGCAAGCTTCCACTCAAACTAAGTCATATTTCGGCATCAGCCTGAAGACCCTCTACATCCTCGTCTTTGGCGCTGCGCTCGCGCTGCATACGCGCGCTACTGGCCAAGCCCTCGGGGATCCAGCGGTCTCCGTCACAGATTTTGCTTTTAAAGCATGGGATGTCCTCCACTCTCATCCGGCACAATCGTCCATCGGCTGGGACGTCATTTGGACGAGCATATCGTTTGTCGTGTGGCTTGTCCTGCAGCCGGAATTGCAGGGCCGATTGTTGACGGCCACGTATCTACTGCTAGCGACACCCCTCGTCTCGGTTGGGGTGCTTGCTCCTCATGTTTTGAGACCACGGGAGAACGAGCGAGAGGAGAAGGTCCAGTAATGTTACTATGTAAAGTGGTTGTATGTATCAGGTTCAAAGAGTCGAGGTTGCAATAAACCAGTGCGTAGGGAAAACATTTCGAGAGAATACATAAACTAAGTATGATACAGTGAATTCACGGAAACCAACTATTTCACGATGGAATTTACACCACGAGCTGAGGTAAAGGTTGTAAGGCAGGAAATTTTGACACAAAAATCACAAACCGGCGAGATATTCCTTGACAGAACTGGCGCTCTACAAGTCCATTAGAAAACGGAGCGTGGAGGAAAATAGTGAACGCACAAGCCCTTTGATCAATTCGTAGATACTTTTGTCGTGGTATCGCAGTTTTGTCGCCGGATCCGTGTAAGGTGCCTGACTCGAGTATGAATATCAAGGAGACCAGGCGGATGAAGAGACGAACCTCCAAGCCAGTGATATCACAGTAGTGCTTCTGCGGCAATAACGACGGGGGTGCCTCGATAGACGTATCTAATAGAGAATGACCAAGTGAATACGCTCCAAAGGGGTAGGAACTCACAAGTCAAAATCTCCTCCTCCTCAATAGAGGGCTCTCCGTCGACATCCATCCCACTCTCCATTTTGTCCAGCCGCCGTTTCTCCCGTTCTGCGCGCTCCCGTTCACGCTCTTGCGTCAGCACGGCCTTCAGGTTCTTCGAGCGCCGAGCAGAGGCCTTTTTGACGTAGTTGGGGTTTTTGAACGGTCGTGGATTCTCCAAGTAGGATAACTGTTCTGCAAGACTCTGAAACAAAATATTAGAGGCGCACGGTACTTTGTATTTTCGACAGCTACCGGTAATTGAGGCGTCGACGCGCCATCGGAGGCGTTTGCCTTCCTCCTTTGAAACCCCTTTGGCGGCCTATAACTTGGTCAGGGCAGCGTAGGGAGACATGAGAAGGCGTACATGGAATTCTGGTCAGAGCGCCGGTGTGACCGTGACAGCTCAGACTAAACGCCGCAGGCCAATATGTTCCGGGTACAGCCACACCTGTCACAAATTTTCCTTTCTGATCCAAGGCGTCGATTTCTCGTCTTGCTCCTTGTTGGATCTGTTGGACAGCTAGAGCAATTCTAGGGCTTGCTAGGCAACTTACTGCGTAGAATTACCGCGAAAACTATGGCAGCCGCACAAAAATCGGCCAAGAAACGACCCGCTGCGTCCCAGGGCGGTCCCAAGCCTAAAAAAGCCCATGTCGAAAAGCCAGCAAAATCCAATGCCGAAAAACCAGCCGGGAAATCGGACAAGAAGCGCAGCAGGCCGGTGACGCTCCCGACAAGGGAGGCCGAGAGCGCAGAGTCCGATTTGGAGGGTGATGTCGAGGACGAGGGACTTAACGCTATGGACGAAGACCTGGAGCAGGACGAGTATGCTATGGACACGGAAGACGCACCCCCAACACAAAACCAAATTCAAAAGGACCCTGAAGGTCCGTGTTCCGCGTCAAGTTGTCGCGCTGGCCCTTATGAGTATTTTATTATCACTCGCAGCGGCCCGCGAGTCGCATCGGGCGCAAAAAGTTCTGCAGGAGCAACGGCGGGCGGCCAAGCCGCACTCGACGCTACTTGCTGACGCCAAGCGCGTGTGGAGTCTTGCCAATGCGAAGGACGTCAGTGCGACTGACCGACAAAAGCACATCCAAGAGCTTATGACCATTATCCGCGGCCATGTCAAGGATATCGTCTTTAAACACGATGCGAGCCGGATAGTGCAGACGGTGGTGAAGCATGGAAGGCAGAAAGAGCGGGATGAGATCGCTGCGGAGCTCAAAGGCAAGTACAAGGAACTCGCGCAGAGTAAATATTCCAAGGTACGAACCTTTTCGCCGATTTACTGCTCAGATTCTCATTAATCTCCTACCGCAGTTCTTGGTGACCAAACTAATCCGTCTATGCCCCACCCACCGGCCGTCCATCCTCAAGGAATTCCAGGGCCATGTCCTGCGGCTCCTTCTGCATCGTGAAGCATCCTCCGTCCTCGCAGACGCCTTCGAGCTGTACACGAACGCCTACGAGCGCACCCTCCTCGTCCGGGACTTTTACGGCAAGGAGACCGCGCTTTTCACCGTTACGAGTGGTACCGACGAGGACAAGGAGCGTGCGCGCAAGGGGCTCGCGGGCGTGCTTGAAGGCGCGGACCCCGACCGCCGTAAACGCGTGCTGGCGTCGATGAAGGAGGCGCTGACGTCTATGTATGTTATGTTATCCCTGCGACCGAGGACCCATTTACTCACTGTCCATTCAATAGCTTCAATAACTCTGACAAGGGCGCCGTGACGCACGCGGTCGTTCATCGGGCTCTCTGGGAGTACATCGTTGCCGTGAACAGTTCGTCCGACGAGGCAGACGCAGAAAAGCAGCTGCGGGAGATCTTCGAAGTGTACGTCCCGAAATTGCAGTCGGCTCTTGAACTAATGTTCTTTTCTTTTTGACAGATGCCAGGACGTCCTCGCTGAGCTCGTCCACACGAAAGACGGCAGCCGCGTCGTGCGCGAGTTCCTTGCTCGTGGGAGCGCCAAGGTCTGTATTATTGTCTTAAGGTTTCGGATACTCTCGTGCTGATATACGACGCGCTCCAGGACCGCAAGCAGATCCTAAAGGTGCTCAAGCCGCACGTTGAGCGCATGTGCATCGACGACGACGCGCAGCTGGTGCTCTTCACCGCGCTCGATGTTATCGAGTAAGCATTCTCCATCCTTCCCTTATCCTTTACTAAACTAACACCATCCCAGCGACACCAAGCTCGTCATCAAGACCCTCATCCCTGAGATGACCTCCCCCGCCCAAACCCTTGTCCAGACGGCGCAAGGGCGGCGCGCGCTCCTCTACCTCCTCGTCCCCCGGACACGAAGGCACTTTATGCCCGCGCAGATCGCCCTCCTCGCAGAGACGGACGAGATCCGCGCGAAAACGAGTAAGAAGACGAGCGAGGTGCGGGAAGCGGAGGTGCGGGCGGGAGCGAGCGAGGCGCTCATCAAGTGGGTGAAGGATAAGGGCGCGCTTCTCCTGCGGGAGACGGCGGCGAGTCTGGTGGTGACTGAGATCATGCTCTTTGCGGAAGGGGGTTAGTACTGTCTCTCGTTCCTCGTCATTATATTTTATCTGACTCTACTTCACAGACAAAACCGGGGCAATTGAGACCCTCTTGCGCGCCGCCTCGGCCGCGTATCCCTGCGCTGAGGAGGACGCCCCGCACCCGATCGACCTCCCCCACGCCGCGCGGCTCTACAAGACCCTCCTGCAAGGCGGGCACTTCAATCGCTCATCCGGCGCCATTGAGCAATCTCCCGCCTGGGACGGCGCGGTCTTCGCCGTGAAATTCGTGGAGGAGGTGGGCAAGGAGGTGGTCGTGGCGATGTGCACGAAAGGGGAGCGCAATGGCGCGTTTGTGGTGGCGGAGTTGTGCGAGGCGTTGATGGGCAAGGAGGGAGATGAGGCGAAGGAGGCAAGGGAGAAACTGAAGGGGTGGTTTGGGAAGGAGGTGGTGAAGGAGATTGAGGGTGGGGAGACGAAGGGGAAGAAGGTGTTACTGGAGAAAATTGCTGCGCTATAGAGTGGACAATTTATTGCGGCTATCTCGTCAAGCCTTGATTGTTGGAATTCGGGAAAGCTGTTACGAGCTTACAGCTAACAGCACTCAAATCTGTATATTACTCAACTTTATTTTGGGTTCTTTACTATTACAGCCTAGATAGTAGAGTAGTATAAAGTAGAGTACTTTCCACACCTACCTACCACCATGTACCCTACCGAGGTTCCCCAGTTGCAATCGTCAGCGGCTTACTTCAACATTCATAACCTTCCATTCTCCTCCGCGATGGAAGATTTCATATCCAGCACGAGCACGAGCACGAGCGATCGTCGAGTCGACTGGAATATTTTCAATCCGTATTTATCTTTTGATCTCAAGTGGCACGAATATTTCTTCTTGATCCTCTTCAGTCCTCTTCCTGCAAGTCTTTGTAGGTAGGCAGTTTACACGGCACGGTCCCGCTGAGGAGCGGCGGCCGCCGTTACGCTGGTCTCAGAGTATCCACGGCGCCAGAATGCATCACCATTTGCTCCGTTCAACAGCTTTCTGTCAAGCACTTTGTGCCGGCTTATCGACCCCTGGCAGCTGCTATTCCGCGGAACTCACCTTGGCGCTTGTCCTTACTCGTTGGGTGAGATAAGGGAACTAGTGTATGACTCGTTGGACGCAACGAGTCTCGCAAAAGGCGTCGAAAAACCGCTGAAAAATACTTTGACAACTACTGGCGGCGCGCAAGACTCCTTGAAAGGCGTTGGGGTCTCTATCTTGCATTCCCAGCGCCTAAGATGCATGCATGATGTCCTCCGGAGATTCGCAATCTAGAAGGCGGTGCGTAAAGGCATCCCGAAGAGGAAGCCAGAGTCCTCGCTTCGGGTCTTACAGCAGCCGCGTCAAGATACAGCTCTTTTCAAAAAAGTATACCAGTTTGATCGCTCGGTGGGGCTTCAGATTTGTTGACCACGGTTTGGCCGTGAGTCTCCTTCTGTCCCCTTTTGTCTCCGTTCCGCTCCACACACTCGTCACTTCACCGGCTAATGCTCCAAGCTCTCTCGATGCCTCTCGCTGCTTCACACTACCATGGCGCGCGGAAACAAGCAAGACATCTCTTCTGACACCAAGAAAACAGTAATTCACATGTACCGCCGCCGAAAGCAGACCGACATCGCACTTGATCTACGGATATCTCCCAGTTCGGTGCAGAAAATCCTGGGGCGCTACCGAAAGGACTCCCAGGGATTACACGTACCGCCAACCCTCCTGGTCCGTGGTCGGCCTCGACTCCTGAGGACCGGGGATGTGGATGTACGTACGACTTCGAATCGCCGCAGCATTCAGACTGATACTTTGGCTAGTTTCTAGTTGGCTTGATTGCGCGGACGCCCGACATGTACTTGTACGAGATGCAGGAGGAGTTGCGGGAGATGTGTAATGTCGAGGTCTCCCTACTGACAATATGGCGGGCGTTGAAACGCCGCGGGATCACCAGAAAAAGGGTGTGTGCCTCAATCCTCTTCTTATTCTTGTCGTAACGATGCTGAGTATGCAATTGCTGCTCGCAGGTCTCGCGAGTTGCCTCTCAACGTGACGAGGAGGCGCGGACTAACTACATGATTCACATGACCGCTACTTACCGCGCGGACCAGCTCGTCTGCGTCGATGATTGGCCCACAGCGTTGTCTCCTCGGGGTCGACACGGTGATGGTGGCCGTCAACGGTATCAACGTAACAGAGCTGGTGCCGGTGTAACGCGCACGCGAGGTGGTTTTTTAGCTCGCGGTATTCCTTCGTGTAATGGAATGTCCGCTTTTCGCATTCCGAAGGACCACCCGCCGACTTGCGCTTGCTGCCACGGCTGGGGCCCGCCGAGACCGTTTCTTGAGGAAGGTTCTGATCAAAGAAAAGGTGAGCAATAGTCAAGGACGACGTTGGGAAGACGGACCAGATTCTTGATCATACAAATAACAGTCCGCGTCCTCGCCCTTTCCATCTGCCCGATTCCACTTTCCAAGCAATTCTCCCAATCGGTCGCATTCGACAACCCGTGGGTGGCCGTAGACACCCGCTCGTTGTCCCATTTGTAGCCGAGACTTGTGGTCGTGGGATGGAGGGCCATGAGATCGCATAGCTCAGCATACGCGGTGGCGAACGGAACACCCCGGCCATATGCTTTGGTCCGAGTAACGAGGGTCGCCCCGACGACATTACTGTTGATGGGGATCTCGAACGGAAGAAGAGGGCCTTCAAATGTACTAGTAAGTAGAACTCAAAATATACTAGTTGGGTAGCATACCTGCGGGCACCGGATTCGCAGCTGCCTGGGAAGCAGCAGGAGCGTTGTCCTCTGGCGTGTAGGGAGGAGGGGCACCAGCAGGCGGCACGAGCACAGTCCAACCGTCCTGCTGGCGGGTATGGTCCCGGTAATGGAGAGGGTTATTGTTGTTTTGTTGCATGTATTATTGGGGGGCAGTAGTTGGGAGGAAAGGTGCATTGTATTTTTCTCTGTTATGTGAGGCTCGCGTAGAGTGTGGAGTTGAGTGGAGTCACAACACCGTGTTGAAGGGTATGGCGAGGGATTGTGGAGCGGAACGGAGACGAAAGGGGACAGAAGGAGACTCACGGCCAAACCGCGGTCAACAAATCTGAGGCCCCACCGCGCGATCAAACTGGTATACTTTTTTGAAAAGAGCTGTATACACCGCCGACGTGCTGCCCGTACTTACACGTTGTCCTTTCCCCCGACTATGTGTGAGTGATGCTTTTTCTAGAGACCGGAGCGATTGCTGACCGTCTTGCGGTGCGGCAGCTCGCGCGTGGATTTACCTGACAGTACTCCCAGTTGCGCTTGGGAGCGTGAATTTCGACACATGCCTTGCTCAAGTGCGTAACGGCGACTGGGGCTTGACTGGCGGCACGGACAACCAGGGGCGTCCTGTATCCAACATCTCTCTGGCGACCGCAATTACCTACGACTTGTGTGTTGTCGCGTGCGGGTCGGGATCGGAGCCCTTTGTGTGGAATATATTCTCGCAGCAATTCAGGTATGTGCCCTGCAGCTACCCTACCCCGTGTTCAGTATTGATAACCGTCTGCCCACAGCGCATGGCTTGTAAGCGCAGAGACTCTGATGTTCAGAGTAGTCTGGCCACGAGAGAAGACTCAGATTCGCGCAAGTGAACAGAGATGAACTCTATTGCGAAAGGAATCTTGTAGATACAAAAAGTAGCTACGAGTCTTATATAGTCCGTCAAAAAAGCAGTGCAGTCGCTCGGCCCGAGGCCGAACGACCCAGAACCCTACATACGCCCTCCCGTATTATCGAAGAGAATACGAAACAAACCAGTGAGTAGGGTAAAATATCAGAAAGTAAAGCTAACTAGAATCAACAGTAAAGTAGAGATTAGAATGAAATAAGAAACCAAACTCGATTCATCCCACCGTCGTCCTCAATCCCGCCCTACGCCTCGTTCTCGGGGCTCGAAGGAAGAGGAGGCAATGCATTACCATCCTCGTCCAAAGCCCAAAGCGTGTCGAGGAAGTCGAGATCGTTCGTGGATTTTCCGGGCGTGGCCGTCGAGCTGTCAGCTACGAAGATGGGCTCCACAGCCTTCTGCTTGCCTCTGGCCTTGGGCGACACAGAGTCGTCAACGAGCTCCTGTGCAGCCGGCGTCATCTCGACATCCTCCGATGCGCGAGCGACAGCTGCCTTGGTCTCGCGAGCGCGCTTAATAGCCGCGTTCTCCACGTCCCGTTTCTGCTGGAACCTGCGGAACTGCTGTTCCAAGTCACGACGAGCAACCTCGTCCATCTCCGCAGAGCTGGGACGATGGTACGGGGAGAGCTCGCGGCGCACACGTGGGGTAACGTCTCCGCGTCCCGAATCCCGGGACTCCTCACGAAGGGTGTGTCCAGCGTCCGACCGGCTGTCAAGCGAATCCTCGCGGCGGCGAGTGCGGTCATTGGGAGAATCCTCGCGGTGTTGTGTGCTCCGATTGTCAGACTCGTCGCGACGGCGCACACTACGCTCGTCGGGAGAATAAGAGCGATCACGTTTGTTGGAACCGCGTCCAAAGTAAGTATCGACCGTGTCGCGAGGATTATAGTGGCGGTTACGGTGGCGAGGACGCCCACGGCCTCCGCGTCCGCGATAGGCATTGGACATGTTCCTTTCGCCGACCGTGACCCAGGCTTCAGTTGCGCGAGATGCGACCATCAACTGCTTTACCGCGAAGTTGATTAAGGTGGAGTTGTCGGCGTCGTGGCGGCCAGCGACAGTCAAAGGCGCCTCCGGGTCACTGATGTGGGGAATACGTCCAGTGTAACCCAGTCCGAACATGGGAACCTGAGTATGGGCATTGCCGTGCTTCAAACGAAGGGCGTAGACCCAAGAGTTATACATCTCAGGTGGAGTGTCCGCGGCACATTCTGCCTCGTCAGGGTGGCGAAGGCGGATATATTCGTCGTGCTTATGGAAGCGAGCGAGGTGCGCAGGAGTATAGAGCTTGTCGGGATTATCGTCAAACGGCATGGTGGGTAACTTGTCGTTCGACTCGAACTCCTCCGTATTTAAGGAAATTGACCCAACAAATATCTGTAGATCATCAGCGGGAGGGTTGATTGTCCCGCTGGGCAGATTAGAGATATTTGAAACTCCGTAAGCCTCGAGATATGCTGCTAGAGCCTTCAGGTGTGCCACTTGTTCATACGGGAACCAGGCTTTATCACCGCTCTTCCACAGGACCTCAAATTTAGCATCCTTAGCTTTTCCCGTATGCGTTGCAATTTTGTCGACGGCCCACTCATCGGTCCCTTCACCAAAACCCGTTATCTGTGGTATCTGTCGACCCGGAAATCTACGATCATCATTCGGATTGTGGATGCGAAGCAATGAGGAATGAAACGCCGGGTGGTTTCCCCGCCGTTTCAAGTCGCTCGGCAGCTCTAGCTTGAACGTCCCGTTGTTGTAGTCTTCCAGAATGCGGAACGGTCCAATAAACTTTGGTACGAGCTTACGAGACCTGTTCTTTGGAATGGTCAAGTTCTTCGTCGAAAGGTAAACCAAATCATCCTTCGTGAAAGGCGCGGGCTTGCGGTGTTTATTCGCTTGTTTAGTCTGTTTCACGCGTGCCTCAATGATTGCGTCGTGTGCACTCATGATCGCCTCCTTCATTCGTTGGGCAAACACGCGGACTCCAGGATATTCCGACTTGGCATCCCAAATCATGGGAGCGGGCATCCGTCCCGTGTTGAGAAAGAACGGGCTGAATCCTGTTGTTTCAGAGCGGGCTGAGTTCATTGCAAACTCGATACCAGGAAGCTTAGTCACCCAGTCTTTCTGGTTCGGAGCAATACACGACCGAAGCATTTGACCCATAGTCCGATTGGCACGTTCAGTGGCGCCGTCTGTCTGCGGGTGGAATGCTGAAGACATTCGAAGCTTAGTTCCAATTAAAGCATGAAGCCTATCCCAGAATATGCTCGTGAATAACGAGTCCCGGTCGCTCACGACAATCTCTGGTAATCCATGCTTTGAATAAACATGCTCGAAGATTACCTCGGCAATATCCTTTGCTTTGTAGGTCTGTCTCGTGGGCACCAAGTGTACCATAGATGAAAGATGGTCAATTATAACCATGATCATATCAAAGAGACCCAGCCGATTTTTCGAAGCAGTCAGCGGCCCAACAAAATCAATTCCGATTGACTGCCATGGTCGCGAGGGTACAGACAGAGGATTCAGCAAGCCATAAGGCTTCTGGCTGCTGGATTTCGACGTAGCACAAATAGAGCACGAGCCACAGAAGGATTTTACGTCGTCAACCATAGACTTCCACCATACATTATCCTTCAGATAATATAATGTTTTCCGGGCTCCGAGGTGAGCCAGAATGGAATGGGCATGAGATATAATAATCTCCCGAGCATTACGAGCACCAATGAGGACGTTAGGAACACATAGAATTCGATTCTCGCTGTCCTTGAGGAATATCAAGCCATTTACGAGTTCAAAGTTCTTGTAATGTCCGGGATTCTCCAGCACCAACTTAAAGAAATGGTCCTCAGAGTATCGGTCCTTCAGGCTTCCAGGAAGGTCAAGAGAAGGATCGCCTTGAGAAATCAAGTCTGTGAGACGTGGAGAGACACTAGCAAGAAGTTCTTCTTCAGGGGTTTGGAGTTGTGTAACATCGTTTGGCTCTGAGGACGTTGCCTTCCCGTTCTCGGCCGCGTTGCTCTCCGCACTATCTCCCTGCTTTGCTGGCACGTCTATCACCTCAACCGGAGCCTTCAGAGTCTCAAGCTGGACCTTCAAGACCTCTGGGGAATTTTCCTCGGTCAATTCAGGCCGCTCAACATCTTTCAATGACGCGCCCTCCGTTTTCGATCCAGGGGTGAACATTTCACCAGTCTCGGGGTTCCGGACGCGCAATAACAGTTTGGGCAAGGTCTTGGGCTTCCCCTTACCGCGACCTTTCGTCTTGGGAGTCGCAGCAGCAGCCGAAACCTCATGCTGAGGTACCTGCGGAAGTAAGTCCAATGTTGCAAACACTTCGTCCCCGGTTTTAATGGGACGTGTTACTGCAGCCAAAGCTGCGCGCATAGCGGTCGCATCGACATCGTCCTCGTCTAAAGGGACATATTCGCTGGCTGCGCGCATTGTACCTGGCTCATCTCCGCTGTATATGCGAGACAACGCGTCGGCGAGCACATTTGTCGTTCCAGGAATATACTCAATGGTAAAGTCAAACTCGCTCAAGGTTTCCAGCCACCGAGACTGACGGGGGCTCAGTTTCTTCTGGCTCATGAAGTGCTCCAGTGCACGATGGTCAGTTAATATCTTGAAGTTCGCGCCAAGCAACAAGGTACGAAAGCGTTTCAAAGATTCAACTATGGCCAGCAACTCAACGTCGTGCACAGGGTAATTCTGTTGCGCGGCATTGAACTTTCCCGACCAGAAAGCGATAACGTGTGCAGACTTGAAGTCCACGCCTTGGAGAATGACTCCGCTACCACCAGTCAAGCATGCATCTGTGGCGAGGAAAATTGTCGGTGCCCCAGGTCTGTAGTCCAAGTTTTTCCTGTGGTGTCCTCGCCATTTGCTAACCGTCGCTTTGACAGCATCGAAAGCACGTTGCTCGGTGTGAGACCACCTCCACGGGTTCGTGCCGGTCAAGTCCGTTAACATGCCCATAGGAACACAAATCCCCTCGCAGTCAGGTGCCAGGAATCCCACAGCACCAATGAACGCAGCTAACAAGCTCCCGTTTGTAGGTACCGGCCACTTGCCAATGCTGTCCACTTTATGCGGGTCCATCATAATGCCCTCGTCGTCAACGATATGTCCCAGGACAACCACCTTCTCGATAAAGAACTTAATCTTGTCACCGTTCAGGTACAGTTTCTCGCGCCTCAGTATGTCAATCACAATTTTAACGTGCTTGATGTGCTCTTCAGCGGTGTCCGAGTAAATGAATATGTCGTCCAAGTATACATCCAAGAATTTGCCGATATATGGACTGAACAAATGGTTCATGAGTGCCTGGTATGTCGCGCCTCCATTGCAGTCCCCCTGTTGAATAACAAGGCTAGCCATCGTTCCATCCGGTGTATTGAATAGAGTACGATCTACGTGCGCAGGGTCGACACGGATCTGCTCGTAAGCCTCTTTCATGTCCAGTGTTGACCTGTACTTGTGCTGAGCAACATTCCGTAGAATTCCCTCGATGTCGGGCAAGGGCGACGCCATCTTCTGCGTGTTCTTGTTGCGCTCTCGGCAATCGAATACTGTCCGAAGTCGAGTTCCCGTCTCGCCAGGTTTATTCGGCTTGCGAAGCATCAACATTGGAACAGCATTAGAGCCAGGCTGCATTCGCCAGCGCCCAGTCTCCACGTAGGCGTCGCGTTTCTCGCGCCATATAGGCCTCAATGGATCCGGGCATTTGGAAGGACGATACGAGTAAGCCTTCGTTTCGTCAATCAGCGGTATCTTATGATTAATTGCTCGCAAAGGCGGTAATGGCGTTCGCGAAGCATCGACACAAATATCCGCGGCGTAGCTTCGAAGTTCCTTTCGAAAACCTTCCAAGCTGTCCTCGTAGAGATCCATAGCAAGAGAACTCAAGGTAGTGACTTGTTCCCCGTGAATTGGTCGCGCTCTCGTGCTACCAATTCCGATCTGAGGTGGGTCTAAACCAAACACTATCTGGTGCTGAAACAGAAATGGTGTGCCCAGAATCAAGTCATAATTAGCGATGTTCATGACGTCGAACCGGCGTTCCTCATCAATGCCCTGGTAGCGCAAACGCAGGTTACAGCTATGGTTTACCATTGTGCGTGAACCTGTTGCGGCCATTGAAACATTGAGAGGCTTGGTGAGTATGTCCGTTTTGAGTTCCAATTGGTCGACCACCTTCGTTGAGATGAAATCTGCCAGCGAACCGGAGTCAAGCAAAGCAGTAGCCGGTTTATCGTTCACATAGACGACGATAACCATCGGCCGTGGCACGAGTCGTGCGAAATCACGTACACTCGAAGCATTCCGCTGGTATGTGATACCTTGCTCTGCGGGTTTGCGGCCTTTTGATGGTGTTACCGCGGCAGCTTGAACAGAGTGGACTCGGGCGTCTCCATCTTGGCCGTCAGGCCCATCATCGTTGTCCTCGGAGCTGCCTTCGTCGTCGGCATCATCTTCGGATGAATACTCAAAATTCCGTAAGTCAGATGAATTCAAGTCAGATTCCGAGTCCGAATCTGACTGTTCCTGCAATTCAGGTGGTTCTCCGAGCTCGGATTCCACGTCAGTTGTGGTATCGTCGTCAGTGCTCCAGTCTGATTCGGAGACCGTTTGCAAATCTGGTATGCCATCGTCTCCCAGTTCGGATTCGGAGTCATCAACGTTCGACGCGCTAGCTGCCGCAGGCGGCGGTGGGGGAGGTGGTGGCTTCGGCGCCCCATCTCTGGACGAGATGTCAAAGCTGAAGTTTGACCAGCTACTCTCCGTTCCGGAGTCCTCCTCCATCCACTCTTCGGTGTCAGGTTCCCGCTCTGCCTCGTTGATTAGGATAGTCATCGCGGCATGTTCGCGCTCCATGAACTCGCGGGGATCCCATCTTTGCCAAAGAATTACTGAATAACAGAGTTCGTATCCCCTATTATGAAAGTTATCCGTAACGAGAAGAAAATCTCGCTCTGAGTACTCCACCGTGAACCTGGTAGTATCGAAAATGCCATCGTGGTGTGTTCTTTCACCGGGGTCAAAGGAGTAAGGTACGCAATTCATGAAGTCGGTGATTAACGATTCGATGACTTCCTCTGCTGTCCCCAGCTCATCGGGATCACATTCCAAACGCCACAAAAACATTCTAAATGTATGCGGGAGGTCCTGTCGACGATCATCGCCTGCCCGTACCTCTGGCGATTCACATCTTGACAGGGGGATCATCGGAGGTAAGTTTGCAAAATTCTCGTCCTCCGCGCGTTTGCGTTCCTGACGTTTCCTCACTCGAATAGGATGGTGTTCTGTATGCAGCTGATCTTCTATAATCCATTTCTCGTTGTACAAATGCATAATGAAATCGAATTCCGGGTCAAGCAATTGTGTCCGCAAAATTTCATGATGATCATTTGTATGTCCATCGCAAACGAGCCATCCGAGCTGCGTCGAGATTATGTTGAATCTGTCCTGAGTAAGAGGATCGTCGTCAGGATCCCCGAAGTAGTCAAACACGAAAGGAACTTGCTGACGGAGTTCAGAATGCATTCTTGCAACTAGAACTTCGTCGATAGCCTGTTCATGTTCCAGAGTGATTTCAGCATGTTCGATGCTGATCGCGAATACGCCAAGACGTTGAGCGTCTCTGATCGTACGACGTCGTTCAACTTCTTCGAAAGAAACCGCAGCTGCCGTGACCCGATGTCTTGGTTTAAGCTGGTTATTCTTCGGGCAGTCTTTGCTCAAATGACCGGTTTCCGCGCAAGTGAAACACTTTCCCTGTGCACGGTATTCATTCATCTGCTCCTTAGACAGTTTATGGCTCTTGTTCCCGCCATCCTTTGCCTTGAATTCACCCTGGTTCTTGCCGTTAATTGAGGCCCGATTTCGAGAGTCCCTCCGGTTATTCGTGCCGAAGTCCCTGCGAGGACTAGCATTTTTATTATTCCCGCCCTCCTGCCGCGATGTACCGCTTTTAGGATTACGGTCGTTCTTATTTGTAGAACGATCGTTCTTCCTGCCGTCGTTGTCCGGTTTCTGAGTCCGTGCAACTTTGATAGCATGCTCGTAATTGACTGCGGCAGCCTCAAGCTCCTTGAGCGTTGAGGTCTCTGGGTCATAACCATCACCAGCCCATCGAACACGCATCTCATAGTCTGCGCCGTCCCAGAACTGCACGATCAAACCACGGGTCGTAATATCCCCAATGCTATCGGCAAGAACCTCAAGATCTGTCTTGTACTGCTTAATGGGATGTCCACGTTGCGCAAAATTCTGGAATTTCTTGCGTTGTAGGCTACGGAAATCAACAGGGAAACAGTGGTTAAATAAAGCTTCCAAAAACTTCTTCAAAGTCCATTTCTTCGCATCCTTGGCGACCACACGCATGTACCAAGTTAGAGCATTCCCGCCCAAGTACTTTGATACTCGGGAGACCTTCATCTTCGGGCGAATATAGCTTTCAGATGTCCATTCCCGGGCCTCGTACGTCCAGCGCTCAATAGTGTTGAACATAGGCTCGCCATTGTACACAAACGGTGGTGCAGGCTTGGCGTTGGACTGCTCAAGACGTAGCCAAAGAAGCTTCATATTGAAATCCTTCTTGGCCCGCTTCTTGGAACGCTTCGTCCGTTTGGAGTCGTCAGAATTTGCCTCCGATGGTGCCGATCCCAGAGAGCTCCAGTCAGATTCAGAGTCTGATGACGATGAGCTAGAACTCTCTGAGTCTGAATTAGAGCTCGAATCATCAGTTGAGGGCGGTGAATCATTCTGCCTAGATCGGCGAGTCTCCTTGCCCTTCTTGGATTTCTTTGACTTTGATTTTCTGGATTTCTTGGTAGACTTCCGAGATTTCTTCAAAAATGCAGGACGACCACTGTCCGAGTCCGAAGAACTTGAACTACTGTCATCGCTCGGCGGTAGCGAGGACTTGATTTTCCTTGCGGCGTTGTCCGAAGATTTCCCTCCAGCATTCACGTCGCGAAAAAGAATGCTGGACTTGGGAACTTGGTCCATCGGCAACGGTCTCACGTTCGGAGCCTTATTCCGTTTGCCAGCGTTACCGCGACGGCGTCGAAGGTGAGAATCCTCGCTGCCGTTATGGTGGTGCGCTGGCCCTTGTCCGTTTAATTCCTGCATCCGCTTATATTGCTCGTCAAACAATTTCTGCAGGTTAGCCGCGATTTCATGGTCTTTAGACTGGGTGTCATTGTCGGCGGTGTTTTCGACCCCGGAGGGACCCGCGACAGGCACACCTGCAGTCTCACCCCGACTTTCCGTATTCAATTGGTGCTGAAGCTTCATAGCGAGAAGAGCGTCAGCTTGTAGTTGATAAAGTCGAGCCGCGTTGGCCTCCACCTCGTCTTCCGACATGTAACCGTTGTTGTAGTCAATGCTGGGACCAGACGCGAAGTCTCTCCCTTTCCCTTTAGCTTCCGCAGGAATACGAGGTGTACTCTTAGCAGACTGGGAAGGTCGATGTCCGTGTGTCGAGTCCTTCACATTATCAAACACCTCGGCAGCATTCTTAGAAGGTTCGTGTGCGAGGTTGTCCATGGTAGTGTCCGATACAGACTGAGCAGGCTTGAGTTGTACATTCTTCATTGCCGCGTTCCGTCGAATCATGTTTTTCTTGTCTTGTGGGGTGAGATTCTCGGAAATTTCACGCATAAGATTATCAAAAGAAAAATCAATATTTTCGCCTTTCGACGGCCATTCCAGGTCTATAGAAACAGTCTCCTGCTTCATCCAAGCAGGAGGGATGTCGCCCAAACCGTCCGCTTCCGTGGAGTCAAACCACTTCCCGAAGAAGTGGGGAGACGTGTCCAATACCGGCGAGCCGCTACGCCCGCTCGATACCCGTGACGACTTCTTTGGGAAAGAAAAGCCGCCAAGGTCCGAGCTGGCGTCGTGGAATTCAGCCTCGGTCATCGCGGCGTCATCTTGAGAGACGGCGATCGTCGTACCAGAGGTTGTGGCGGGCGAGGTGTGAGGAGCTTCCGACACAGCAGCACCGTCGTGGCGGCTGTGGGAGTCCGACGCAACCTCCGCGCTTGCGCGGGAGTGGTCAATACCGCTGGAGCGGTGCCCAGGCTCAACAGCATCTTGAATGCTGGAGTGGGACTTGGCACTGTGGCCCATGTTATCTGCAACAGACGGGTTCAGCGCGGGCAAGGTGGAAGGAGACTCACCGAGTTCTTCGCCATTGCCAGTTGAGGTGCCCAGCGGGGCATCCATCTCAACGCTTCCTGCGGAGTCCGAGGAAGGAGGGGGTGGTACCAGTTTCGTTGCTGAACGAAGTTGCATCGGCATCTTCGTCGTCGTTGTTGGCGGTGTAGCGGGTGATCAGTCCGAGACGTCGCCAAGAGGTTGTTGTTAATGCAAAAGAGTAAGAGGGTTCAAAAAAGTGTAAGCGCAGAGACTCTGATGTTCAGAGTAGTCTGGCCACGAGAGAAGACTCAGATTCGCGCAAGTGAACAGAGATGAACTCTATTGCGAAAGGAATCTTGTAGATACAAAAAGTAGCTACGAGTCTTATATAGTCCGTCAAAAAAGCAGTGCAGTCGCTCGGCCCGAGGCCGAACGACCCAGAACCCTACATGGCTCCTCCCCTACCTGGCGCTCGTTTCTCAGCTGCCCTTTGGCGCGAACAACCGACTCGACAACTTGCTGTCCATGCTGCTCACCGTCGGCTCCCCGACCCTGGCCGCATACTCCCTTGCGCTAACCGTCCTTAATGGGCACTGGATCGCGCAACGTTTCTCGGCTCTCAGCTATAATAATGTGCGCAGCGCGGTCAAAATCCTCAGCGGCCTGCAGCAGTCACCGCTTCACGTAAAGGCGGACGATCCCCTCCTCGCATCGCTCGTGGTACTTCATGCCAACGATAATTACTGGGAAACCCTAGAGGATCTGCTTAATTATGTGCAAACTTGGTCCATATCGGCGGTTGCATCGATCCTGTGGGTGGTTATCGCGGTGCGTTGCGTGTACCTCTGAACGCGGGGGGATGTTGCTTACGGCGCGCGACGCAGTACATTTTTACTGTGGTCGATTCCTTTACAGGTAGGGTGATAATCTATACCAATTACAGTATTCTCAATGAATTTTATTCAGGCGTCGTGACAACCTCGACTCTCAACTCCAACGGACAAGCCGTAGGATCCATTTTACTATGGCTCCTCCCGATCGTGGTCGGTGAGCCTCGCATCTATGAACTTTCTCTAAAATCGTTTAAATGATATTAAATGAATAGGTTGGCTGCAAATCAGCCCGAAATGCGACCATGAGCGCGTCCACCAAGCCATGGAGCGCGCGAACAAGATCGCCTACGTCGCCTCCCCGTCGGGCGAGCCCAGACTCGCATCGGAGGTTTCCGCCAAACGCGCGATCTACCTCAGCAAAGGCACCGGCGACGTACATCGCGACGAGCACTGCTCCGCGCCCATCTACAACTACGCGCGATTCCTCCCCTGGACGCTCGCGGTCGAGAGTGTCTACTACGCGTTCCGCGAGGCGAGCGAGCGGAGCCAAAGCTACGAGCCGGTCGACTCGGGGCTCGAGTGGCAGAAGTGGGAGAAGGGGGATCGAAACATGCGGATACATCCACGGAATCGGACGGGCTCGCTCTCGCAGGTGTCGGACTACGTGAAGATGAAGGCTATCGAGTTTGAGATGAACCCCAAGCCCAGGAGCCGGTGGGGGCCTGGGGTTGTCTCGAGATTCCTACTGGCCGCTCTAATCGCGCTATCCTTGACATGGGGCACGACGGGTACGTTCTCGTGTTCCGCTCCCGCTCCGGTGCGACGTCTAATTTCGTTTTAGGCGCCGCGGTTGTCGTAGCGTTCTTCACGCCCACGAAAGGAATCGGTTGCCGTTCGGGCAGCTACCTCATGTACGGCGTCATCTCCACCCTCGTCTGGATGCTCCTCGTCGCCTCCAGCTTGCTCGCGCACTACTCGACCTTCACCGACTCCTTCAAGGACCGGTACATGCACACCAAGGCCACGCGCCTCGCGGCCGTGATCTCCATCATTCTCCGCCGAGTAGGCAAGGTGCTCTCCGCGCTGAACACCGTCTGGATCATTCTCGCCTGCTTGTTTCAATTCGGCAGCGTCTTCGATAGGTGCTGGTGTAACAGCTCGGTCTTTACCTGGGGTAAGCACGCGTATAATGTCATCGACGTCACCACCTCCGGTGAGTCCTCACCTAATTCTAACGTTGCATTCTCATTGAATATTCTGTGCAGACGTCGAAGCATTGAACGCTCCGTGGATTGGCGGAGTTGCGCTCGCGGGGTGAGATAGCCCTTCGCCTTTCTGATTTATGATCTTCCATACTGACATTGACTTGCAGCGGCTGCGCAATCCTCTTCATGGGATTCGTCAACGTCCTCATCAACCCCGCCCTCCCCGACTAGACACGCCCATGTTGCGCGATACTCTCCACGGAATTCGTGAACGTCCAGACCTCCCGATGCATCTATATTCTCGGAATTCTGTCATCTTGACCGTCCTGGTTTGTGATCTTATTTCCCCTGACTCTTCTGGTGGACCTTCGGGCGCCCTGTCTCGGATGACTCAGACACTGCAGCCGCTTCTCAGGCTTCGACGCCCGGCACAGGGACCCTCCGTGCCTCGCAGCGTTTGCTTGCTTGCTGACCTACCGCCTGTTGATTTATCTTTTTAAAAATCCCGCTGTTGTAGTACACAAACTTCGATCAATTGAATGTGTTTCTCAACAATCCCCCCGCGGAAGCAGACGATACAAGACACGGAAGCAGGCTATGTGGGATCGGGGTGGGAATGAAGATCGAAAGTCAGGAGGAGGGTCTCATCCAGCGGCGCTTTAAGAAGGAAGGTGGAAATAGGAGGACCCACCTTTCGCCCCTCCCTGTTCTTCCTTCTCTAACTTACCACTACTTACCATGCACGCGCGCGAACCAGAAGCTTCTCAGATGGAGGTGGCCGGGGTGGTGATTTACTACATTGTCGCTGCACTAGTGGTGCGTTATCATCCCTTCTCCCGGATTCTTGTGCTAATTTCGCAACAGATGGTTTTTGTCAACAAAGCCGTCCTAAACAACACACCCGACCTCCCCTTTACTTTCCTTGTAAGAAAATTCTTCTTACTTCTTTCTCCCACTCCTCTAACAATTGTTTGCAGTTCATACAAGTCTTCATCGCTGTCGTTTTACTTCGCCTCCTCGCATGGGCCAACCGGACGCGACTGGGACGAAATCTACCCGTCAAGTTTGAGCTGCCCATGTTCAACCGCGCGGTTGTCGTCAACCTCTTCCCCTATTTAACAGTTGGAATCACTGGCCTGATTTTCAACACCCTTTGCTTGGCGAACGTCGATGCCGCATTTTTCCAGGCAAGCTCTTTCATGAGTTTTTTTCTTTTTGGTTAATTAACCCATTTCATAGATCGCGCGAGGTCTCCTACTTCCATTCACCATCCTCGTGTCGTCAGTGGCCAACCGCGTCCAGCCCCATCCGAGAGTCGTATTCGCTGCCTTCGTCGTCACCTGCGGCTTCCTCGTTGGCAGCGCACCATCCCTGTACCGCGGTCGGTACGCGGGCAGTCTATCCCATGAGTCCGCGTTGGGCCTCTTCTGCGGCTGCATGTCGTCCTTCGTGCTTTCCGTACACGCCGTCCTCAAAAAGTCCGCCCTCGCGCACGTCGGGCAGTCCGCCCTCGCACTCTCGTACTACGGGAACCTCTTCATGTCGGCAGGCCTTTTCCCGTGCCTAATATTGCACGGCGAGCTGGGCGTTTTGCGCACCCGATACTACGATGTCGACGCCGAGTGGCGCACGTTCGTCGTAGGCAGCCTCGTCACCGGCTTCTTCGGGTTCCTGCTAGGCATATCCCATTCTCTGTCCATCAAGGTGCGCCTTTCCCCTCCTTTTTATGACCTTTTAAAATCTAATCCGCAAATTATTAGGTGACGAGCCCGATTACGCACATGTTCTCCTCAGCAGCAAAGGGCGTCATACAGACGATCCTGGGCATGTGGATCTTCTCCGACATCCTCACCTCGTGCGGCCATTTGCTTCGTCTCGCGTCCGCCATTTTCTAACATTTCTCTCTTTTGTAGCTCCCACCTATACTCAATATCCGTCATCACTGGCGGCACGGTCTATTATACCTGGGTGCAAACCTCCAAGCCGCGCGCGCGGTTCCCCAAAAGTGACCCGGAGAAGGAGCCTCTCGTTGGCGAGCGAGGGATATCGCCGGTCATCAACGAAAAAGCCTAGAGCTATTGTGTATTTGTCGCGTCTACATCTGCATTTATTTGCTACACACACTCTTAATATCTACTCATGTACTTCGACCCTCTACTCATGTACTTCGACCCTCTTTCACTGTACGCTTCCACGAGTCTTTACAATTGTAATTCCAGACAAATATCCATCCGGCAAAAACAAACACGAAACGGAAGGCAAGGCAGCTAAAGCTTGACCTGCGCCGAAGGCGCTCCGTCGAGGATAAACTCATGCACGCCTCCGACAAAGTGGCCCCAGAACTCCTCAACCAAGCCAGGCGGGAAGGCCGCCGCATCCCACTCGAGCATCGTCGAGAAGCAGCCCTGCGCGCTGCGCGTGAAGAGAAGGATCCCGCCCTTGGCTTTACGTGAATGGCCGACGGAGTCCACGAACTCGATGGACGGGTAGCGTTCCGTGCGATACGTCGAAGTCAGGTCGCCGAGATGCGAGATGCCCATGAGCGCCACGGACGGGATGGTCGGAGCTTGCAACTGCACCGGCGGTTTCTTGTCATCCTGATTCTGCCGCGTCCGTGCCTGGTTCGAGCGCGGAAGCGTCCCATCCGCCTCGTCATCCTGCTTCGCAAACGCCTTCGCCCTCCGCCCACGCTCAAAGCTCAGAATCTGCGCGCGCGGAAGCAACATCGGGCTCCGCGTCTGCTTGTGCATCTGTGCCTGCACCCCCCGCGCGCGGAGCCAAAACACCTTGCGCACATCCACCCCCGGGGCAGATGGGATGAACGCGGGCAGCACGATATTGCCGTACCCCAGCGCGAGCGACATAGCCGACGCAAGGGGCGAAATGGGCGCGAGGTGCCGTCGCAGGCTGATGGCGGTGTAGAAGAGCATCGGCAGCGTCTTGGGCGCGCTGAGGAGCTCGGGGTGCGCGGCGGCGGTGCGGATCCAAGCGAAGTTGCATAGCACGAAGACGGTGTTCTGGAGAGTGACGCGCTCGGATTTGCATTTGGCGGCGAGAGCGGCGGTTTGGGCGCGGTCGAACCTGACGTCGACGAGGGTTTGCTTGGTGACTTCGCTGGCGATGCGGGGAAAAGCATGGGCACCCTGAACAAGGTTTCAGTATCGGGATGGGCTTAGACAAGGAATAGACTAACGATGGCGCGCCCTTGGACATTCTGGGAATCGACCCTCCATACAGCCAACTCGAATCTCGAGCGGGGTCGCGGAAGGCGCGCCTCGGCGGCGGGAGTGATAACTTCATATTCAATGCGCGGTTTACCCCACCGCTTGCTCCACTCCATTTCGAGGATCTGCAGCAACTCGGCATCCGTTCTTGCTGGCCCGCCAGGCGTGGAGGACCCGCCTAGGAACTGGAGGATCGTATTCCCGTGGGCGGAGGTGCCGTCTGTGATTGCGTGGAGGACCGTGAACGACATATGAAATTCATCGACGCTGGAAGACACCTCGCCGTGTCGGGCGACGTCCATGCGGCCGAGACAGTGAGCAGAGAGCTTGCGCCGGCCAGAAATAAAGTCTTCGTCCAGTTCGTGCCCCCGTTTGTCGTCGTGGATCGTCAGAGTGCGGCCGGCGTGTTCCATGGCGTCTTTCGGGCTCGATGGAGGCGTATACCTAAAGATATTCAGCGTTAGATACTTGACTCGGACGGCTGAAAACCACGGACACAAATTGGGCGTCGTCGTAGCAGCCGGGGTCCATGTCGATTTGACACGCCAGCAGCGAGTGTTGCACCCGCATGATTGCCCATACAACCCGAAGTCGAAACGGCGACGCGAGGGCTGGCGGTGCGCGGAATATAACGCGTGCTATGAACGCAATAAATCGCCGAACACACGAACGAGCTAGAAACCGCAGACTTACTGAACATGTCATTCAATCCGTACACTCTGCTGGGCAAGTAGTACGATCTAGCGGACGTTAACAATGGAAATAGAGAGAAATATGAGGTCTTACAGTTCATTTTGGCCAAGATTTCGTGAATAGGTGGGCATTGCGACCACGGGCGCAGACTCATCGTGAATATGTTGGCGTGAAGCCATCTTGCGAGTCGCGATCGTGGACAGGGGCAATTTACTTCCGTCGTCGATCGTGCCACTAAGTAGCTGGATCCGCGAAGCAAAGAGCTTTCAATTTTTGGCCATGGCTTCATTAACCCGCTTTTCGCGTCAATTTTTGCATCGCGTTTTCGTGCATCGTCCAGGTCAAGGAATCCGACAGCGGCTGCAGATTACTTTCGTGCGTTTGACCAGTAATCCAGGCCGAAATTTAGTGTGCAGGGATATTCATGCTGGAAAGAGGTTGGGCCAACCAAAAAGGACTCAGTACTCAGTTCCAAAAAGGCCGTTCGCCCATGGCCGTACTTGCTGAGTAATATAAGTACTGTTTTCCTGATGTCAACTGTCATTGTCAAGCTTGCCGGAATGATCTGCATCAACAAGCCGCAGGGATCGCCTTTCGGTCACCACCAAAAAACGATCATGCAAATAGAGGGGTCTAGCGGGCCATCGCTCATCAAAGAGGAAAGTCTTTGGTTCCTGGATGCTACGCTCGTCCTCCAGGCTGAAAACCGCTTGTTCCGAGTGTTTCCCGGGATTTTGGGAGCGAAATCGCATGTTTTCCGGGACATGCTGGCGTTTCCCCAGCCGGAAAACGGCGAAACGTTCGACGGGTGCCCACTTGTGCGCCTCGCTGATTCGGCAGCCGATATGACTTATTTCCTCAAGGCCATTTTTCACTATGAGTAAGCTACCTTTATTCTCACTCTTTCGTGGAACCGCGCTGACAATACCATAGTTTTTTCGATGCTGGGCCGAACAGAGTCGAATTCCCCGTGGTCGCTGGAATACTACGACTCAGTCAGAAATACCAAGTCGACCCTCTCAGGAAGCGCGCCCTCGTCCATTTTTCGGAGCGTTGCGCAACGTCCCTGCAAAAGTGGGAGGAACACGAAGAGTGGACGTCGGAGGTAAACCCCATCTTGGTGGTCAATCTCGCAAGAGAGGTCTCGGCCGATTGGGTCCTGCCCGGCGCGCTTGCTGCTTGCTTCCGGGTCGACCCCAGCACTCTAGTACACGGAATGCCCGCCGGCGATGGATCCGTTATCACTCTCTCGCCCGTCGATCTAGTCCTTTGCCTGCAGGGCGCTGTCAAGTTGCATACCACCTGGACCTCGAGACTATGCGATTTTCTTTGGGAACCCCGTGAAATTCCCGGGTGCCAGTCACCTCATCAATGTCTGATAACCCGAGTGGAGATTCGGCGAACGGCCGAGGACTGGCGGAATGACAGTATAACTCCCCTTTACTTGTGGGACGAGGAGGACTGGAACCTTTTGGAGACAGGGGTTTGCACCATCTGCTTAAGGTGCATGCAAGAGTCGCAGGAGGTGGCCAAAGAAGAGTACTGGCAAGCTCTTCCCGAGATATTTGGGCTACCAGGATGGCTCACCCTGCTGACGATGAAGTACACGGCGCTGAACGACGCCTAACTTGTAAGCCCGGATTTCGCCCGGATTTCTTCTTCGACGTCGGTCGCTAATTTGCGGACCTTCAGGTAATACTTAGAAACTGTAAAACCTGGTTCAATGAATCACTGTCGCAAGCATCGAATTCATTTCTTTCAGCTTCTGCCATCGGGGTAACGTGGTTGTGGGAGTTTCAATGAAGCCGTCCTTGCGGATTAATACAAACTCCTTCACCCACTCGCGTCGGCGAGATTTACTGTCGCCCGCCACCCGTCCACTGACATTTCAGATCCTGGACGACGTTGTTCTAACCAGACGACGCATCAGGCTGCCCTCTTCTTTAAAAGCTCTTTCCTTCGACGGCGGCAGGTGTTCGCCTTGCTGAACGTGGAAAGCAGCAGACGTAGAGACCGCCCGTGGCTCAAGTCTCCGTCTGGGGGTTATTCATCCGTCCTTGCTGTGCTCACCAATCTCATCGCTCGGGCCCAGGAATCCCTCTCACTACAACAACGTTGAGAGCGCCGCCCTCCGCTTGGGTTTTCGTTATCGGATTCCCGCTCTTGCTCCTCCGCTCTCATTGCAAGAATTTGCGCGGATCTACCCTGTCATGCTTTCGCCTGTGCTGTTCCGGGCGCGGTAATCGCGAAGTTTACAGCGTAGCTGTGGACGTCGAGATCGCCTTCTGTGACTTTGAATCTCTGTCCGCATCTCGCTGCGTTCATCCTTCAAGTCGTGCGAATGCGTTCCGACCTTCAAGACTTTAGGATTCCAGCTTGTCGCGCTCCGTACTCGCCGCTCAAAACATGTCTCGAGACGTTTGTCCCGAATGCCAACCCGAGCGTTCCCTCCGCAAATCCTCTCAGTGTTCCTGTGATCGCTTGCACTGGATCATACCTGCTAACGTCAATAGGGTTGGAAGACGTTGAGCTCATCGCCTGCGATTTGAGCTACCGTCTCGATCCCCGACGGATCTCCCAGCCGCGCTTGACATGCGCGCCAGGGATAAAAAGTCACTTATGTATCATTCGCTGCGGTCGAGGGATCCAGCGAGACGTCGTTTTCCAAGCGGTGAGCGGGTTCCTGACGTACATAGACAGGCTTGGTACCCGCTGTTCATCGTAGGCTCATGACGGATATTCTTGACCCACAGATGAGACACGACTCCATTACCTTCATCAGCACTTGGCAGTGGCCGCGGTACTGTCGGTGGCTCTCATCTTCCATTTGATAACGACTGACATACCTTGTTGCGTTTCAGATCGCCCATGTTGACCCGAAAACGATTCTACCGGAAATCAACGCACCTCAATCAGAGGAGGACCGTCCCTGCGCGACTCGGAGTTCTTGGTGTGGGCGCCATCTTGATAACCCTGGCGATGTAACGAGACCGTCCAAGGGACCATGTAGCGGCGGAATCTGTCACCAAGGACTGCGCACGGATGCGAAGACGATGTTCCCCTCTCGCGATGAAATGAGACCCCTAGGACTTGGCGGCATCGAATGCTGCTCGCGAGTCTTCTGTGGATCCTTGTGTGGGTGCACGGCCTACGGCGGAGGAGATAACGTGCCAGTGAGAGATTGGTCTCACGACATGCTGTTGGTGAGGGCCCTTTATATTTCGAAGACATTGGGCAGCTAACATACCTAAAGCGGTCACTATGCCACTGGGATGGTCTTAGCTCGATTATCGTTGTTGCTGCAGTTTGGAGTGTCGATAGGTATGAGCTGTCTGCCACCAGACCTGGGAGATTACTTAGACCGCCGCGGCGTCTCATAATTCGTTTCTAGGCCCCGAAATCGTTCCCAGCGTTGAAGCTCCGACTTCCGAGTCTGAAATTCGCCACTGTCGTCGCTGCAGCGGCGTGGGTCCCTGGGCGTTCTCTTCCGTCTTCGGTCAACCGTCATGGTGGTCGGCGGCAGCAAAAGGAGATAGTCTCAGTTGATTGTTGCTTGTGTCTGTTTTTGTTCCCACTCTCTGCCCTTCAACCACCCCAACACGACAACCTCAAACTCACGTGGCTTCAAGTTGCGGGCGGCCTGCCACCGAATTGCTCTCCGATTTACTGCAGTCCAATGCTATCTCCGCCGGGCCTCGCTGTCACTTTCGCAGCAACGTCGACCGAGTGCTCTTGCTGCTGCCCACTGTGCTCTCGCGTACTTAGTCACAGAGGTGTCGAAATACTGGCTCCAGCTTCCAAATACCACTCCTCCAAGGGCCCAACCCCTGAGTCTTCCGACAATCGATGTGGGCCTTTTTCGTGGACCTCTCCGGCCAATCTTCGAACATATTCTCAAGCTTCGTCAAGTACTACGTTCGTCTTCTCGGTTCACCACACGCTTCACCATGGTACCCTCAGTTTTTTTCCCCGCGACCTTTCCTTATATGGAACGCGCTACACTGTATTCGCACATGGTCAAGAAGTCTGCGATACGGTTGCGACCCTCGTCGCGCTCGTGGGGGGCACCTTCTTCAGACTCAACTGCATCGATGCGAGTGCGGCCTCTGTCTTCCAAAACTAGGTGATCTGAGCCGACAAACACATCATGGGCTCCTCTAAAAGCATGGGTCGTCGGAAGCGTCGCTTGCGCTGCAGCTAGCTCTGGCCCTCGGCCGTATTATCTCTTTGCAACTTGCACGTGAATGTTGATTTACTCGACCAGCATCTACAAGCACTTCTCCTCGCGCGCTCCGGCCGATCAGAGGGTTACTTTGTTTCCTACCGTATACCTGACGTTACAATTAAACCAATTACTCTCTGCCCGAAGCTTGAGGCCTTGAGCTTGAGGGCCTGAATGCAAGACTGGACCCGCACTCTCCGACGCGTCATTTGGGCGAAGCCGTCATTTGGCCCAATCAGGCCGGCACTCGTCATCGCTCGATTCGGACCGATTCGGTCATGATTTTCTTTTTGCTATTTAACCAGACGCTTACTGCCCAGTTTATCTATCTTCAAGTTTTCTCCTCCACTCTCACCGAAAGTCACCTCAGTTCCTCCCTCATCTACCATGTCGAACTACGAACAAGATTCTTCCAACAACGGCTCTGCTGGAGAGATCAACAACAATAGCAGCAACTCCGATTCCTATGGCTCGGGTAACGATGCGGGCAACGACTTCAACGCCGGCTCCGGCGGTACGGTGAGTTTCTCCCACTTGCTTTCTCTCTTGGTGCTCAATCATCCTTATTCTCCTCTTCCAGGGCAATAACGATTCCTACGGGCAAAGCGGTCAGTCCGGTAACAGCAACTCCAACAACGATTCGTACGGCTCCAGCGGCACGGCAAGTTTCTCCCGCTTGTTTGTGCTCCTCGGCGCTCAATCATCCTTATTCTCCTCCTCCAGGGCAATAACGATTCCTATGGGGAAAGCCGTCAGTCCAGTAACAACTCCAACAACGATTCGTACGGCTCGGTAGGCCTTCCTTGTCACTGCTTCTCCTCATCGGTTTAATATTATGCTCCTCCAGTCGAATAACGATTCCTACGGTGGAGCGCAACAGTCGAATAACAACAGTACCAATGATTCGTATGGAGGTTCTAACAACTCGGTGGGGTTTCCTTGCAAACTCACGCGTCTCTATACATGGACTCACTACCTCCTTCCCTCAGAATAACAACAATTCCTCGAGTGGAAACGCTCAATCTCAGAACAATGATTCGTATGGGTCGGGTCAATCCCAGAACAATAATGATTCGTATGGCTCGGTGAGTTTAGTTCCCTTCCTCCTACCCATGTACATGTACTCATACTTTCTCTCCAGTCCAACCAGGCCAACAACCAGGCCAACACGGGACAGTCAAACACTTCCGGCGGGGGAATAAACTCCTACGTTGAAAAGGGCGTCGAGTTCGGCGCAAAAGAGGTTGGATACAACATGGTCAGTCGTTTTCTATTATTTCCCCGGGTCGTTCGCTTACTTGCCTTTAGGATGAGTCTACCGCGAAGAAGGTCAGCACCGGTATCTCCGGCGAACTCAACAAGTTTTGTGAGTTTTCGTTCGTCGTTTAAATTTGTTGGCTTACGCAGGCGTAGTGTGAGTGTGTCACGAAGGAAGAGGGATCTTAAACTGTACATTTATCTTGGACGGTACAATATATTAACTCGGGTTAATATTGTAATAAAATCATCTCAATACCAATGCTCTCGCAAGCTCCTCAAAGTGAAACAACACAGCCGGAGATTCCGATTCATACAACATGCTAAATTATCTGGGGAGCAGGAGCAAGTCTATGAATGGTATTGTACCTGAGCTATAGAACAAGGCAATGCGTATACGGTATGCAAGCTGACGAAGAGAATGTATGGCTGAGACACGTCGGCGCGATCGAATAAAGGACGTAGAGAAGTACATACCAAACTCTGCAGTCTGATGCGGGAGGTTGACTCGCGTGGCTCGCGTCATTCCATACTGCAATAGACGGTAAGTAAAGATGGAGCGAAGAGAAAGAAAAATACTTACGCCAATCGAGGGAGTGGTACGCAGCCTCCGCCACTGAAGACCCAAATAACTCTCCTGTGGGCAGTTCGTGCACCACTCGTCAACGGGTTTGCCGTCGAGTGTGGCGGGAACCCAGGGTGACCGCCGTGATGCCACGACCCACCATGAACCGACCGCCCGCTGTAATTATAAGCATCTGCTGCAGTCATGGCCCCAAGGCGACTCGACGCAGACGGTAATGAAAGACCCAGCACCGTCGAGAATACATTCGCGTCCGGCCGAACCGAGTTGAAGCGGAAAATCGCGTGCCCTCACCGTGTCGTGTCAAGCTGCAAATGGACCGTCAGTCGAGACGAAGGACTGAACAAGAAGACACCTACTCGAATCGAGGCAACCGTACACATACTCCGCCACTGAAGACCCTACCACTCCTATCGACAAGGTTCACCCGCTGAATTTTCGGTAGATGTGGTTCTTCCGAGGCATTTCCCTTGAATCCTGGCTGGGAACAACAGAGCTATAGAAAACAGTTGAACCCTCGAGTAGTACTCGACATGGACATTTTGCATCGTCGCTTTTAGTTCAAGGTCGCTTCCCCTGAAAGAAATATTGGGGGAACGTGCGATGCAATGTTTGAGTTAGGTTTTGTACTGCGGGCGAAACTGGTTTCTGTATTCGTCGAGCGACATCACTGAGTGGAAAATACACATGCTTTGTGGAGCAGCAGCCATGGCAATGACCAAGACCCAGCCTTAACCGTGAAGGTGGCCCGCTGGGAGCTGAAGAGTACTAGCCGGTTGCCTGTCGGTACTTTACCATAATCCAAGTACACGCAGAGCGGCGACGGTGTTAGAGCGTGAGCTCATTTTAAAAAACGGTCGCGAAAGAGTTCTGACGCCACATTAGGGGAGTTCACGGTAGGGCAGATTTTCCGGTTTGTGAATAAATTTATTCAACTGGTTGAATGAATAAAAATCATCGTTTGTGGAATAGATCCGTGATCACCCCGTTTGAAATATTCCACAATTACTCAAGCAAGAAGCATATATCACACACAAAAATATGTTTATTCCACAAGCACGATTTAATCGTGCTTGTGGAATATTTTTATTTTGTAGAAATAAATGTTCCACCCGAGGATTAAATTTATTCACAAACAGGAAAACCCCCCCTACCGTGAACTCCCCTATTCACTCGCACATTGACAATTGAAGAGGCCCTGCGCCGAGAAAGATGGGACAGGTAAGACGAGCGATGCGTTTCTCGCTGATGTACTGCAACCGTGGGACACGGCATCTCGATTTGGCATGATATCCGACGAGCCGAGTTGCCGATGTTTTAGCTTGATTGTCGGCCGCAACTCTTTCTCTCAGCCAACTCTCAACCTTCTCTCTTCCCGCCACCACCAGCTAGTCCTCAAGCCCCAAGTCTATCACTCCCTCCACCATGCGGACGTTCAGCGCACTCCTTCACTCATTCGCGTTCTTCTTCTATGTCTCGTCTGTTGCTTCCTCGCCACTCGGTCTAGGCTCGCTCTTTGGGTCAGACCCTGAGCAGCAAGCCGCTCCCGCTCAAGCCCCCTCTCCCGCCCACGCCCCATCTCCCGCCCAGAATCCTCGTCCCGACCAGGCTCCCTCTCAGAATCCCGCCAATGTCCCCTCTCCCGCCGACGCCTCTCCGGCGATCGCACACTCCTCATCCGCCGGATCTTCGTCGAAACCGGTCGTCGCTCATTTCATAGTCGGAAACGCAGAAAGGTACACAAAAGATGACTGGGAGACACGTAAGACGCCCGTTGCAACCACTACTTATCTATGAGCTAATCAACTCCAAGATATCGAGCGCGCTGCATCCGCGGGATTCGATGCTTTTGCGCTCAATGTTGGCGAGACCGATTGGCAAGTAGATCAGGTCCACACAGCGCTCGACGCCGCCGCAGGAACTGGCTTCAAATTATTTGTGTCGCTGGACATGACCGCAATCTCTTGTTCGAACACCGGACTCCTTCAACGGTACTTCACGGAGTTCCAGGACTCGCCTCAATACCTACGCATGGGCGGCAAATATGTTGTTTCTACCTTCTCGGGAGAAGGTTGCACTTTTGGGACCGCGAATTCGAATGACGGCTGGCGCTCTTTCATCGATAGCACCGGATCAGGGCCGTTTTTCTTCATTCCTGCGTTCTTCTTCGAGGACCCTTCAACACTGGAAGATTATACAGTAATGGATGGTGGTTTCCACGTAAATAGAGCTCGTCCTTATACGATTCTGTCGATTGACCTTCCCTTCTCAGTGGAATGCTGCTTGGCCGGCCGGTGACTACGACACTCAACCTCGATCCCGATAACTCCTGGATCGAACATCTCGGTGGCCGTCCATACATGGCAGGAGTCTCTCCTTGGTTCTTTACACACTATTCACCCAACTCCTACAACAAAAACTTCATCTACCTGTCCGACAACTGGATGTTTGCGCAGCGCTGGGAGCTCCTCATTGCCAATCGCGAGAAGATCGCAATGGTCCAAGGCATGACCTGGAACGACTGGGGCGAGTCGCACTACCTCGGTCCGCTGATCGACGACGAGAAGCAGCCAGATTCGCAGGCATGGGTGGACGGGTTTGATCATACGGGTTGGCTGGATCTTTTCGCGTATTATGCACAGGCGTTCAAGACCGGAAACTACCCCGTCATACGCCGCGATCGTATCTTCCTTTGGGCGCGCCTGTATCCTGCCAATGCCGACGCTGACGATTCGGTCGGACGGCCCGCCAACTGGCAATGGACGCGGGACTATCTGTGGGCCATCTTTCTCCTCACCAAACCCGCAACAGTTGCGCTTCAGTGTGGACCGAATCAGGGATCGTGGGACGTGCCGTCCGGCCTCTCCAAGCTCAAGCTTCCGCTGACTGCCGACTGTCCCGTCACTGCATCTGTTCAGCGAGCAGACGGCTCAGAGATGAATTTTTCGCCGGCGGGGTTTACGTTCTCCACGACGCCTCCGTCGTATAACTTCAATGCGTTTGTTGCGGCTTCTCCATAGTTTGCCACTGTAATTGTACTTTTATTTCCTGGGGTTGTGCATGTATCTTTCTGGGATTATACAATGGGTTCGAAATTTTCTGGATATGAGAATTCGAATCCTTGAGGTTTACAAGAGTGTGGCGGGGCGCTTCGCGCCCCATGACTTCGGTTCAGGATCAAAAGAAGTATAAGAGCTCCAAAGCTGTTAAAGTTTGAAAATAAAGCTGTTAAGTGCCGAGGTGGGATCAATTCCGAGCAGGCTTGGCACATTGAAGCCGGGCTTTACCGCCTGTGTGATCAGAGATGCCGCGGGTGAAATAGTGGTGCCATCAGTGGACCTTAAAAAGCTTCAGACAGGCTTAATCTTATAAAGAGAGTGAAGTGAAGTGAAGTGATGAACACCCAAAGGGTAAACGGGGAATTTAACTTTGGGTGCAAGGGTCACCGGGGCGCTTCACGCCCCAGCACTAACTCCCTCCTTGTCAAGGCTCTCAAGATAAGATTACCAACATGAGGAAGCATAACCCTGCGCACCGATGTTGAAATTACTATCTGTGGAACCTGGATGCTTGCCTAAGCGCGGGACAGAAAACATAAATTCAATACCGTAGCTCCGAACTTGCTCTTAATCTGAATGGTCCGGGCCATGCTATATGGTGTTTGCTTAGATGTAATTAATCGGGCAAGATGAGCCCTAGAAAGGTAAAGGTCAAGGAGGAGAGATGGTTTGGGAGTGCATACCCACATTTTATAACACGGTCATGTTCCCCAAAAGGAGGTCGAAGCTGTAAGGACGTCGTGTCGATGTCGTGGCTCAATCGTGGCCACGTTAGCATTGATCCGTTTGCAAAAGAGGAAACAAAAGCTGTGGATGTCGTGTCCACACTGCACACGTCATGCCATGTTGATTGCCGTAGTCCCCGGAGTGCCGAGCGGTAGGGATCAAAGAATGGGAGGAGACCGTTGCGACGGATCATGTGCTGGAAGAAGATCGGCAGGAAGGGATCAAATAACGGAGCAGCGGAGTTTAGAAAGCCTCAATGCATAATCTTATAAAGAGAGAGATGGACGTCTGACCACATAATCTTATTAACCTTCGATAGTCCTTTGTCTCTGCCTTTCTACGCGGGATGTTGTTTACCCAGACGATGGGCTGCCTCACCTTGTTGGGCCTGATTCCGGTTACCCTCGTTGCGCTCCTCACTGTCTACATCGTGGCTATGGCCGTTGCCCACCACGTCGAGGATCCCCAAGGCCAACCCTTTGATCCGTCCGATGCGAGGCACCTGGTGGCTGCATCAGCTGCCGGTGGGTTAGGTAGCGTGTTCAAAGGGACTGAGGAGAGGGATATCCAAGTAGCGGAGCGGGTCAATATATTCCTGGAAGCTCTGCCTGGTCAATTACCTGCACTTCGGACGACGGCAGCGGTTTAGATGGATGGATCGTAGTGGAATGGGCTACATTTATCGTGTGTCTCCTATATTTATTTGAATTGTACAGTTAGAATAGGGTAGACCTCTTAATTTACCCTTTCGAGCTCGAACAACGAATCTAGAAGTGCTGAAGAGCGTAGTGTCTGGGGATGAGCACCTCCAAGAACCCGAGTTTCTCGTTCAACAAGATCCAAGGCCAGCTGCACAGCGGAATTCGACTGTCCGTCAGAGGATGTGATCACAACAAGGTTGTGCAAAGCGATCAAAGTCTCCGGGTGTTCGGAACCTAAGACCTTGGTCCTTGCCTCCACCACTTCGGTCGCCAAGCGTTCCGCTTCCGTGAATTTTCGCTGTTTGTGGTAAGTTCCGGCCATACTGAACATGCATCGGATGGTCGCAGGATGCTCTCGACCAAGTATTTGTGTTCTGTGCTCCAGTACGACGAGTGTTAAGTCCTCTGCTTCTTGGAACCTTCCCAGTGTGTGATATGTGCCTGCTAGACTGAAGATGCAGCTCAATGTATCTGCATGGTCGATGCCCAACAACCGACTTCGGGCATCTCGGACGACTTCCTGCAGTCGCGCGGCTTCCTGAGGCCTACCAAGGTCGTGGTACGTGACCGACAGATTGTGCATCGAAATGAGTGTGTCCGGGTGTTCACCACCCAATATCCGCGTCTGTTTCTCCATCACCATCGAAGCGAGCTGCTCAGCGTCCTTTAGAAGACCCATACGATGCTGGATCACAGCCAAACTTGACATGCACCGCAACGTATCCTGATGCTCACTCCCAAGAATCCTAGCGCGCTTCTGCAACACCGTAGTAGTCAAGTCTTGCCCCTTGGAAAACTCGTGCAGCTCGGTATATGCGGCAGCCAGAGTGAACATGTATCGAAGCGTGTCGAGGTGGTCTGTGCCGAAAAGGCTGATCTGTTTCTCTACCAGCTCCTCGCCAAGCCGTTGTGCATCCGAGAACCGCCCTGATTTGTTGTGCGCCTGGACGTCGTTGTGCATGGATATCAGGTCCACAATATCGGACCCCTCGCTCTGGGTTGAAGCGCGCTCACGCGGCGGAGGCGCCTGAGTTTCGGCCCACGGTCCAGCACTGTAGCGGTCTGTAGCCGATCTCGAATGTCTGATGAGTTCAGGCCGGGGACTGGGAAGGAAGGACGAGCGCCGCGCATGCTCCGCATCTATTTCAGGCATAGTCTGTGCCCCCGTCGGCGTCTTCCTATCCATATCTTTGATCAGGTGCGCAACAGTGTCGTGGATGTTTCTCGCTGTCGGACGTGCTTTTGGATTTTTGACCCAGCAGCTCTGCGCTAGATCCCAGACGGCATCTGTCAGCCGTGGGGCATCCTCTTCATCTGGACGCTGTGGGCGGACGTCCATGCGGAGGACGACCTCGATAAAATCGCTGAATCCGACACTGGAAAGTGGTATTTCATCGGCGTAGAGCTGAGAGTGAAACGATAATTATTCAGTGAAGTTTGCGGAATGTACGAGCATATGTACCTCATACATTGTCATCCCAAACGCATATATATCGGATGGTGGTTTTGCCCGCGAGCCCTCGAACAGCTCTGGGGCCATCCAGTTCCGGCTCCCCGAAGTTATCGTCGCTCCCACATTATCAGTGCGACTGGTAATATCGGCCTTGAGACGAGCTAACCCAAAATCGCAGAGAAGGCAACGGCCCAGGTCGTCGACAAGGATGTTAATCTGGAAAGGAATGGGGACCGGTCAAAAACTCATAGCTATGGATAACTCACCCCCTTCAGATCCCCGTGGCAGATTTTGCGCGAGTGAAGGTATTCGAGGCCAAGGGAGACATCTCGCAGCTAGGGATGAAATTAGACCCGGGTGTCATATGTTCTACCGGCACACACAATATATATTGGATCGAAGTCAGGGTGGCGTTCAAGAAACCGTCGGGAATTGTAGGAGATGTATGGCATCATGATAAAAGGCTTGTCATCCAATGTATTTGCGCCGAGAAATTGCAGAATGTTGGGATGTCGCAGATTCAACCAGATCTCACGGGGATTATCAACACTCAACAAGGGGTTTCGAGGAAATTATTACATACATCGATTTCCTTCCGCAAAAGCTACTGCGGTCTCAGCGTAGAGCTGGAAATAAGGGGCGAGTTCTCACCGAGAGGTTGGCCTTGACTCCACCAAACTGGTGAACCACCTTGATAGCGACCTCGGTGCGATTCCAAGTGCCACGGTAAACAGTTCCGCTGAACTTGCTCAGAAGGTATGTGCTCAAATGTAACATCCTAGACTTACAATCCGCCGCTTCCGATCTCGGTGCCGTAGTCTACCTCGAAGGCTGGAACCATCCAATCCTCTGGATCCATTTTTCCCCCGGTGGTCGAGGATAGATATTCCAAGGTGTGTGCATAAAACTGCTGTTCAGGATTGTGTTCGACGGCCTTTGGGGCATCCAGCCGTCTTTGAATAGACACCATCATGGCAAGCATGTTATTCTGGTTGATATCTGGCGCGCAATATGAGTCACAAAATTCGCCAAAGAAATGCGCGTGATTTGTGCCCACCGAGTGCTTGCCGCAATTCTACCTGGTTCTTCTCCAGATTATCGAGACGGGAGGCCAAGTTATCGGAGTCTTCGTTTCTTGCGGTTTCGTCGTCCTTGAGCATGAGTTGTACGTCGACCAACGCTGATATCTGCACCACTGGGTGTTAATCAACGCCGAAGGGTAAGAATGAGCACTAACCTGAAACGCGTTAACAAGCATACTGATACGGCGATAAAAGTCCTCAATATTGGAGAGTCTGGTGTCCTTTTGCAATAAAGCCTTGAAAAAACTTTTGCTGAGTTCCTTGCGGGTGAATTGATTAATGTCCTCCAAAAGGCTGAGTCGGAGTGTTAGTCAGTCCATGACACGACGTCAAGTGCGGGCGCTGACCTCTTCAAATCAGCTAGTGCTTTGGCGGAACCGGCTTCACTGAGTCGCTCGTGGGCAAACTGGTCATTCAGTGTCGTCAAGAGTTGGCTGATAGTGTTCGCCAGAACCTTGAGCTGCCTCCTGCTAGCTTTTACCTCCGGAATGTCACACAGGATGAAGCCGAACAACTTGAATGCGAACGAGAGGCCGGGGACGGGGGTGACCCCCATCGTGCCTAGTGCAGCGTCCATGGATGGTGGAGGAGAACAGCCATGTGCCGTCGGTGCTGTCTACTTACTTGGATTGAGCTGATTATAGCCCCTGTTCTCCCACCGTGTCAAGTGCTCATCTCAACTGCACGATTCTCCCGGGTCATTCGGGCCATCCTCACGCCGACTCGGAGGAACCAACCTACTAGTAGCAACGAGCAACGAACTGGTAATCATCTCTCCCAGAAATACGAACCTTGGGAAGTTGCCTCCAGAAGACAGCCAGAACACAAGTCCCGGGAGGGATGGTACGGAAATTGACCTTTTGCGGCCGAAAATTTAAATTTCCTTGTCCACTGTCCAATGAACCTTCTTGAGACAGAATCCTCGTCCTTTTCGAAGGATTTGCAGACCTGGGGAATGTTTTCTTACAGCACGCAATACCATTCACTGCGTCTTTTTGATAGCAATTTTAGCAGAATCGGATTCATGAAAGTTCCACAGTGACTTCCCTTATTTTTCCGCTCCTCCATTGGTGGAGCTTTGAGGTGAAGCGGCGCTTGGGTTGAAGCATGATTATATAGGAACTGCGACACGACTCGAGTCCGGTTGTCAGATGCAGGAGGTTTTCTCGACGGCGGCCAATCGGTGCCAGGCGGCGGCGGCCGGGCCCAGGCCCGCTGCGGCCTTAGGTAGCATCTCTTTTTGTGTTTCCTAAACTAGATTCCCAAGACAGTCTAAGTAGAATGTGGCTGTTAAAATTATCGAGCCTGTGTCAACAGAACTAAAAAAGAAAAGAGAAATAAAACGCAAAGCCTTTAAGCCCCTAACTTCGGGCCGAAGACATTTTGGCGAGCGAGCACCGCCTCTTCCGGGCCGGGCCTTCCAACTTTTCCTCTTGCAGTACAAAAGGCTGGACGCATGGGTCAAGATATCCACACATTGGATTGGTGTGGCAATAGCGAGTGTCCGGTGAACGTCAGTTGGGATCACGGGTAGAGGGAAATAGAGTGCGCGCGCCCAAAATAAAATGGCAACGGTTCGCAGCAGAGGCGGACCCGGGTAAGGCTCCAACCATTTGGTTTTCATTTGACCTGGTGCCTAAATTAAATGGAAACAGTAAGTAAATGTTTTTAAACAGTTTATAAAGGGTTCTTTTTTGGAGGGAACAAATATTCACAGCTCAGGGTGGAAGATTTGATATTCAGCTTCTGCTACCAGTACTTTCATCACTCAAGTTGCCTCATCCCTTCAAATATGGACCCCAGACTGACCGAAGACGAGCAGTTCCCCCGACATGTGATCAAGTGATGGGCTTTCCCACGGTTGAACGTAGTACTATATGTACCTTTTTTATCGTTGGTAGTCATTGCTGAGAGGGTTAATTGCTCAGAGAAAGCAGACAGCAGTGACCAATGTGGCTGGAGTGAACTTTTGTTGTTGTTAATTGTCCACAGTTTTGGAGGAACCAACGCGACGGCAAGAGAAGCGTCCCGGGCTTGTCACACAATCTCATCCCTTCAGGCTTCCGGGGTCTGTAGACACCTAACCAACAATCATGTACCTTTCCACCATCAAACAATAGGGTCTGTATAACAGAGCAAAAATCGTACCAAGTGATCCGATGATGGCAAAACATCCTGCGTCAACTTCAAGTCCTCGCTCAAATGTGCAGAAAAAAATAACTGTTTAACCGTTTATAAACCATTTGTTTATTGTTTACAGACCTGGTAGATTAAACATGTTTTATTCGTTTAAATGTTTATAAATGAAAACGGTTGGAGGCTGTTGGAGCCTTAGCGGACTGGAGTTCCCTACAGTTCGATAACGATAAATCTCGTCGGCTTCCTTGCCAAGGCGATACATTCTATCTAATTAATGGCTCACCTCTCCCACTGGTAATGATATTCAACCCTAAATCCTCCGAGGAAACGGTGAAAGAGTATAATGTTGCTCTGCTGCGCGTTCGACGGAACGAGCGGCATCTTCAAAACTACACCTTCGAGGTGGCAGAAAACGTCACCAGGGTTTCCCATGCGTGTCATATGCAAACTGCTGGTTTCAACTACTAGGCTAACACACAAATGTCATGATGTATCCTACAACCGGACTCAATATTCATGATGGCGACTACCAGGGTCGCTTGATCAGGGCAACTGTGCCGGACTTCTTCGCTGCTGGCTGAATCGCCGATGGATCAGTCTTCCCCTTCCCGAAGAGCCCCGATATCGCTCGCGTCCCCCCTCGCCAGTTGAGTTCGGTGTGGTCTGCTGAGTGTGGACTTTTGAAAAAGTCCCAGAAAGAGTTGCGGCGTGTGCGATTTGGAGGCTGTTTGCGGTCTGCAGTGAGTTATTATCCGAATACGTTGGATCCACACACCTGTACATTGGGGAAAACAGCTACTGTTATGGACGGTGTCCGGGTAAGAGCCAAGGTCGAGTGGGCATTCTGCTTTAGTGTGATCCCAAGAGCCCCCGGAGGTTTGTACTTTGGTTGTGGCTCTGTCGAAGTTCCGACAACGATATCATCTTGCCGGATTCTCTGCAATCTCTCGAGGATTTCTCCGATCTTCAGTCGTACTTCTGGCTCTTGGCACCAGCTCGCCTCGACCACTTTCCAGATACGTGAAGGAACCAACAGGCGAAATGGTCTTCTCCCTGCAATAACATCGAATAGGACATTGGTGTCACTCCGAGTGTCAGAGGCCCCATTATAGAGCTGATGTTCATTATGCGGATCAATTGTTCGTGTGCGGCCTGGGATCTACTGCACCGCACCTCATTGATAACACAGGCGAACGCATAGACATCAGTAGATCTTGTCCGCTGGAAGTGTGAAGGAGGCTGGAACAATTCGGGTGCCATCCATTTGGCGCTTCCCCGGCGAGCTGAACTTTTAGCGGTAGCATCGGCATAACACGCCAGTCCAAAGTCTGCCAGACGTGCGTGCCCCTCGGCGTCGACAAGAATGTTGCTCTACACGGCTTTAATTGCACTTCAGTATGTATACAGCGCTTGTATGGACTCACCCCGCGAAGGTCGCCGTGAACGACTGGAATCGAGTGGAGGTAATTCAAGCCCTGCGCAATTTCGAGCACCTTTGAAAATGTCAATTGAGTGGACTCCCATTCAGAGAGACAAGCGCACCTTGGCATCGATTGGTGTCTCGGAGAAATCCTTCAGATATTTTATTATCGTCCCATTCGGCATCCACGGGCAGACCATAACCATCGACAGAGGCTCATTCAAATCACTGGCGTAGGAGTGCAAACCTATGAATGGCAAAATGTTCGTATGGTTGAGATTCTTCCACAGTAAAGCCTCCTCGAAAAACCTCTGTCGGTGAGGTCAGAGATGACATACAATCTGTATACCGTACAAACTTCTTGGATTTTCCTTCTCTCTTCGTCCGTATTGTTGACAAAAATTCGTAACTTTTTCAGGGCGACCTCTTGCGACTTGTGGATGGCTTTATATATGTCTGAAAATCCGCCTCCATCACAGGCGATCTCAGCCCTTCGCTCTACGCCTTGGACGAACAGCGAGGAAGGGAGCCTTCCGCAAGAGGAACATAACTTGACGACGAGTCTGTGCAGTCTGGTATCGCCCATATCGCGAGTGTGGGAATCGTCAAGGACCTAATGATATAGTCATTATTAAAGTCTCAACTACCGGGGAAAAAGAGAAACAAACGTCTTGAACAAGATCAAGAAGACGGGAATGAACCTCCTTGGAACCGCCGAGGATCTCCTGCTGCGTCGAAATAAGAAGGGCTCTGATGTTTCTTCTGTCCTCCGAAAGTGTTTCGGAAATCTTGCCGTCCTCTAACGACAACTCCAAAGCGATCTGGGAGAAGATATGAAACAAGATGACCTGGCATTTGTTTAATTCTCTCACCTCAGTTAAATGCTTTTGAGAATCCAGAGCGGAGACCAAAGCAGCGAGGTCGGGAGACAACTTGGAGTTATTTGTCACCGTACAGTGTCGAATTATTTTCTGTCGGACGCTGCGAACAAAATTTAGCCTCAGGTGTGTGTATGTTTACACGCTCCTTACCCGATATTTTGTTGCGATTTTGTTTCGGCCCAAAGCACGTCGAGGAGATTCTGTCGAGCGCGTGAGAAACCATATCTCAGATCAGTGAATCCAAATGACCTTGTAAATCTAAAATTCAAGGTCAGAAGTGAATATTAAGGTGAAAATTGCAGGCGTACTGAGTATATACCATCGGCCCCCAAATCCAAGACCCAGTCATCGACACCTTCGTGTGCTTTGGGTTCTTCATCGCTAGTGGGAAACGGAACGGTCGAAAGTTGAAGAGCGGGAGCCCTCATTTTTGTGCTGCCAATTTGTCCAGCATGAACGCTTGAGTTCCCCTCGGGGCAAACATTCGCATTTGATGGTTCCGCTGGGTCATTCAGCTTCGAATTAACCACACAATCGTGGCAGACACATTGAGAACCATCCTTCTTAACTGGACCCCGAGGAAAGTCGGCATTGGGTAGTCTAAAATCACTGAGGCTCGGGGGCCTTGTCGTACTTCAGAGCTTGAGCCGACTTTATCACAGGGATCTCTGGATCCCTAGGAATGCAAAACTTAATTTTCCGTCGTTCAAAATGGATGAAACGGACGTACGTGGGACCTGCAGAGACTGGCTTCCTCTTAGGCGAGCCAAACGGGTTCAAGGGAACCGCTGTTTGGGACGGCTGTGCCGCGGCCGACATCCTCAACTTGGGGTTTAATGTCTGCATCGGGTAATCCTCTGATTTCCTTCAAGCACGACTTGAATTGGCTGCGGCTGAAACGCGCGAACTAGACTTACTGTACGATTGCAGGAACCAAATCGCCGGCTTCCCCCATTTTCGGTGGGGCAAAGGAATTGAACGCTGCAGAAGGAACGGATTCAAATGCCCTTGCCTCCGTCGACGGCAACTTGAATTCCTGAGACGTCTTCCGTTTAACCGCCTGTGTCGGCGTTGGATTCAACTTCCTGCAGCGCGATTCAGGTTTTGTTCATGGTTGGATACGTGAGCCGGACATACGATACAGCTCCAGATGCCCGACCCTTGGGGACGTATATGTCCATCTTAGGAGGTCGGCGAGCGCTTGATCCACCAGGCGGCGCGGGAGCGATGAGTCCCGATGGCGGGCGTATCTCCGTCGAGGTTGACTTGAAAACAAAAGACTTCTTGCGTTTAACCGGCTGAATTGGGGACGCGTTCGGATTCCTAAAGACGTGGAGATTAGTTCGTTTGTAGGTGGATGGGATTCAACAGTACGTACACTGCGCTGGCGCTTGCCCGATTTTTTGGTGCATAGATTTCCATCTGAGGCGCAGAATGACCTGGTACAAATGGTTGCTTCGTCTCCGCCGACTTTGACTTGAAGCCAAACGATTTCTTGCGTTTTACGCCTTGAAATGGGGACATGTTGATGTTCCTGCCAAAATTTTTACTTCTGTATGACCAGAACGAGTGAAAAAAAAAACGTGACGCTCCCGGATGTCGCACTCTGATCGGTTGGCTGGTTGTAGAAGGCAAAAGGACTGAACGGTGTGTGCCAGAGGGGAGCTCGCGTTGACGCCGGGGTCGATGCCGTGATCTCCTCTGGTCTTGACTTGAAGCTGAAAGAATTTTTCCGTCCAGCTGGTCGCTTCGGAGACGCGTGGAATATCCTGCGTCATGGATTCAGTGTTCGCTGTATAAGCCACGGAAAAAAGACACACCCGACAGCCCCCGCGGGCAAACCATTATCGACCGCCGTTCGAGTATAGGCATTGGACCGGGAATCAATCGGGGGATTCCCCTTCCCTGTATTCGACCGCGTTCGGCTTCTGATAAAGTTGATGATAGACGAGGACTTCCTTGAGGCCGTACTCTCCACGAGAGATGTCGATGAATCCATTGCCGTGGGCACAAAAGACGGTTCACCGTCTTCCCTCGAGCTCGTCGAACGGTTCCGGTTCCTCCCAAACTTAGGAAAGTTGAATGGAAGTTTTTTGGGTGGTTTCGATGAGTCGATTTGGACGAGAGAGGAGGAGGACCGCATTGCCGCCGGGGTAATAGCTGGCGCTGGCGGCGACTTGATTTTTGTCGCATCTGCCTTCGAAGGTTTCCGGCTTCTTGAGAAGCTGAACATGTGTCTTGAGGACTCGAGTTGACTCTCGCCCAAGGAGGTGGGTTCCAGAGGCTGTCTCGCAAAGGGTAGTGCACCATTATTTTTGATCCCGCCTACGGACGTCTTCCTGTTGTTTGGGCCATCGACTCTTTCACTCTCGACAAGGGAAGATCTCGATTTGGAGGCCGCTTGTAGGGCAGGTGCTATAAATTTCTGATTCATGTTCACTGCTCCGAGGGAAGACTTCCGGTCTCTTGAGAAGTTGAGAGGCGCAGGCTCTACGGGTACGGCTCCGAAGAATGTCGGTGTCGGCTCTCTGCTCAAGATGGGACATTATAGCCACTGCATGGTAGAGCACTGAACGCACCCTTGGATAGGATCACCAACACCAGGATTATTCCTTCGGTTTTTGACAGACCTTTTGCGCGTGCGGCGCGGAGGTCCAGAAGCCGTGGGATTCGGAGCCATAGTTGTCGTAAGTTAGACTTGGAGAGATAGTACCCAGGCTCTTAGGTGCTTCCCTAGTGTGCCCGACCGCACCTAGGATATCGGCTGAGGTGGGGGTGGAGGGCTGACAGCAAACGCATCGAGTTGGGAAGTAGTTCTATATTAGCTCAAAAGCTGTAATTTCGGCAGAAGCAGTGGGAGGTCAGGTGGCGGCTCCAGTCGGAATCCGGGTATTGAGTGGGCAATTCAAATCCTCGGGGACCCCAAAGATAACGGAGGAGAACTTCGAAAAGGATTGCTCTAACGTCTAGAAAATTCTTGTCAGGAAGGTTATTCAGTACCGGCTGGATAATGAACAGGGATATGGTCCTGGTGCAAGCGTCGTTTACCGAATGACCCCTTACCCGGATGGTCCCTGACAGTGAAATCAACCCAAAATCAACCCCTCACTTCCAGAACTTGGGAAAGTGTGCTCAATTCCGGGACATTCGATTTTGTTGGGGCTGGGCTTGGCGCTTGTATGTGTCTAAATCCGGGCAAAAAAGAAGAAAAGACAAACGAAAGAAATTATCATCATCGCTCGGCGAAAACTGATATGGGTCCAGCAAAGCTGAACTTTGTTTTCGTCACGGCCCCCAAGCACAACCCAAATTCCGGTTCAGTAATAGTACTACCTTGGCAAGACCAGTCAAATATATATGCGGCAGAGAGCAAGATGCGCCTGACCGCGCATGCACGACAAGGGTACATCCAGCCCTCCTCGCGGCCTCAAGGTGCCGTCCTCCCTGGACTGTTCAAGATCCGAACCCCCCGGCGCTAGCACACTAGGCGTACCGATGGCCGTCCGATGAAGAACGGAGCCTAATAGCTGACGCTAATAGAATGAATGCCTATTCCAACAGGGCTATGATCATTGACCAATCCCCATTCTGGCTATACAGCAACTGCTTGGAAAGAGGACGGGGAGCAAGGATACAGATTCGACGACACACCTATTTGTGTTTGTGGACTGGATGTGGACTCTGACGAAGAATATCCAAGTCTGAGGCCGAGCCTCCGAGCCTCCCTCGCAGTCCTCGTCACAATTGGCGTTCCGCGCGGGCAGTCAACGCCGACTCGAGAGTCGTCGCTCTCAGGCTCGTGGATTTGTCGTGGATGGCTGTGGATAGTTGGTGGATTGGAGGCCGACGTCAGGCGCGAGCTCGATGGGGCTAAAAGGCCTCTGCCGTAAGATTTGCGGCGCGCCCTCATGATCCTCCGACTCGATCTTTCCCTTTGTAACATTCGTCCCCCACTTTCGCACTTCAAGCTTCAAGACTTGGATTCCACACCTGCTTTCGCAATCGTCCAAATTCGACCTCTGACATGAAAGCAGCTGCCATCAGATCCGCCGAGGCTGGTGGCGCTTCTTAAATAGCCATGCGGGAGGATTCAATTCTGGCGCGAAGCCAACCTGCGAAATGATATCCACAGGACGATTTTGCCGACCAATGATATCATTCGGAAGGAACAGCTTGTATCGGCATTGGCTGTGCAGCAATACAGCTTCTGCCGTATATAGGCTATAGTTACTAAGTTACACATTCATTTGTGTCTCCTTGTCACTCGTCCATGGCGAGCCCCCCGTGGCATACGATTGCCGAGCCCGAGTCCTATACGTTTCCACACTCATACCACCAAGCCACCCAAGGTCCTAGTTCTCAAGATCTATGGTCCCCAGTCTATCTGTCCTCCCCGTCCGCTTCAACGGAGTATTGGTCAAATCACCCGACACCTTTCCAAAGTCCTTTCAATATCTCACGGGACGTCTTTGGTGGTGTAAGGTCTTCGCCTTTATTCCAATCGACGACTGTCCTGGATTTCCCATCCGAAGAAACTTCCGGAAATTTTTCGGCACCTTGGTTGCCTTCGACGCCGACTGAGCAAGCCCTACATGAGTTTGTAAACCCGCCCCGGATTTCTGACGGCAATATCGAGGGCTTCACGGCGGCCTTGTCAAAAAATCGAGAGACAATGTCAAGAGGCGAACAAATGAGCTGGTCTACCCCATCTTGTCAGTCCCCCCCCCCCCCCCCCCCTACTATGCTCGTCTTATCCAATTTCCTGATTTCGATTGTCATAGCTTTGGAAGGTTTTACCCGCCCGCGTTCTGGGTCCTCTGAGGATTCTGTTTGTACCGTGATCACATTTGTGGGGAGTATAATAATACTGACGTGCAGTCCCAGATCGTCGAGTTTATAGACACGGGACCTGTACCAGACACGCCTGAGGAATACCTGGTCTCCTTGCCTCAGGATGAGATCGATAAAGATATGAAAGAAATGACCTGTGGACCCAAGCTGGAAGAGGTCTTTTGGCCCATTCGTTATCAGCTGAGCAATGGGACAAAGCATGTAAGTTCGTTCCGTTGGAAGTTGTAATCGTGTGCCTTATCCCTTCCTTTTGCAGCTCTATGAAGTACCTTTCTGGCCCGCTCTCGAGCATACGTCGTCCTGATTGTGCGCGCCGACAGAATACGATTAACATGTTGATTGCCCACGCGCGAAGGGAGCTTCACCCGGTTATGCTGTCCAAGTTGACTAGCGAATTGACGTCGCGTAGCGCCGAGAAGTCCTCGAGTCTTACCGCCTTCCTTGATGAAAGCTGCAGTCGGTACGAGCGGTTATGGAAGGTTAGCGCTGACCGATTTATCCTGCCTTTAACATGCTGACTCGGTGCAAAAACAGATTGCATTCGAGATGCAAGCAGCCGACCTTCCGAGGTTCAAAGAAGCCGTCTGGGAAGACAGACTGACAATAATCCTCGTCTTTTACGAGGTGCTCATCTCGAAGGGAGACTCAGAAGATGTTTTGAAATTACGGGGAACCAAAGCTCAATTTATGTTGGATCTTATGCAAGATGTGCTTCAAGTAGTCTGAATGTTGCCATATGTTCTAACCAGCCTTTATACAGGCCATTCGAACTCACATCGATCTTTCGGACCTCCTTCGCGGCGCCCCTCCACACATGCGAGGTGCGCGGAGAACTGTCCTCGAGAACATCGTGGAGCTTGGACTTCTGCGTAATGTCGATCGAGCCGCAGCTCACTCCGACGCTTGTCGCCTGATTGTACAGCTCTCTGAGGCGTCTGATCTCCTACCATCTTCGTTGGCCATTCATGGAGTCAAAGACGTTAGGGCGACACCGTTTGGAGGTAGCTTTGGTGACATATTTGCGGCTAATCATCGGGACAAATCCGTCGCTCTCAAACGATTACGCATTTTTTCAGCTGCAGATGACGAGAACCTTCACACTCGCAAGGTGGGTTCTCCATAATTCCGCCCCTCCGACGCTGACTGAAACCGGGTAGAAATTTGGTCGAGAGGCTCTCATTTGGAAAAATCTCGATCACGATTATGTCCTACCCTTTCTTGGGGTGGACTTTGAGACTTTTCCTGGGTACCTTTGCATGGTTTCGCCATGGATGGAGAAGGGCGCGCTGGTAAGCTCCAAAGGTGGACCGAGTGAAAGTGCTATCCCCTTCCTGGTTCGCATTGCCGTCCTTGCAATTGTCGTCGCTGATAACTAGCTCTAGATATATGAGATCGCCGTCGGCTTGCAGTATCTTCATTCCCAAAACATTGCCCACGGGGACCTCCGCGGAGTAATCATTATTTCTGTGTTATAGAAACCGCCTGACAACCACTCTTTCAAAGGCGAATATCCTTCTTGATGACGAAGGCCACGCACGTCTGGCAGACTTTGGCCTCGCCGTCTTCACTGATAGCCCCATGGCACCGACCAAGCGTGGGGGTTCCCTTCGATGGATGGCGCCTGAACTTCTGTATCCACAATCGTGTGGGCTCAATATCTTTCAAAGGACTTTTGCCAGCGACATCTATGCGTTTGGGTGTGTCTGCCTTGAGGTACTCCTTTCAACCTCTCATTATTTGTGCGTTGGTTTAATGTGCGTAAAGTTGTATACCGGAAAGCCTCCTTTTTCAGATATTGTTTCTGAGGGCGAAGTACTCCTCAAGATCATCGCGGGCCAACGTCCCGCATGTCCTCCCATAGTCCCAATGTGGTGTGAAGAATTTATTGCCATGTGCTGGTCCCATATGCCATCGCACCGCCCGGGGGCTGGCGTCTCGGTTGAGTTAATTGTGAAGTCTATGTGAGTGGCATCATTTCTGTTCATCTCTCTTTTCTCATCTGCGGAGGATTTTTGTCTTTGACAGCCGTAAGCGGCCACGTTCATCGCCAGAGCGTGACTCCCATGAACCGCCCGACAAGCGGTTGAAAATGACTCCTTATGTTGACATGCCACTCTTCAACTCGGTCGACCAGTTTATGCCTCGGCTGCAACTCGATTGATGGGTTGATACGAAGTTATACCCTAGGTCGCCATACGATCCAAAACGCGACTCATAAATAACACCACATACAACGAGACACGTTCTCCACGCGGTAATGAGCCCGCCACTGCTACTTCTCGCCGTATTTCTTCTCTACAGTGGTGGACTTCCTGCTTATGCCTTCACCTTCCACTCCCTGAAGGCTTTGCATTGGTCCGAAAAATACTCCTTGCAGCCCTCCCGACCTGTGAGCTGCCAGTGCACACCGTGACACCTACCAAATGGATGGAATTGCAAATTTCTCGACAAAATTGACCTCGTCGCGGTTACACTCACTGGCTCGGGCAAAACAGTATTCCTTTTCTTGACCAGCCATGGCGCGCGACCCATCTATTTGAATTTCCGAAGGACCCAGCAATTGTTGTCGTGTGCCCTACCAATTCAATCTGTGCCGTACCAATTCAATTGGGCAACAGATGGCAAGTCCCATGTACACTTACCATAACCACCGAGTACCGACTAATCTTTGCCAGGAGCAGAACATGGCCAAGCTCGGAAGAAGACTGCGAGGGCAGCTGGATGCTGATCCTGGGTCACTGATTTCGAAGGGAGTTCGAGACTCGCTGAAGTGCGAGGCCTTTTATTCACCTGCTCGCTATGCAGTGGGGATTGGCCGCTGGAGTTCCGATTATTGGGTTTGCCGCGGTAATTTTGTTTTGCCACTCATCCCAAAGAAACAAAACCATTCGTTTATTGGTCTGACTAGACCAGTTTCACACGTTGTAGTGTTCACTCAACATTAAATTGAGGCGTTTCGGGCTGACTGAAAATCATTGACTCTAATTCGGTTGACATTTCCTACTCGTTGTAAAATTGCGCGCGCCTCTCTCAGTTCTCGAAGAGGATATTCGAGGACTATTTGCGACTTCACCCGTCTGTTTCGTGTCGCGCCCGTATTGATTCCAATATACCCGGAACTGGAAAGTTCGTCGGCGGCTTTGCACTAGAACATATTTAACTCAACAGCGCCATTTCATCATGCCGAGTTTCATGCCGGGATGCCGCATCTGGGCCGAGCTTCCGTGAAAGTCGGGAATGGAGAAGTAAAGACTCTCTTCTAAACAAAAGACAGTAAGTAAGTCGCTTGAAAATCTCGAATACCTCTTTTTGTTGGAGTTGACAGAACGCATATCGTCGTCAACCGCTCCCGTTCGTTTCAGGCGGAGCTTGAGCGTGAGTCGGACTTCCATATCTAGACAAGCGTCACGCCAAAGTCTTCGAAAGGCGCTCGACAAGCGCTTCCACAAGACCCGAACGCAAGGACTCTGCCTAAACGTATGCATTTTCCGCTCGATTCGCTCAGACTCTGTATCACAATCGACGGCACCCGCGGCGGATGGTGAAATGAAGCACTGGCAGTGCCAGTGGCAGCTTCAAGTTCCTGAAGTTTTGGTTAATGATCATGATCCTGCCAACGGCGACTATACTTAGTTCATTTCGTTAGCCTTCGTGTCTCTCTCCCTTACCCAACACTGGTGGGTAATGGAAAACAACATCCCAGTCCCGACCATCCACATTGAACCTCCAAATGACGAACTCGAAGTCCCGACCATCCGTATTGAGCCCCCGCCGCCCGAGCAGGATGTCGAGGATTATTCGTCCCCACCATTGTGGTCTCCGGTCTGTCTATCCTCCCCGTCCGCGTCCACCGAGTATTGGTCGGATCAGCGTGAGTACTGCTACTGCAGCGACTTTCAGGTTAGTATTACTGACTATCCACCTGGGCTGTTATAGATGGGGCCTTTCCAGATGACCTCCTCCTGTTCCACAGCAATTTATCTTCGCCTTTAATTTGCGGCGAAGAGCTAGACTTCTCTGACGTTGAAGATCTACCGACGAATATCTTCGCTGATACGACAATACTACGGGAGGGCGAGCAAATGAGCTGGTCCGAGCCCTGTGGTCAGTATACGTTTCAGTCGCCGCTTTATCTTTATTTCGTTGATTGTGGCTTCTGATAGATGTGGAGGGTAACACTCGCTCACGTTCCGGGGCCTCTGAAGATTCGGTTCGTATTAGGTCGCGTGCACTCGGAGGAACTTTATTAACTTGAAATTTGAGGTCATGACCAACGACTCCGACTCTCTAGACACGGAGTCCATCCCTGATACCCCTGAGGAATTTGCGTCGGGGTCAATGCCTCAAGCTGAGGTAGATATAAACACGAAAGAAATGACATGTGGGCCGAAGTTGGAAGAGATTTTCTGGCCCATTCGTCATCAAATCCGCTATGGAAAATTGCGAGTAAGTCACATTTGACTTTCAACCAGTTTTCGGCCGTCACTGAGCCTTTTCGTTTCAGCTTTATGAAGTATGCAAAGTCTCTCGTAGATCTCCGTCTGACTAACGGTTTGACAGAATACCACGGGCGCCTTGATTGTCCATGCGAGAAAGGAATCTCAACCGAAGATGCTCTCTAAATTAGCCGACGAATCAACGTTAGATACAGTGGAAATATCTTCGAATCTCACCTCCTTCCTCCACGAGAGCTCGACGCGCTATGGACGTTTACGACAGGTACTGTTCCACCAACGATTTATTTATTTTCGTCTGATTTAACATCTCTCTCTCCGCTCTAGATGGCTTCCGAAATGGGAGTACTGGACCTCAAGCGTTTTAAAGAGGCTGTTTGGGAAGACAGGCTCACGATAATCCTCGTATTTTACGAGGTGCTTACCTCAAAGAAGGATCTAGAAGAGATTTTGAAATTGCGGGGAACCCAAGCTCAATTCATGCTGGATCTCATGCAGGATGTCCGTATAAGAGCCGCAAATAAATTTCACGTTTTCTGACCCTTTTTTCTGTAGGCGATTCGCATTCACACGGACTTCGTGCATGTCCTTCGCGGAGGTACTCCTCGCATGCGTGGCGCCCGGAGGAATTTCTTGAACGGCCTCAAGGAGCTCGGTCTGCTCCGCAATGTCGATCGAGCCTCGGCGCACTTAGACGCCCGTCGTCTCATTGTTCAGCTTTCTGAGGCCGCCGACCTTCTGCCGTCTTCTTTGACAATCCATGGGGTTGAGAATACAAAGGAGACAGCGTTGGGAGGAAATTTTGGTGACATATTTACGGCCAGCCACCGAGGACAAGCCGTGGCTGTTAAGCGTTTGCGCTTTTTCCAAGCAGAAGGAGACGAGTCGCTCGAAGTTCACAAGGTATGACATTCGGTCTTGGGCGCGCGCAACTACTCAAGGTTATACAGAAATTTTGCCGAGAGGCGCTCATCTGGAAAAATCTTGAGCACGATAATATTTTGCCTTTCCTTGGGGTGGACTCGGAAACTTTCCCCGGATTTCTTTGCATGGTGTCAATCTGGATGGATAAGGGGTCACTTGCGAGCAAGAGCGGCGCTCCAAGCGAAGGCGCTATTCCTACGCTGGTTAGCATCGTTTCTATGCACCGAAACTTGCTCTGAATTTATCCAGATCTACGAGATAGCTGTTGGAATCCAGTATCTTCATTCTCAAAACATCGTTCACGGCGATATTCGTGGTGTGGGTTTCAATTTTAATTTTCCTTTATGCCCATATAACAAGTGTTTTGAAAGACAAATATCCTTCTTGACGACCAAGGCCACGCACGTTTGGCAGACTTTGGCCTGGCCGTCTTCGCTGATGGCCCCCTGGCTCCGACCAAGCGCGGAGGTTCCCTTCGGTGGATGGCACCTGAACTCTTAAATCCAGAGTCGTGTGGCCTGGATATTTTTCAGCGGACTTTCGCAAGTGACATCTATGCATTTGGATGTGTCTGTCTCGAGGTTTTTTGCGTTGACCTTTTATTCCCCGTTCAAACTTTGATGTGGGCTTAGCTTTATACAGGCAAACCTCCGTTCGCTGATGCCCCTTCCGACGTGGCAGTTTTACTCAAGGTTCTCAAGCGTGATCGACCGGAACTCCCCCACACTATGCCTGCGTGGTGTACACAACTGATCCCGAAGTGTTGGTCTCATTTCCCACTCAGCCGCCCAGGGACTGGGACCGTGATTGAGTTCATTGTGAAGGCTGTGTAAGTGAAGGACTGAAAATATTATTCAAAAAGACTGACAATCCGGTGATGACGACAGAAGAAAGCGCAGGCGTTCGGAGCGAGAGTTACTGCCTTTCGAAAGTCCTATGCATAAACGGGCGAGACACAACCACAGTCGCAGCTCCTCAGACGGAAATTCGGCAGCATTTTTGTCCGTGACAAAGTAGTTTAAAAATAGTCTAGATCAGTGTACGAAAATTGAGCCACAACTCGGTAACGATCAATTTGACGCGATGTTGGGGGATGTTTGCGTGTCATGTGATCACGCGCTCTTGCTCTCGACCAACTAGACGTTTCTGGTCTTCCGCGTTCCAACTGGAATCCTAGGCTTAAATCTGAAGGAAAACATAGACCCATTGCTGGATATTTAAATGCCACCGAAATCTTCCCAAGCCCCGAGCTCCAATGCGAAGTCTGCGACGAAAAAATTGAAAATCTCGTCGAGCAAGGCCACCACGGTCAAATTGTCGGACACTGCGCCGTCTAATTCACCTCGTATTAACCCACTTACTGCTGTGAGCTCTCTGTGCGCTGAAAACAACGCGACAAATGGCTCAAGATTGGGGGGTGTTAGTTTGCTAACACTCAAGTGCTTTCAAGCACCACAATGAAGGCGAGTCAGCCGAGTCAGACTTCGAAGAGCAAGGGAAAAGGGAAAGAGAAGGAGAAGGAGAAGGGAATATATGCATCTGCTTTATTCGACGCGCAAGGTGCGTAACAGTGTCAGTAACTCATTCATCTATTAATCTTGGACCAGACGACCGACTTTGGGTGGATATCTACGAGCCTACGACGGAGGTATGCGTGTATTATAACCCACCGCAAGCTCATAGGAAACATACCTGCCTGCTTTACAGGCAGAATTGGCCGTTCACGTCAAGAAAGTGCAAGATGTGCGGCGGTGGCTCGACGAGGCATTCGTAGGGGGACCGTCAGGGAAGCTACGCAAGTATCGCGTGAGTTCTCGTGCTCAGTCTCCCTGTCTGCCCACGTCTCGCTGACGTGCTTATTTCAGCGGATTCTTGCCCTCACGGGTCCCGCAGGGACCGCGAAGACTGCTACGATGCGCGTCCTTGCACGCGAGCTTGACTGTGAGATTCTCGAGTGGCGAAATGCGATGGAGGAGGGGTCCAGCCGATTCGGAGGTAGGCTGCTTGTGCGTCGAATTTTTCATACTTGATGGAATTTCTTTAGACGACGGACAGAACGACGCCTACACCTCCGACCACGAAAGCCTGTTCTTCAAGTTCGAGGCCTTTCTCACGCGTGCCTCAACCTGCCAAACCATCTTCGCAGACGCCAGCGACCGCGATGCCAAGCTCTCGTCTTCGTCACCTTCCTCGTCCTCCTCAAACATCAGTGCCACTCGGCCACACAAACGGAAGCGTCAGCTGATCCTCCTCGAAGACCTGCCGAACGTCCTGCACGCTGCCACTCAACAGCGCTTCCACGCGGCGCTGCAGTCCCTCATCGGCGCCCCTCAAGTGGAACCCGTGCCAGTCGTGGTGATTGTGAGCGACGCGGGTACGCGGGGCGAGGCGCGGGACGAGCGACTTGCGAGCGGGGTCTGGGGCGGAGGGCGCGAGGGGGACGGGGTGCTGGATGTGCGGGTGGTGCTGGGGCGGGATCTGCTGGGAGGACCATATGTTACGCAAATTGGGTGAGAGCTTCCGCTCTTCCTTCTCGCTGCAATATTCACTCACACCTATTCTGTCTCTTCCTTTAGATTTAATCCCATCGCACCAACGCTTATGAAGAAGGCGCTACAAACGCTTGTTTCCACTCACTTCGCCTCCGCCCCAAAGGCTAGCGGCTCCGCCCCAACGAAGGAGATGCTCGACATCGTCGTGGAGACGTCCAACGGAGACATCCGCAGCGCGATCATGGCGTTGCAGTTTTCGTGTCTGCCTACCCTCGGTGGCAGCACAGGTAAACCTGCGCGAAGGAAGGGTGGAGGAGCAGGTGGAGGCGGGGCGAAGCTAGTGCTGGAGGCCGTGACGCGGCGGGAGCAGAGTCTGGCCTTATTTCATTTCATGGGGCGGGTGATGTATAATAAGCGTATGTTCCCTCAACCTACTCCTTCCTCCTTGATCGTTGTTTCTCTCCTTCCCCCTTCTTCCTTCCTCTCTTCTGTCGATTCATACGTGCACACCTGACTCTGTTCTTGATCCAAATCAGGGAAAGGCGATCCACCGAATCCTAGTGCCACGGCGAAGGACATTCAGCGGGACCAGGCGCTAGACGCGACGCTCAAGGACCCGCCGAAGTTGCCCAAGTTCCTAGCGGTGGAGGAGCGGAGGACAAGTCGGGTGAACGTGGATGTAAGCCCGTGATTTGCCCTTCGTTATCCCCCGTCCTCTCTATCCCCTCCCTCTCCTCCGTCGTCTCCGCTTCCTGTAGCATTACGTCTAACGACATGACCGACAGGCGCTGTACGCTGACTCGCCCATCGACTCGTCGCTATTCTCGCTGTACGTCCACCAGAACTACACGCAGTTCTGCAACGAGACGGAGGAGTGCGAAGGGGTCACGGAGTGGCTTAGCTGGGTGGACTCGAGCGGGGGTGAAGCTGTCAGTATTCTGTTCCCCGACGATTGCTTCCTTCGATATTGACATACGCCTCTTTGTAGTGGTACCAAGCCAATCCCCACCGCTTCCACCTTCTCACCTTGGGCACCTTGCATTCACTGCCGTCACCTGTGCCGCGGCGGAGCCAGAAGATGTTCAAGCCCGAGTTCTTCGAGTACCTCAACAAGGAGAAGGACGCGTGGGAGGCGGTGAGGGATGTCCGGGGATGGATTATGGGTAATGGAGCCGTCGTCGGCGTAGGTTTTCTTATCCCTCTTCCAGCTGCAACATACTCATCGAATTACCCATCACGCAGGAATCAGACTCCCTGCTAGGTACCTGGAGCCGCGCAGAGGTCGTCACAGGCCTCGGCGCCATTCTCAAGGCGCGCGACCTCAAGAACTCTTCGCCGCGCGCCCCAGCGTCGCACCGCCTTTTCTCGAGCCTCCCGTTTGCAAATGGGGAGAATCGGTCTGGGATGCGGCCGCTAGTGGAGGGAGACGTCGCGAGTGATGGTGTGGATATCCCGGGTGAGGATGACGGGGTTCCAGCGGGCGGGTGGTCTGGCGTTGGCGAGGGCGGGGACAGGGAGGGCGGCGGATGGCTGGAAGGTGATGAGATTGAGGAGTTCTAAGTGCGTGTGCTGGGCTTGAAAGAATACACTTATACGAAATTCGGCGTATTGTCTTGAGGGTGTCGCCGCCTTTTTTCTCCTCGCCGAAAGATGCAAAGTCCCATCACAGAACCCGGTCCGGGCGGCCAACGACTGAGAAGAGAAAATAACAAAACAGGTGTGCACCACTTTTGAACTGGGTCCTCTTTCAAGAAAACGGTCGCATTTCAACATGTGATACATATATAAAGAAACTCAATTCCAAACCCACTTCACTTCCTTCACAACCTTGCAACACTCTTTGTGTCTTTTCCAGTCCTGGCGCTGACACTCGACACTGAGAAAAGGATCAGGACATTTCTGCGTTCTTGACCGGGTCCAAAGGAGATTACCGAACCTGCAGTAACGAGTGAGTTCGCACCTCGCGCACTGTTTGAGGTTCTTGCGCGACTCGCTTGCTTCGTTGTTGCAGACGATGCAGGAAGCCGACATGGGGTAGGATTTTTGAGTTTTGGGCAGAGGCGGACCGGCGGGTGGGACGCCATTCATGCGGGCGACTTGCGCCTCGCAACCACGTAGCTGCTCATAGCATGGACCTTTTCCGGCGTCGCAGATGTTGTGGACCTAATCATGAATGAAAAAGAAAAGTACATACTCAGCGATGCCGCATGCGGACTCGAGACGAGGAAAAGGCGTACATAGCTATTCATCTTGGGCGGCGCCAGGTGGATCCAGGACGAGTTCATCCAGACCGTTTCTCGTGCGTGTTTCTCTATCACAAAGAAGACCGAAAGGTTAAACGTGCTATTTGGGTCCGGCACTTGAACGCACTGCAGAATTCGCAGCGCCAGTTGCGGGTATGCTTCATGTCGCGTCCGATCCTCTGCAGGAATCCCTCGACCCATTTGTGTTTCTGCTCTATCGTCTTCGCCGTTGCGGGGATTATGGGATTCAGGGTGATCTCTGCGCGCCGCTGCTCAGCGCCGAATCGTTCATCGTTTGCGGGATCGCGAGAGCAGGATCCGTAGACGATAATAAGGAGGTTCAAAGTTGTCATAATCACAAACAGTTGTAGAAGGCAAGAAGGAAGGCGTCAAAGGGAGGTTTGTTCGTGTTGCCGAATTGATGGGCGGAAGCTGGACGTTGGCTCGACGTAATAGTTAACCAGACCAAGTCGCTGCCAACATGCTTGACGAACGAGGCAGGGCGAGGCGCGAGTAGCATGAGCGGTGTTCAAAAAAAGTCGCGCCAACAATGACCGGGCTAGGTTTTAAATCGGAGGAGACCTGCAGAGCACAGACAGAAGCCTCGCGCAGCCAGCAGAACGAGGTTTCCTAGATCGCACCAATTCAAGTCGAGTGGTGTAATGCCAAGCTTGATGTCTTTCCATACTACCTTCATGTCCTGCGGGGGCAGAAAAGATACAACAGGCCATCAAGAACTCAAAGCAGCGAGACCTAAGTTTGGTGGGTATTCAGATGGCGACAACTAAATGCTCGAAGACGGAACTGTGAACCCAAACCAAAAGGAGGACGCTGAGCTCCATAGTAGACGCGCAAGGAGAGACTACATACATTCCTCCACTGCTGTCAATTGCCTCTCCATACCAACAAACCGACAGCTCAGACTGAAAGGGCGGCTTGAAAGTTGAAAAAATACAAAGTCATCAATAATACAAGGAATGAAGCTGGACGCATCCTCGCCATGAAGAACCCGCTCCCTGCTATCCACCCAGTCGAACAACGTGTTTGAGCGGAATATCCCGGAAACTCCGACCGTGCCGCCTGCTACCCATGAGCTGAGCCCCCAGAGGAACGGAACCAGGGACCCAGTCAGTGCGGTCGTCGAGGGAGCCGGCGGGTAGAGACCTGTCAGGCCCCATCCCTTCGCGCGCTGTGCGGTCAGTGGCTTGAAATCTTTGTGAAATCTGCTGCGCGGGGCGCTTCGAGGAGGTCGATAGACAAAAGTGAACGGGGAACATACTGGTCTGAGTCAGAAAATATTTTCAGGAGGCTGTGCCGTGCAAGCACCAGCAAAGCGACGCGTCGCGTCACGGTCATTTGCTTTCCTTCCAACTTAGCTTGATCCGAACCTAAGACCGTCAACGGTCAGGTCGGAGCCCTAGTCCTCTCGTTAATACAGATGGAAATTCGTAGCCTTAGACTTGAATGTTCATACATTTCACGCAATGTTTCTGGTTATTTGCGTCTCATGTGACAAGCCAAAGACCTTGCAACACAATAAGCCCAAACTTAAATATTGCATTTAGACGTCCACCACTAGAACTCTTCAACTGAACCAGGAGACACAAAAGCAAAGCTTAAACCTGACCAACAACGCGCCAAAATGAGCGTCCCGCCGCCCGCCATCTCCGCCGACCTCTGGGAGTCTCGTGTGTAGAAATACTGAGCTCGTGGACTGTGCATTAATTCTATGGCCACCAGTCATCCCTATCGACCCCGATGAAATGGAGACAATAACTGAGACGACCACCGTCACCACCGTGCCAACCCCCAGCGCAAGCAGTAGCGTCCCGGCTGCGTACGGCTGTCCCTACCTTGGCTTGACTTTGACTTAATATTCCTGGAACGCAGACCAACGCAATCATACGGGGGACACTACCAAACAAACTACGCGCACTACGCGCAGCCGGGGGCGTACGAGGCGTATCGGCAATATAGCGCGCAACAAGCACAGCAGGCGCAGGCGCAAGCGCATGCCCAGCAATTGGCACAACAGAGTCAGTTTAGCGCGAATACGAGCGCGTATGGCTCCTCGAGCAGCTCCCATTCGACTATGCCGCAGCAGAGCATGGCGCGGCAGGCTATCGCGAACTCGCACGGGCAGTCGCAGGGTGCGCTGGATACAGCGGATGTGGCGACGCTCAACGACGCGCTGGGGAGTGCGGGTGTGGATTTAAGGGTATGTAGCGTTTCTCCCTTGCTGTGGTGATAGGGCAGTTCTCCTGGCTGCGGCTTTCCTGCGCTCGCCATCCATGTTAGGCCGTCGGTCGCCGCTCCTGCTGTCCTCCGGACTTGGAGCAGAAACCATGCTAATCGAAAATATCTATGAGCTGTCCTATGGACACCGTCCGTCTTTCTTGAGCTGACGTAGATCACTTATCCCGGTGCAATTACTCAAAAAGGGATTCCTACGAACTTGACTCGCGTTTGCTGAAGCACAACGTGAGGAAAGTTGACGAGAGCGCGCGAGCGACCGTTGGGTTCGCTCAGATGCATCCTACATTACACGCGCTCGTTTCCCTAAATTCTATGGCCTGGTGCTCCTCGCCCTTCTCCCCTTCATTAGGCCGTTCTTTCCTTCTCATTCTCCTCGCCCCACATATCGAAATCCTAACTTCATCGCGCAGGCCGAGGAAGAGTCCCTCCAGCGCTCAAACGACACACCTGCCCCCTACCGCCCCTACGAAGCCGATCGCTCCCGCAAGCAGCCCCCGCGACCGCACTTTGACGTCTCCTTCCTCGGCGAGCGCATGCGCGCCATCGCCGCCCAGCACAAGGTCCTCCCGCCTCCACCTGGGCTTGCCGCATCCTCGCAAGCTCCATCTCAACCCTCTGCCATCCCCTCGACCGCAAGCACAAGCGCCACCACGCCCCTCGGCACCCTCCCCGACGACACGATAAACTACCTCGCGCTCGCGCTCCGCGCGCGTTTGCAGGATCTGGTTACGGGAATGATCGCGGCGGCGCAGCACCGCGCGAAGGTGCAGGCGGATCGGCGGCCGGGGATATATGACGATGGGCGCGCGGCGTGGGGGGTGCGGGTGCGGGGGGATGTGGGGAGGGTGTTGGGGGTGTTAGAAAAGGTGGAGAGGGGAGAGGAGAAGCGGGAGAGGGAGGAGAGGGTGAGGAGGTGGGAGAAGGGGAGGGCGGGGAAGGAGAAAGGGGAGGCAAGGGAGAGAGCGGTGGAAGAGGCATTGGGGGCGCTCTTGGAGGGGCGGATGGAGGAGTTTCTGGAAGCAGGGATACCAGAGGTGGACGCGGATGCGGATGCAGATGCGGACGGGGGAGGGAGTCCTACAGCGGGAGATGGTGGAGAGTCGATGGACCTCGACAACGCCGATGCGAGTAGTGGGCGACAACGCAAAAAGGCCAAAAAGGCGCCCCTCACCGAGGAAGAGCGCGAGGAGGCGAACAGACGGATGGCGAATGCCGCAGCGAGTCGAGCGGCGGGGCTCGGCGGCCCACGGCGCTACGCCTGGCTCACCACGGGACTCAAGTCCGCTGGCGCGCTAGCCAAAGCTGCTAATGCCCCAGCAGCGAACCCGTACGCTGCCTTGACAGCGTTTTCCCGGCAGGCGATGGACAACTCCCTTGGCCGTGGGCAAGACGGGGAGAACGTGCCCCCGCCGCCGCCGCCTCCAAGGGTGCGGGCGTATCCCTCGACGCAGATGGAGGAGAAGACGATGAGGTGGGCGCCGGATGCAGATACGAGGATGCGGGTTACGTTGCGGGACGCGATGTTTGTGATTGAGAAGGAGAGGGGGCACGGGGGCGGGAGGGGGGCGGCGCGGGGATGGAGCTGAGAGGCTTTGTGTGCTTATGCTTCTGGGAGGGAGAATGAGAGCGTATGTATTTTATTGTACAAATACTGATATCAGTAGTAGTGTGCAAATGTACATCTTCCACGTCCCGCAGAAAGTTTGTCGTAGGATAGGATTGCGATAGCGAATAGCTTGCAAGCGATGACCAAGAAGTAGAGATACTACATAGACATACATATATACATTTAGGAAGATCGGGAACGCGCAAATGCTGCGTGTCCCAAACTCCCCAGTCGCACAGCGAGTCGTGTTCATCCAAATCTCTCCCTACCTTATCCACTAGCCCCCACCACGCGCACAGGACTCCGCCTCGGACTCCGCTGCTTCACCACAGCGCCGCCGTTTACCCTCCCCTTCCCTTTCGCGCCCCCAGCCCGGGGTGTAATCTGCGAATGGCCGCTCACGTACGTCGGATCCGGCGCGCCGCTGCCGCTGCTCGACGCGAATGTCGGGGTGTTAAGGAAGGGAGGGGGCCCACCTGTAGCGGCGGAGGTGGTGAGGAAGAGCTGGATCTGCGCGGCTGTGGATTCCGCGGAGGGCCCACTCGCGCCGGAGTGCGAGGTCCAGAAGGCGTCGTAGGAGGAGGCTGAGTGGGGGTTTTGTGGGGCAGCGGGAGGGGGACCTAGAGATGCTGCGGGAGGAGGAGGGGCTGTAGAGCTGGGAGGGAGCTGGATCCATTGGCTCAGTGGGTCGGCGGCAGGGGGATGAGAGGGGTGGTGGGTATATGACGTCGACGTCGACGCTTCAACTTGCCATCCCGACCCCGAGCCTGAGGCGCTGTTCGTGTAGGCGTGGGTATATTGCGCTAGCGCCATCGACTCGCTGCCGCTCAATTGACTGCCTTCCATTCCCGTCGCATCCGACGGGAGTTTGAAAGACAAAGACGAAGTGGTCTCGTCTTGGGCCAAGAGCTGGGGGTCGAGCGGCGTGGAAAGCAGAGGGGTGTACTCTTGCGCGGTGCTGGGGGGTTTAAGACTACCAGCAGCCTGTGGGTGCCGCTGGGCACGGAAGTAGAGGTTCTCCACCTCGTTGAGTCGTTGTTTTTGCTTCAAAGAACAAAGGTCAGACGGCGTGCTTGTCGCAGTAGATATGAACGGCACAAACCCATCCATGGTCGACCTTCAACCGGGCGTACTGGAGGCGTGTTTGTAGTTGGCGTAAGAGCTGCACACAAAGAAAAAAATCATGAGCAACACGCAGTGGGACTGGGGATGGGCATGGAATGGAATATGTACATGGTTCGCCTTGGCCTTTTCGCGTAGCTTGCCACTGGACACCAGATCCGTGTCCAAAGTTTCGCGAGTGACGAAGGGGGGCAGACGGGGATGTATGTCCATTTTTGCGCCGGGACTTGTTTCCTTTCACTGTCTGTTTTTTGGCGGTTTTTGGAAGCCAAGTTTTGTGCCGTAGTGGTGGGACGCAAGAGAGAGGATTTCAGATGATCAGTGGCAAGACAAAGCGCCAGCAAAAAAAGTCTCAGTGATTCACTGAAAGCGGAGAACAAGGCGCGTGCCGTCCCGCTGCGGCCCGGCACGTGGGTTAATGAGCACCGCCACGCATCAACTCGCGATCGGCGGTTCGCGGCCCGGTGAGGCGACGCTTACTTCCGACACTCACTTTGCGCTCGCCCATCCTCAAGCTCAACCTCTCTGCGCTCGCATAAAGCATGCCGCTCACCCCACCACTCAACTTTCCTGCCTGGCTGAAGGACAATGCGCACCTGCTCAAGCCCCCGGTTAACAATTTCTGTCTGTATCAGGGTAAAGACTTTGTGGTTATGTGCGTCGGGGGGCCGAATGAGAGGAATGATTACCATGTAAATGAGACGGAGGTACGTTTCCGTCCTATTGCATTTCGTGCTGCGTATGAGTTGACTTTTGTAGGAGTGGTTCTTCCAACACAAGGGCGGTATGCTTCTGCGTGTCGTCGATGAAGGCGTCTTCCGCGACATACGAATCGAGGAGGGGGAGATGTTCTTGCTCCCAGGTGGGGGTTCAATTTTCACCCACGCACAAGTTGTCCTACGACTGAAGCCGATTCTCAGCAAACACCCCGCACAATCCCGTCCGCTTCGCGGACACCATCGGGATCGTAATGGAGCGCGTTCGTCCTGAGGGATCTCTCGGTTAGCTATCCTTCCGGATCATAACTCAACCTGAGGCATCCAATACTCATGCCATTCCGCAGACCGCCTGCGCTGGTACTGCCACGCCGCTGCCCACACCGAGCCAACGATCATCTACGAGGAGTCATTCCACGTTACGGATCTTGGGACGCAGCTCAAGCCGGTTATTCAGCGGTCAGTCACTCCCTCCTCCTGCGCTGTACCCCCTCGTCGGCATCTTCCCGGTGGTCTGAATATTTCTGATATGGCTTGCGTTTTATTTCGGAATACAGATGGCAAGGCGACGAAAAGGTGCGGACGTGCGGGAACTGTGGGGCGGTCGCTGAGCCGAAGTGATTCGGAGGAAATGATTCAAGAAAGAAAGAAGCTTGTACTGACTTATGCCAGGGAACTTAGATGATTCCTGACGAATAGACTTTCGAATCTCGACTGCCAGTACAGTGTAATAGTATTACACTGCACCTTTTAGTGTGATCGGCTTCATTAGAGATATGCACCACTTCTCACCCTTTTTAATTACAGCGTATAGTGGGCTGTACGGGTGAAGCCAGAAGAGAATTGTCCAAGATCGTCTAGCTTCGGCCCGAACCAAGCCCGAACTGATGATTCGAACGATTCGAACTCCGACAGAGCACGCCATTAGCTTCCAGCAACAACACGACAAAATATCCCTCTTTCTCCTCTACAATGACCACTTTCGAGCAATTGGTTATCGTCTATGGCTCTTGTTCTCGCGACCCCAGCGGCGAAGAAAGATTTGGGGATGACGTCGACATTTCTGAGCAACGACGCGCCGAGATCACACTCAAGCCTCTCATCCCTGCGAGCGCGACTACCCTCGAAAAAAAACATCAGTGGTGGACGGGTTTCCGGCGTAGCATAGGGACTGACATGAAGCATAGCCGCAATTGGCGCTGTGAATTTTGTAGTGCGTTGGACTTCCATAGATTTCATCTCTCCGATTGACGTCTCCATCTTAGCGAAATCTGCGCGAGAAACGGTTTGGATGAACGCTTCCTGGATGCATCTGCCTGAACCGCGTGCTAATTCTTACGTGTGTCCTTCGTATCCCATTCGCTTGCCCCCTAATGAATAATTTGTAGGTGCATCATGTCTGCGACGCAGCCATTGGGCCTTGTGCGGACAAGCTGCGTGCCGTCGATGCGGAGATGGCCCGGATGAGTGGCCTTCCTCCCACCGGTAGTCTCCCCCCTGTGCCCAAACCTAAGGGCACCAAGTTTCCAATGTCATCCTCTTGCGCAGTCTGCAACAACGAGACAAGCGAATCACGCAAATCGCTGAAGCAGTGCGCCAAGTGCCAGCTTACCCGTTACTGCAGGTTTGTCGATTCTTTATTGGGAGCTTTTGTGGATCTTAACGGCCCATTCCCAGTGTCGAGTGCCAACGTAGCGATTGGCCTAGGCACAAAGCGTGTTGCAAGGTGGTGAAGGAGGTTAAATGGATTTGGAATTAAGCTATGCCCGCGTTTCGTCTCGGTACCTTCTAGGCTGGCACTTCCTGCTCAATCGATATGCGAAGATCGGCGTTTTACTGAATGCGGAGAGGATGCTGTACAGCTTCTCTTTTCACACGTCATGGCAGACAAGAGCGCACGCACCCTCATCGCAAAGGACACCATCGAGCGCTCCTCGAAGATCGTCGTTGAACATGAGCAGCATGGTGCTTCAGTCGACTCTGTCTTCGTTCGTCAGCAGCTCCCTCCGCTGGATCCCTCAGTATGCCCAAATCCCGAGCACACCCCCGTCGCAGTCGACATTATCAACTCGGACGCTTTCACAGTCGCACGGAACATGATGGCCAGCGATCCTGCCGCCAAGGTCGCCGTACTGAACCTCGCCAGCGACATCCTTCCCGCCGGACCTTGGCTGCAGGCAAGCAGAGCTCCAATGTAGAATCTAGATCCGGATGTTTACTTAGCTGCAGTTGATGACTACAACGCAGGAGGAGGCTCTGTGCTACTCCTCCACGCTCTACGTCACTCTCAAGAAGGAGTACTACCCATGGCCGAACCTCGGGGAAGGGTGTATCGCGGGGGTGTACTCACCGGGCGTCGTTATTTTCCGCGCTGACCTAGCCCACGACTGTGTAGAGCTCCCCAGGGAGGAGCGGCGTGTTGTTTCCGTGGTTACTGTCGCCGCGCCTGCGCGCGCTGCCCTCACCACAGACCGGCAAGCATTCAAAGACCCGTCGACGCTCGACTATTTGCGCGAGAAGATCCGCCTGGTGTACCGGATGGCTGCCCACAACGGACAGCAATACCTTATTCTTGGTCTGCCTTGTCGCGTTCGCTTACCTTCAAAATTGAAAGCTGATCAAATTGTATTGCAGGTGCGATGGGTTGCGGCGCGTATGGCTGCCCGCCGCGTGTTGTGGCCACCGAGATGCGTGACATCCTGGTTGAGGCCGAGTTCCGTGGATGGTTCAAGAAGGTGGTGTTTGCTATCTACAGTCGTCCCGGCAATGGCCCGGGTAACTTTGAGATCTTCGAGGGCATTTTCAAGGATGTGCAAGTATAAACCACGGAAATCGAAAGCTCGCTGTCGTCGTATTGAACGAATGTACTTACTTCTGATTCAGCCTCCCGTTCACCAACTCCTTGAGCCATGTTAGGCCGAACACAGAATGCGAGGAGTTTCAATACTCGCATAACTATCGCACCAGGAATATCAAAGGAATTTGACTCCAACCAATCGTTCGCTGAGTGTCCAGAGTTTCTCCGCCTGACTCTAGGAGGACTTACCCAACGATGTTCGCATTTGAGCTGATGAGACGTACAGGATCTGAAGCGTGAGGTGCAACGTTTTGATTGTCTTCTGCAGAGTGGATGAGGTAGCAGCCTGGTTTATCTTCCACCCGCCTAAGGCGTCAGTGCGTGTCGTTGGGTGCTGGTAGACAAGACATACCGTTGAGAGACGGGTCGAACGCGGCTGTAACAAGCCTGCCGTAAATCAAATGAGTAACGAGTTAGAACCCAGGGAAACAGCCTACGTAGCAGCGCCCTCGGGGAGAGTCTTCCAGGGAAGTGGGGCGCTCATATTTGGCTTCCCGTCCTCCGTGATGATGCCTTTTAGATAAATGTCGACCCATGTTCAACGACGCCCAGAAATCGTTGCATACCGTGCGCCAACAGTTCTTCCCGCGCCTCCTCGTTAGAGACAAAGTTTGTCGCGATGGCTGACCGAAATCGAGGTCAGAAGGGTTTCATTCGTTTGAAGTCGATGGACAAACCGCCTGGAGTCAAACTGTACGCGTTAATCTTACCGCCTGCGCGCCGCGTGAGTTCACTCGCGGTGAGGATGTTGGCGGTCTTCGCCTGCCCGTATGCGGTCATGGCCTTGTATGTGCTTGCATCCGGATGCTCCATCTCAGCGAAGTTCATACCGTCGCACCACTTGTGGGAGCCGCTGGCGACGTACACCACGCGCGGGGTGAACGTCGCTCTGTGGGACGCGATAATCTTCGGCAGGATGAGCGCGGTGAAGAGGAACGGGCCCAGATGGTCTGTGGCGATTTGCTGTTCGTATCCATCTTTTGTAAGCTTGAATCCGCAGACCGGGGATGCGGCGTTGTTGATGAGAACCTAAGAGAGGAAACTGGAGTTAAGTTTTCTTCTGTTGAAACAAGAGACGGCCGTACGTGAATATCTTCTTTGTAGGCGTTGACTTCTGCTGCGGCGGTGCGGACGGCTGCCAGAGAGGCCAGGTCGAGATGGAGAGACCTGATATTGGCACCAGGAATTTCCTGCTTCAACGCAACTTCCGATCGCTTGAGCCTGGTCCTGTTAGAACTTCTGGAGTTAGAGACGCCAAGGTTCATACCTTTCTGCATTATATCCGGTGATGATAACCAGATTTGCGTGTTTCGCGATGGTGCGCGCGGCTTCAAAGCCGAGGCCGTTGAGAGACGTTCCAGTTATTAAGACTAGACGGGGTAAAACGGGAAAGCGATGAAATTTTCGAGCATCGAAGGTTGAGTAGCACGGCACCTTTCTTCCCCGTAATTTCATCCGCAAGCACGATGGTCGCCTCTTCAGCAGTTGTATGGAACCCGAATGTTGACATTGTGGTTGAGGGAGAAGGTGCTCGTTCTCGAACTCACGGTTGCCTCGCACTTATAAGTAGGTCTTGCCGGCATCCATCTTCCTCGCCGAAGAAAGACGCGTCATTCCGCCGAACGCAACGTTAACGACGCGGCTCCGCCAGCTCCGCCGTTGAATGACTTCTAATCTAATATCGAGTCAAGATTCTAACTTCTCCTCTTCGGAGGCGCACGGCCCTTGAACGTTGAGGTGTTTTGTGAGTTTGAGGTAGCGAGATTTTATGGCCCACAGTTTTCGGCCATGTCCCCAGCATGAGTAGCTAGTTGGGCATGAGAGTTGAAGAGAAACTGAAGAAAGTCGGCTCCAACGGCGGGGATGGAAATGATTACCGCGCGCAACTGCCACGTGTCCGAGTCTTGTCTCCGAATCTATGGCCTCAGAATTTCCATCGACTGTGCTTAGCAAAGGACCGAGTTGGAGAGGCTTCAACGCGCTCAAATTCCTCGTAATCTTGTCAGCTGCATGAGTCGACAACTCAGGGCACGAATCTCACTTGTTCTTCAGCGGCGACTCGTACTCGGACGTCGGTTATGACCCCTCTTGTGACCTCCCGACGCTCGAAGAGCCACTCGGCGTCGAATTTCCCGGCATAACCTACGCTGAACCTGATGGTGCAAACTGGGTCGGGCATCTCATCACGAATTACAGCTCGACCCTGCTGGTTTACGATTATGCCAAGGGCGGAGCGCGAGCGAATGACGTGAAGAACCAGATTCAGGCGACTTTCACCCCCCATACTGGCCAGCGGCCGCCATGGACACCGTGGACGGCGGAGGTTACATTGTTCGGTGAGCGGGTTGATGTGATTTTACTGCGATGGTAATTCATCCAGGCTAGTGTCGTGGGTGGGGATTAACGACGCTGCGTAAGATGGCCTTTCTTTTCTCTGAGACATGATCATTTGACAATCTAGTGAAGATGGAGCAGCGAACATGCGGGCAATCTGGAGATACTTTTCGAAGGTCAAGAAACACTTTATAACAGCGGTGAGGGATTAGACCCTTTGTTTTAACGACTTGATATTAATTCAATTCCAAGGGGCAAAAAACTTTCTGTTCATCAATATCCCGCAAATCAGTCGTGCACCCGGTATTTTTTCCAATTCCCGTTTTATTATGTCTAACTGTTCACAGCGAAGGGCTATAAATCTCACTATATCAACTGGAACACCGAGCTGAAGAAGGCTGTCGCGCAGTTTGCGGCAGCGCATGCAGACGCGACGGTAATGATTTTCTCCGCCTTGGATACATTCGACGCGATTTTCAACGACCCCGCCGCGCACGGCTTTCCAGCGGAGGACGTGAGCAAAGCGGGCGCCTCTATTTGGGTGGATTATCTTCATCCAACGAGCAAAGTTCACGACTTTGTTGCGAGAGATGTAGCGGCGTTTCTTTCAGCGCAGACTGCGTTTCAAGAGAGTGACTGATATCGATAGAATCTATTCTCCGTTCGAACCTGGGTCAATGCTCGAATAATCTGGGCCGAACATGCTGCGCAAGCAGAACAAATGAATTCCGAATGACATTATTCCCAAAGTAAAATCCCGTTTCGCATTCGATGCGAACACACCCCTGTCTACTACGCGTGCAAGTATGCATCCGTCAAGCGCAGGATAACTCCTCAAATAAGATACCTCTCTGGCCCTGACGCCTACTCCTCATCGTCATCGAACTCGTCGCCCTCCTCGCGGCGCTCCAGCTCAGCCTCCAGCTCCTCCTGGGTGAACATCTCGAGCTCACGGTGGAACAGAATCTTCTCGTCGCTCACTATTGGCAAGCACCGTTAAGAATGCCAACCGGATTCGCATGGGGACGACGTACTGTTGTTAGCCTTCACGGCGGTGTTAGCCTTCACGGTGGCAGGGGCCTTGGCGGCAGCGGTGGTCTTCTTGGCGGCGGCGGTGTTCTTCGCAGCGGCCTTCTTGCCCTTCTTGCCCTTGTGGTGGTGCTTCTTCTTGTTGCAGGACTCGTTCTTCGCTGCGGCGGCCTTTTGCGTCGTACCCTTGTTACTCTTCGCGGTGGACGTCGAGGCTTTTGCGGTAGCTTTCGCCGTGGCTTTGGTCGTGGTCGTGGCCTTCGCGGTGGTTTTAGCCGCAGCCTTAGTAGCGGCTTTGGCGGTGGTCTTCACGGCGGCCTTGTTGGCCTTCGCAGCGGCCTTGGTGGTGGTCTTCACGGCGGCCTTGGTGGTGGCCTTCGCAGCGGCCTTAGTGGTGGTCTTCGCAGCGGCCTTGGTGGTGGCCTTGGCAGGCGGCGCGGCTGCGGCGGCGGCGCCCTGGGAGACAACAGTGCAGGCTCCGAACCCGGCGGTGGTTTTAACAGACTGAAAACAGCCAGGGTCATCAGCGAGTTTGGACGATGAGACAATGAACAGAACATACGACGAGGCACAGGTTCTTTGCCTTCCCACCAGTGCATTTGGTTCCAGCAGGGAGACTGAGTTGTGGTTAGAAAAGTTGTCGACCTTCCGATACGAGTGAACTCACGAGAAGACGACCTTGTCAGACTCGACCTTGGTAGGTTTCTAGTGGAGATTGACATTGGATGAGCGCCAAGTACGTGATTCAAATCAGATCCCCACATACCGGGTTCCCGTTCGTCTTGACAGTTCCTGCCACAAACTTGCTTCCCGTTCCAGTTTGGTCGACCTGGACCGAGACGGATGTCGAACCATCAGCGCCTCTGGATCCACCGTACGTTATTCCCAGTTATCTTTAATAAGAGGAAGCATATTTACGCGTTGACTGAAAATCAGCGCACATCAGTACGACATTCATCTACCAAAGTAGTTGGGACACACAATTCTCGACTTGGATGGTCACGGTGCCATCTGCGGCAACAGGGGTGGCCGTGGACGTGTCAAGAGTCGAAGCAATGTTGATCGAGCCACAGGGCTTGGCGGTAGACGGGCGCTGCACGTTGCTCCGCTGGGGGTTCCCCTTGACACCAAGCGCCGGACTAATAAGAATGGGCCGCGTCAATTCCAACTTATCCAGGAAAGGCTAAGCAGACGCACTTGGGTATCGCGTGGGCAGAGGTCTGTGCGGCTAGCGCAAGGAAGACTGAGGCACATGCCAGGACAGATTTGTTGCCGGTGAACATCATGGTTGAAAAGAGTGTGGAGTGGGTATTCGTGTGCGTAAAAGAATGCAAAACCAGGGAACCAGTCCTGGAAGAAAAAGAGCGACGGGTTGGTGACGGGAAAGATGGGAGGAAAACGGAAGGGACCTGTAGGAGAAAACCCTGACTGTATGTTTTTAAGTGTACCTGACCGATCACATCAGTGAGGCTTTCGCGATGACAAGATCCGCCAGAAACGAATGATTTGATTGATTTCCCTTTGTCTCCAGGTTAATGCAAATTGTTTCGACGACGAAAACGTTATAAGTCTCGTGAGCTGGGCTGAAAGTTTGGCCGAAAAAATAACCCGATACCTCAAAACCTTATTCAGGTCTTTTACCGTGGTCCTCCCGTGGTCCTCCTGACTTCCGGGGTGCGAAACGGGAAACACGCACATGAGGCCGAAGCAAGTTGGCAACCAATCAATTTGCGGTCTGCACAAGGACATGGCTGATTGCAATCCTATTAATACCAACCAATCACCAGGCCGGATCCCTTGATTGGGTCCCACATAAGCGTCAATTTAGCGGCAACCTCTAGTGCTTACCGTGCGCAACACCCAACTTACACCTTGCGCACCATCACCAACGCCAGAGGCCACTCAACTTCGACCAGTGCCTTCTCATCAGTCTCTCCCGCGCCTTCCATCAATCTCCTCCGAAATCGCGTCGCAATATCTCCTTCAACACGTTCACGGTCTTCGGGAAATGCCTCGCGATAGCGGTACAGCGAGCTATATGTTTCCAAGTAGCCCATTAAACCTCCCCCCGGACCGCCCGCCCACGGCATTATTTTGCGTACGATCACGTCTTCGTGTGGGCCACCGGGTAACTCTGGGTAGTGCCCGCCTGTGTAGAATACGCGGGTGAAATCAGCCCAGCCATGCGCCGGCGGGTCGACGTCAAGGAAGTGGTTGTCGAGGACACGGCGCCGACTTTCCCAGTGCGGGCCCAGCGACGTTGCGGGGTCCGAGCCTTGTGAGTACGCGGAGATGATGGGGGTGAGCTCGGGATGTCGAGCGAGCCGGAGTTCCGAGTAGCCCTGTACCAAGGTGATAAATGAAGCCAGAGGTCTGGTTGACGGCTTACCCAGAATGCGAACGACCCCCCAGGCTTCAAGATTCGTTGGAACTCTGGCCACGTGCGAGTCCAGTCAAACCAATGAGCCGATTGCGCTTTGTTCAACTCCATCAAACTGGTGGGTTCCTTTAAAAAAATTGCCTACCAGCCACTACCAGATCAACCGTTCCATCCTTTATGAAGCCAAGCTCCTCCGCTGCAGACTCGTGGAATTCGACTTGGGATTTCAAGTGCTCGGGGATGGCCTCTGTAGCAACCTGAATCATATTGGGACTGGGATCCACTGCAATCACCCTTTGAAAACCCAGCTGTCCGTCATCTAACACATCGGTTTGACGTGTCGCAGATAAGATCGAAAATTCGGCGTACTAGCCAGCAGCTGAACCGTCGCCTGACCTAATACGATGCAATTTGCAAAGTATGTTTTTATCCTCGAGTTCGTACATACCTGTCCCGCATCCAAGATCGACTGCGCGATCCCAGCCCTCCAAACCTTCCGACCGACCCTTCCTGTGAAACTCGAGAACAACATCATAAAGCAGACGCGGATAGGTCGGCCGCGCTGCAGCGTAACTTGCAGAATCGTAGGAGTTCTTCGCGAATGTGGCCATTGTCGTCGTGGTCTACTGGAGGGCTATCTACACAGTGACACTGTGGGAAGGAAAGGGGTCACGCGGTGCGATCTAGCCCTCCTCGGAGTACGAAGCGCGGCTGGTTCCAGGTTGAATTTTTTGCGAAAATCCGTGGTCCTATGTTCGAATCTCTCAGAGAACATATTCTTTCATTTGTTTTCAAAGGTAATTCAACAAGTTTCCTTGGCTTCTAATCAGAGAGGTAGTGGAACTTGAGGCTACTTGAAAACGGGGTTTGAATGGGAGAACACAGTATTATTACTACGGTGCTACTAAGGACGGTACAGTAAAGAAGATAAAGTCCAGACAAAGCTCGTTCGTGCCGCTTGCGGCAACAGCGGGGAACGAAAGAGTCCTAGGGCTGAGCGCTGAGGGCCGCGAGAACCTTGAATCGTTTTGAATGCTCAGGTGACTTGGAGGGAGTGGGAGTTGGCGGTGGTGGGAAGAGATCGGCCAAGGCTGTGCAAATTCCCCTTTTGGAATCTGCACGTCTTGCTCTCCGACCACAACAACCGCCAACGCGCCAACGCGTTTTGTTGACTCGCTGCAGTCTGGGAAAGTAACGCTTTCGAGAGTCACAGAAAGTGCAAGACGCCTTGCACTTTCAGGTGCTCCAACCTTCAACATGCGCGGCCTTTCCTCTCCGATTCTCCGTCACTGCCGCCTCTTCCACCATCGACGCCTCAACCCATTTGTTGACTGCCTCCATTACAGGTGAGTACTGGTTTGACTTATCGTGTTCAGAATTCAAGGAAATCATAAGGAGTCCGGCAATTCTCACATAAGCAATGCTTCAAACCCTCGAAAAGCCAGACGCTCGTCGAGTCTTACATAGGGTGGGCCTTTTGTCTCCCTCTTCAACTCAGCATCGGTATAATGTTCCTTCATATAGACTCAGTGTTGTCCCTATGTGGGGGTCTCGGCGCTGCTACGTTTTCAATACTGACGGTACTTATTTCGTTTTTAGAGCGCGCCCCGGCAAGCAGGTTATCTCGCTGTCAAGGAGCTCGCGACGACCGCCGAGGATGTGATTATGGTGACCGCTAGCATCATGAAGGACATGCAGCCCAACTCGGAGGCCATCTACCGACCCAATGCCATTCGCGCCTTTTGCCGCATTATTGACGTGTGTTCCATGCTCGTGTCCCCGTATTCAGCTAATGGCATATTCAGCCGTCAATGGCGCAAGGCGTGGAGCGGTTCTTCAAGGCCGCAATTGTCGGCCGCAACCCCTCAATAGCGTCCGCCGCATTGGTCTCTGCATACCACCTCTTTCCCCACGCCAAGGATGTCGTGAAGCGCTGGGTGAACGAGGCCCAGGAGGCAGGCCGTCAACGCCAAGTCGGGCAGCTACTTTGGCGCGACCGTCACCGGCGGGTCGTTCTTTGGCGGTGGAAGTCAGAGTGCTGCGCAGACCGTGCCCTCTTCGAGCAACATCACACAGTACCACGCTCTCGGCCAACTGTACCTCATCCGCCAGCAGGACCGCATGGCGGTGACGAAGATGATCCAGCAGCTCGGTGGTGGAAAGTCTGGTGCGGGAACAACGCTCAAGAATGCGATGGCGCTGTGTATGCTTATTCGTTATGCCGCCAAGGTCATGGAGGAGGACCCCAAGTGCGTTTTATCTCCCCCAGTGAGTTCTTGCGATACTGACTATGGACAGCGTACAACGGCAAATGATCGATTTACTCGAGGGCTGGCTGCGTCACAAGAGCGACATGGTCAACTTCGACGCTGCCCGTGTCATTTGCGAAATGAAATAGCTGACGGCGACACAGTTGACAAAATCAATAGCTGGTTGGTATTTCGCGGCTTATTTCCCTACGTGCGCTAATTATCACAACAGTGATGCAGCTTTTCCTGTCTCCACCAAAACCGGTCCTCAAATTCGCTGCTACTCGGACCCTCGCCGTGCTTGCCCTCTCGCACCCCACAAGTGTCGCAGTTTGCAATGTCGATCTGGAAAGCCTCATCACGGATACGAACAGAAGTGTCGCTACATATGCCATTACCACCCTGCTCAAGGTACTTTCCGTAATCCCTTCACCGATTTTTTATATAAAAATAATCTCATCCTAGACCGCTACCTTCCGGTCCATGCTGCAATTCGTGAGCAAGGAGTTCAACCCGTGGACTGGGAAGTCCGAGTGGGAAGGGTATGAGTACCAGCAGCCCGAGCTGAGTGCAGGCGGGGATTATATTAGGCTATGTTTGGCGCCGAGTCAAGTGGGAGCGGCCCTATTTTCTTCTCATAAAACTGTTATTTGAAACTGTTCTAATCTGAATTCAAGACCGAGTTGCCGCCGTGGAAGCACCGAACCCAAGTCGAATGTCGTCTTTGCCTCCTTATTGTAGGTATCGGGATCAAGGTCGACAACTCATCGGGATCAAATCACAAACTCCGCTCTCTGTCCAATCCACCTTCACATTCAATCTTCCTGCCTTTTCTCTGTTTTATCGCACAGCCTGGTCTAACATCTTCATGTTACAGTAGGCTGGGCCCCCAAAACTCTTTCAGGAGGTTCGTTCGTCATCACATACACATTCAAGATAGACTTCGTTCGCTTACAGCCCTGTTTCGACCCACAGGTTCGAATGGAGTTGAATTCCAATTCAACAGGGCAACCAACAATTATTGGCCGGACGTGCCTACTGAGTTTTTCCCTTTCTGAGGCCGGCCGCACACCCTTCAATATTATCATTTGCTCGGCGGCTGTTGGTATCATACGCGACTAAGACCCGACCCTTTTTCTGAATCAACGGAGCAGCCAAGTGACTGCTAGGTCACAGATATAAGAATGCAGAGTGACCTCCGAGTCTCTGTTTCGTGTCTTTCCCCTCTCTTATTCCCATGGCCCCCAACACCATCCCGTGCGGTGGCCTTAGAAATGAGAACGACGGCTGTACAGAAATCTTCCCTCGCGGTACCCCGGGCGAACTATGCCAGCTCTGCCAGAAGATAAAGAACGCGCCAACGGCGGCTTTGAAACAACAACTGGCTGAGGCAAGCCTGTCTTAATTTTGTGTCGCTGCTGTAGCCTCATTGAGAGTCAGACCCTAAAGACCTGCGAGGGATGTGGCCTCGCCGCCACAACGCTCAAGGCCAGCATGTGTGGAACGTGTCGCAGATTGGGTATAAACTTTTATCCACCATTACTGTGTCATATTGATCCAAGCCGTATCCCACAGAACGAGAGGAGCTAGGTGAGGAGGACCCAAACGCGCCGGGTGCACTCCTCCGACGCCAGAAAGTGCAACGGTCTATGGGGCCTCCACTCCAAGACGTCGCTAACAAGCCCCTCGGATTGGCCGGCAGTTCTCTGGCCGAATTGGAGGCACTCAAGGCCTCTAGCCAGAACGGTAAATGGACCGTCATAGTCAACCCATTCCGGGGCGCCACAAAGGACAAAGATATGGGGAAGTCGACCTTTATTATCCCGGGCGAGACTCCGATGCAGGGCAAGTTCTTTTCTTCAATCAGGAATGATTGTTAACCACATTTCCAGAGGTCCACAGCCGGATTTTGATTCATTATAATACACAATGGACGTCAATGAAGAATCATACGTTAAGTTTGAAAAGGTCCGTGGCTATCTTCAGTCTCATTTCACGCTTGTCCTGAGATTGTGTTGGTAGGGAGGAGTGCACTTTGCGGTTCTCCGGAAACATTGATCTTGACGAAGAGACAAAGGACATGTCCTTGCAGGCGGTCTACTGCTTCTATCAAGCACGTCCAGATCGTGCTGTAGTTAATAATGTTGACGCCAAGTTGAAGCTACCAAAAGGTACATCTATGGTGTTTCAGTTCCATATTAACGACAAGCTTGTGAGTGCTCCAGTCCTTTGTTTCCTTCTCTTTTCACCCATATTTAACCCAGTATAACGATCGTATTCTTGACCTGGAGGAGGCCGAAGAGATTGTCGGCGGGAAAAGAAAGAAGAGTGGGCAAGCTTTGACGGGCAGCAAACGGACCAAGACTGGTATGTCTCCTGATATCTGTCTATGTGCTTTGGTACTTAATATGGATTTCAGGGGAGACCGCCGGCAAACTGACTTCGTCTTGGAATCCGGAGGATGACTATTCCAGTCCGTTGTCTAGGCGGCAGTTGGCACCTGAGACTGACAAAATCGAATTTTGCATCGTCCACTGCCAACCCGAAGGAACAGAGGGGAAACATATACGTGTCATGGAAGAGGAGAAAAGGTTCGGCCACATTGAGACCAAACCCGTTATTCTGTCACTCGGTGATCGCGGCAAGTCCAAGGACGTCTATAAGGTTTGTATCCTGTTCTATCTTGATTCTGCTGCTCAAATTAATGGTGTTTTCAGTTCCGGATCGACGGTGATCCTCAGCCATACGCTGCCAAGAAAGTGTTCGATATTGGCAAAGGCCGCAATGTTGAGGTGACAATCAAGAACTCTTGAGCCGTGATCTCCTGAGGTTGAAGAGGCTATCATGGTTTCATCAGGCCTTCGTCAAGCTTGCCTCGTCACGGGGTTATGATGAGCTAGCGGGTACGTGTTTACCAGCTTTTTCATCGGAGAATTATTTCAAACCCTTCTTGCAGAATTCAAGGTATCCGACGGGTTTATAATACTCGAAGCATTCCCGCCCCCTTCCGATGACACAGTAGAGGATGACAACGATGAGGACTGTGGTTTTACTTACCTGGTTGAGCCCTTGCGCTCGACCACTGTCACCAAGTTCACCGGCACCTTTGGCGCCAGCACGGCAACAGACAAACTAACATCTACAGTCCTCGCGTTCTCACATTATGTAATGCAGGACACAGCTTGTTTCCTTGCCTTTGCCGACCTTCAAGGTGAGCATTTCCCTTCCTCTTCTTTCCACCGTGATTTTTGATGCTTGTATAGGCTCTCGGCATAACAGATCGCTTGTCTTGTTTGACCCAATGTCCCATACAATTGGAGGGTGCGTAAAAAATACACTTCCGTCTGTTGAATGCTCAAGGTTTTCTTGCAGTAAAAGTGGCACTGGCGACCACGGCGCTGAGGGCATTCGCCAAACGATCGAGAGCCACACCTGCAACCTCTTGTGCAGCGGGCTGAACCTATCCCCCGTAGACGTGCTCTTGCATGCTCTGGAGGAGCGCATCGAGGAGGCTGCAAACCCTTTGGTCTCCCACTCGAGCGACGGGTAGTGGTACTATGATTATTCTTCCCTGCCATCACAACTACTGAAACGTTTGGTTAAAATCTACGACTGGGACTCTAGACCAACTTACGACTTTCATGAACCAACTTACGACCTTTATGACTTCTTACTACTCACGTTTTGTGCAAACTTACTGTGTACCCTTGAACGCACTTGAGAAAGAAACCAATTTCTGAATGCGGACTTGCGAGTTTAACTTAAAGTTGCACGCGGAATGCCTGGATGCTTGCGAGGGTCGAGTTAAGTCAAATGTGATGTGGGCTGTTCTCCTCTTTTGAGTTGTACCTTGACTTCAGTACAAGGCTTGAGACGAAAGACAGGAGGATGTGGCGGTGTTATGTCAAAGGCGTGTTCCGAACAAGCCGACTTCCTGCCGAAAGTTGCACTCTCCGGATCCATCGCTCTCTGAATGGTGCCAGGTGAATGCTGCAGGATTAAATGGAAGGCCCATTATAGAATGTAAGGATTACACCGCAACTGAGCTAATTCACTGAGATTTCATTTAGACCCTCCTGATGACGTTTTGAGGGCCGCATTTAATCAATATGCACGCGAAAATAGTGGGTCAGGACTGGGTGTAACAGACCAGCTTGCTCGACTCAAGCTTGAGTTTGAACTAACTATGGAGTGAGTCGTGATTGCCTGTAAATCATGCCACTCGTCTCTCAACGTTAGACAGGAAAGGGAGCTTGTATCGACTTCGAAAGCGACTAGGCATTGAAAGTGTACGAAGGCCTAAACCGAGAACTGAGATCGAGCTGCGCCAAGCAGTGGTTGATCTCAAGGCGGGAGATGTTTCTGGAGGCTGGGGTGTCACCCAGACAAAGGGACGGTTGGCGAATTCGAAGGAGCATGTTCTCATCCCGCGGTAATATCCAACCTCAGCCAACAAACACGAACCTAACTTCTTCTCAATTCCAGAGACAGCCTACGTCTAATCTTACACGATGAATATGAGCACGAATTCGATGGTCGTTTCGTCGGCAAGAAGAAGAAGCTGAAGCATCGTGTACCTCTAAAAGCGCTCGGGCCTTACCACCAAGAACACTCTGACGGGCACGAGAAGATGTCTGAACAAGGTTTGGACATAGGTGCTGGGATTCATCTGCCCATCTACGCCTCAAAGGACCAGTTTTGCGCCTTCTTACATTCACTACTGTTGATGCCGAACGTCCGCAATGCCCAGGCAATAGCAAGGGGGGATCGGGATTTGAAAGTTGGATGAGGGGTCGATATTTTTTTTTCAACCTTGGGCAATAGCCCATTATTACCTGGATCTTGTTGAAGACCGTGGTTGTAAGTTCTTTCCCGTGCAGATGAATGTGTATTGACCATGAAGATAGGCCTGATATCGATGCAACTAACGACTGACATGGGTAACGAAGTCAACGAAATGCATAAAATTCACCAGGCTCTCAGGTAACGGGCCCTCGTACAATGTCTTCTATGCACACTGACTGATATCCTCAGAGATGAAGTTGCGCCTGAATTTGTTCCCCCGCAGTGGCCGCATAGCGTCAAAGAGTCAAGCATAGACAATACTCCGATTGAAGGCTTTTGGCGCTGGTTGCGCAATGGTGAAGGACACAGTACAAAAATGACAATCCAAAGTGGCGCGGCCTCGGGAATTTTCCTTCCCCATGACGCAATTCACCGGTGAGTCTCTATCAGCAAATAACGGTGTATCTGAATCGTGAGTTATGGCTTAGTCAGACCTTCTACTGGCTGTGGGTGCCTCTTCTGCAAGAGGGCTTGGACCGCTTCCGGGAATACTGGAACAATCATAGACTCAAAAACTCGAAGGGAAAATTGAACGCTGCTGGTTCCTCTCCCCGCAACATGCTCATCAACCCGACGAGTGTGGTCCCTACAGCGGTCAACGTCTCGATCCGAGTTAATCGCGAGTCCATCCATCGACTTCGCGAAGCGTACGGCGGTGCCGCAGCGCGTGACAAGGCATTTCGTTTTGTTTCCCGAGAATTTGCTGCCGAGGCAGACGGAGCTTATGTTGATTTGGGTTGTCCCGCCATAACCTTACTCACGGCCTGGTCCGTCTTTGAGCAGGTCGTGGCTGAACTGAACAAGAGAATTGAGAACCTTGAATAACATGTAATATAGCAGATGAATAGACTGAAGCTCTGGATTGCAGGAAATGCGGTATGGACGGTTGCCACCCTTTCTCGTCTCTGTACCCTCCTTAGAAGCGCCCAAATGAAATTTTATTCGTTCATTCAAACCCTGTTTTCAAGTAGCCTCAAGCTCCACTACCTCTCTACCCAGATACATTAGAAGCCAAGGAAACTTGTTGAATTACCTTGAAAACAAATGAAAGAATTTGTTCTCTGAGAGATTCGAACACAGGACCACAGATTTTGGCAAAAAATTCAACCTGGAACCAGCCGCGCTTCGTACCTCGGAGTTCTCCGGCTTGCTTTTTTTTAGTCAGAGCATTTAATTGTCTCCTGCATCTCTGAATCTCTCTGGTGGTGTTTCTTTTTTTGTCCGACGTGTTTATCCATGCCAAAAAATCAGCCCATGTATTTGCCCACAATCCGCAAATTATACCGTGACGCTACATATCATATTCAACAATTCCAGGCTCCAGCAAAAAATTGAGGGGAAGTATACTACAGTATGCTTGTGAGAATCGCTTTTTGACTCAATTTTTGCCACAGTCAAGCCACAGCTGAGCATATTCTCGGACTTGCCCAAAACCTACCCACTTATATACCTTCTCTCATCTAATCTCATTCCGTCGCCAATCAACTCGCTTCTGGTTGGTGCTACAACATTACGAGGTACGAGTTTCAACTTTATTGTTTTGTAACGTCTGTTTAGAAGAGACAGTAGGTTGGTTCGATTTCTTGGTGATTTCTCTCAGGATTTCAGCTCTCAGCACGGCGACAGACCGAGTGATCCCTTCGCCACGTTCACTTTCACTCCAACGAATACGCAAAGGACAGATAATTATTTAATTCGAAATGTATTCATACTGTACGACCCTGTATGGGAGCAACGGTCACGGTAACGGGAGCCCTGTTGCGTTGCTTGTTTTTGGCGGGGTCACGGTCACGATGAAGGCCGTTGCCTTGAAAAAATCGTGACATTAAAATAAATAAATAAATCGGTCTACAGAAAATACGGAAAAATCTCTACTCGTCATCACCAGAGTTTTAATCTTCACCAGAGCCCTCCCCTTCCTCCTCTGAGATCTCTTCATCTACAGGGTCGTACAGTACAACGTTCCACGGTAAAAGCCATTGAACTCTCCAACTTTCAATCAACTTTGGCTCGCTCATTCGAAATAGATCGACACTACGCCGCCCTCGGTCGCAATGAGAATATCTTCCGCAGCTTATATTAACGCTAATCATGATTTCTTCATTTTTCTAGAGCTCTGTCTCGCAAGTCAGCATCCTGAGATCTCATCGAACAGGAGAGAGCACACCTCAACGCCACCCGGTAGGAACGACGGGAGGCAAGGGAGCTGCAACCATCCCCGGCTTTTCGAGGACCTGAACAACCCGACGCTGGTTCTTCAGTGTACAGTCTGTCACAAAAATAAATGCGCACCCCCCTATCTCAGCAACCCCGTAAGATTCTGGCCCAGACGAAGCCCTCACATCGTTGAGAGGGGTCTGGGTAGTGCATTGTACACGTTGATTGCATCAAAATATTTTGATTTACCATCAAACGAGGCCAAATACGGAAGCGTGTCGGACTTTGCTCGACGAGAATTTTTTTTTGGCAAAATCCAAAACACCCATATTATAGCCTAAGGTGTGCTGAGCAACTTAGCAAGTTAAATTGTGCAAAAATATTCAGGCAATAACTCGCTACAGCGCCCGTAAAATGGTGATTTTGGCCATTCATCGTCTGGGCCAGAATCTTACGGGGTTGCTAAGATGGGGGGTGCGCATTTATTTTTGTGACAGACTGTATCAGTGCGCGGAGTCTTGAAAAGGTCATCCTCTGCGCCCGGCGCTGCATTATCCACTGCAGCAGTGTACGCGGGCGGGGGCCGGGGTGGAGCCGTGCTCAGGCAGCGCTTTTCGTTGGGTTTGAGCTTGAAGGGCCGTGGACCCCTCGAAGGACTTTTCCGTGCTGCCGAACGCCTGGCCTAGAGATCGAGGATTAGGTACTTGTGAATGGTGGTGCAGAAGTGCTCGGAGACGTACAGTGAACTTGTAACCGAAGTACATCAGCACCAGGAAAGCGCAGGCCAAGATTCCCCAGACGAGGTAGCCCACCCAAGGGGGGATGTGGGTCGGGTTTACAGCGTCGAGCGAGTTCGACGAGGTTCCTTGTGCAAGGAAGGCACTCGCAGAGGCAGAAGGGATACTCAGGCTGCTACTTGCAGACTGACTCAAATTGATGCTCGCGGAAGGACTCGAGAGGCTGGCACTTGTAGAATGACTCGAACTACCGCTTGTGGAACGGCTCGAGTCGGAGCTGGCAGAGCGACTCGAACTGGAGCTTGTAGAGTGACTCAAACCGGTGCTTGTCGAACGACTCGCGCTGGCGTTGGCAGACTGACTCGAGGTGGTGCTGCCAGCACGGGGAAGGAGAACTTGGGGAATAGGAGGCATCCTTGAGCGAGTGTGTACAGCGATTATGAACGGGGAAAACGGTGGTCATTTATATGGGAGGAAATAGGGACTGAGACATTTTGCCTCCGCGGCCAATGTCTCAGGGCGGAAGTATTCTTGATGTGGCATGGAGCTGGGGCTTCTCTAGACTCGTCGCCAGTCTCTACGTTGAGTAACAGTCAGTGTAGGAGCATGCTACAATTTATTTGAAGTCAAACCGATGAAAACTGAGTGAGAAAAAGAAAAGCGTCCCGGGTTTCTATGTTCGAGTAACGCCGAACGCAATTTTTTTTCTCCCTCAATTTTGCTCCAATTCACTTCAAATAGATTGCATACTACTACTGAGACTCGTTACTCAACATAGAGCTGGTTACGAGTCTAGGGCTTCTCGGAAAGGGAACAGAGGAACAGAGGATTTTTTCTGTCTCTGCTAGCATATTGAATTTGCGGCGCCTTTTAAATTATCGAGTGGAATTCAACCAACGGTCGCATAGTTCAACACGCAAAAGACAAGGATGTTTTCTTTGGGTTGAGCGCTGATTATTGTCGTCGTAAGCTTCAAATTGGGATGTGTAGTTCATGCGATGGTGGTCTTGATGGTGGTTGAAATTCAGTCGTCATTGATTATTCATTCGAAACAGAGTTGAATACGATCTCACAGACCGCCGGGTGTTCTCGATAGATTCTACTCGAACGCAAACACGATGAGTCTCAGAGTTGAGGGCGCGTTTGCCATCTGGCGCATTCTATCACACTGCCAGTGCGTGGTGTATAATAATATATTGAACGTACATAAGGTCGCGTGATCGCGCCACGTGTGAATGATGCTGATCTCGATCGGGTTCCCCTTAGGTTCGGAGCAAGCCTGTCTCCGCACCGGCGAGCCGGTGATTCTCGGAGAGAGGCTTGTTGCAAACTGCCAAAAAAGGGTGATGTGTTCAACCAATATTTTCTCTGTCAATTGACCTCGGATAAGTTAACTTCCGGCGTGGAATATGTTCATTGAATCATACTACATTGGATTGGATACTTATCTGCGTTAGTTGCAGGTGATTTCCTCTTGCAAACAAAAAGTTTGCCCGAGGAGTTGCAATCTGAATTCGGAACAAACACCCAACTTAATTATTGAAATTCACGGTTCTTGTGGGCTCTTTGACTTGGGGAGACACTTTCAAACATATTTCCCAGCAAAATATATGTTCTCAACTGCTTCGTGCATGCAGGAAACTTATATCTCTCTTTTTGTTCGGAGATGTGACTCAAGTGTGACCGACGTGACTCCACTTTCTGCACTCTTGCACAGTGCTGTAATAATGCACTCAACTGTTCAAATGGCTCATTTCCATCCATCTGGGAAGATATAGAACTGTTCTGACCATTTGAGCAATTTTGTGAGCCATAATTTTTTGCCGCCTAGATGACCAGTTCCCCTGCCTTTTCCTCCTCGCAATACAAGTCCATTTTGAAGTATATCCTTGAAGGAAAAGCTAGCCAAACTATCACACACGCAAATTGAACTAAACTGCGTCCTCAGAATAATTTATTCGGTCCATATTTCAAGTGGTAAAGGGATTTTGATTTCGGCTCATTCAGATTGATGGCCAGATCTCCACCCGCCTTACAAGTCCCAGAAGGGTCCTATCTAAATTCTGAGTAAGCTAAGTGATTTTCGCACTTCTAAACTACAGTCTTTCAACTTACAGACATGGGATTGAAGGTGAAACCGAAGTAGGAGAGCGGTTAGAACACATTGCCCTTTTTCAGCATCTTGACACAAGCCCCTCTCAGAATTCACTGCGCAGCACGTGAATATCATGTGATCTGAGAGGCGGCTTGATCCGAACCTAGGTTCCCCTTTGCTTTTCCACTTTCTCTTTCTTGACACTCTCGGACAATTGTAATCTCGGCTCCAGATGTTCGGATGGTGAGATGGCAGTGAGGCAGAAAGATCAAAGAAAACAGCAGCCAGATCACCACCCGAACTAGGGCAGTGCTCCCCAATCAAATCCTCATCAAATTCTGCCTCGGCGACATCTCGACATCCCCGATTGGATTTCTGCCCGTGAGCGGAGCGAACGACTGCCCTAGATAAGTCTGGTTAACGAGACTAGGACAATTGGCGACGGCTCTGCGATACATATTCGCTCTTTTGGCTGTTTCTTGCGGTTCACTTTCCTTCCAAGGTCAATTCTTTTGGAGGAGGCAAGATTATTCCCAACGCGCAAGATTCAAAAGGCAAACGTTTTATCTTCCTCGTTGGATTAGTGTCGAGCCGTTCATACTTAGAATCCTCCGGGCCGTATACCACGCGCATTGAGGCCAAAAACTGCCGGTATCTCCCAGGCATTTGACGTGCTACGGAACACGGGACTTCTTTTTTTCGATACGGGCAATGGCCTCTGAACTCTCACAAAAACCCCGACGCATTCTCATAGTTGGAGGTGGCCCCTGCGGACTGGTTTCTCTCCGAAATCTTGTAGAAAGAGGTCAATTTGACGAGGTCGTACTCGCCGAGAGAAGAGACGACGTCGGCGGAGTCTGGTGAGTCCGATGCCTTATTGATATTTAACAGCGCATCTGAGGCTGCTCCAGGTATCTCGAGGACGTTCCGAGACCCGACACTCCCCGGAGTCGTCCATTTTGGCCCTCCCCCGCATATCCTGCCCTCATCGGCAATGTTTTGGCGGAATACCTCTCATTCTCCCACCACCCCTTCCCGGAGCCGGAATCAAAGATTCACCCATACCCGAGTCTTGCGGATACGTATGCGTATCTGCGCCGTTTTGCCGCGCCATTCCTGGCCAGTGGACAAATCCGATTGTCGAGGGAGGTCGTTTGGGTGGACGAGCTGTCCGAATCTCGTGGATGGAGCGTCACAACACGCGATTGGCGAGCCGGAAGAAATGGTGAGGTAAATGTGGAGGTCTGGGACGCCGTTGTCGTTGCCACATCATGGTACAGTTTCCCATCTTGGCCCGAGTCCACACCTGGTCTGGCTGAGGCCCGTGCTGCTGGGCTCGCAACTCATGCCCAGACATGGCACGGACCCATCGGCTACGAGGGGAAGGTAAATGATCCATTTTTTTTCAAACCTCACGGTCTACAAATCTTTCGCTTATAGCGCGTCGTCGTGGTTGGGAATGCCAATTCCAGCAACGATATTGCTGTCCAGCTGAAAGTCGTCGCGCAAGCACCGATATACCGGTCAATCCGACGCCAGGCCCTCCGTCGATTTGCCTTCCTGCCCGATCCCCGCGTCATCGATGTCCCGCCCATAACACGTTATATTGTAAAACCTTCAAGAAAACTCGACCTCGAGTTCCTTGACGGCTCAACTCTGACAGATATCGACTCTGTAGTCCTTGGAACAGGGTACAGTGCTGCGTCTGCCCCGTTCGTACGAGTACTGGAGCCGCCATCGGCATCGGAACGGCGAATGCTCACTCCTCTCACCTCCGAATACACCTCACCTCCGCGCATCCCGCGCCTCTACAACCACATCCTCTATGCGCCCACACCGACCCTCGCGTTCATCGGCGCCGTTATGTCCTACACCCCGTTCACACTCGCAGACGTTGCCAGCACGTGGCTAGCGCTCGTCTGGGATGGGCGGATGGCCATTCCAAACTCACTGCCCGCGAGACTCGAGGGCGAGCGGGCCCGGTTGGACAAGGTCGCGCGACTCCGAGCGGAGGGAGAGAAGCAAGAAGGAAGGGAGCTCTCGTCGCTCGTCGCGTATCACATCCTGGGGCCCGAGGAGCAAACGTATGCGCAAGGGCTGAGGGGCGCGATTGAAAAGGTAGAGCCGAAGTGGGCAAGTGTGCTGCCGCAGTGGACTGACGCAGACTGGGAGAGGAGGGCGGCGATGTACGAGCGCAAATGGATTAGTTTGATGGCTGAAGCCGAGGCGGAGAAAAAGTTGAACCACAGTGGACTGGGCTCGAAGCTTTGAACGAGGTTGTGGGTGGGCGACGCTTTGCTTCAAATTTTCACGGGGTAAATTTACCTAGATTTTCCCTTGGGTCATGTATTGGTTATACGGTGGTTGATTTACGATGTAAATGGAATTTGTACGGCTGGACATTGGAGCGAATATGAAAACTGGTATGCTATACGCATTCAGGCGTTGACACATTGCGCGGGGCCCAATGACCTCAACGCCAATGAAGAACTTGTGATGCAAGTTGAAAAGATCGACATTTGTGAAGGGGCGATGGCCAACCTTCTCGTCCACTATTACAATGCCATGCGTCTGGTCACAATTAGTTTATCTCAAACCAGTTTCGGAACGACACAAACCTCCGAGGGTTCCAGCTGCTTATCATATCTGTGTTCCCGTTCCTCCGATTCACGACTGTGGGTAACCTCCTGGGGAAGAGCATCCATATCCGGGTCGAGACGCCATATTTCTGGCAATGCAGGGACGAAAGCACTCGATGGGAGATGGTTGACGATTGCAGTCACAGTCCAACTTGAAGAGCCTGGGGGAATTGGTAATTTATAGGGATAGAAAATCACGAACAATAGCTGGACAGAGCTTGACGCACTTTGGCAAGACTGTAACCATCCCGTGTTACCCCAAAATTCTAACCCATATGGACTACATTCCATAATCTGCACCGGACGGTGTTGGTACGGTGAGGAGATCATAATTGATCGGATGTTTGATGCTTGGTGTCTGCCGGTTGGTGCCGAAGTCGACAGTTTTCCGCTTGTTGAGCCCTCACTTCGTACATCCAAGAAATTTGACCTCTCTAGGTGAACCTTGGAGCTAGGTCGAATGTCTAAAGAAGCCGGAACCTTACCGCTGTTCCTAAAAATGATGAGACTTTGATTCTTCTTTTCTCCGATCGTTCCGTTCGGGTTCAACCTGAGCACAGAAAGTATGGTCTTGCACCCTCCTTGTGGTCACGAATCTGTATTGCATGCAACAATATCTCATTAGGAAAATGTGGGCCGCAATGATTCGGACATAGTTCAAGCAGAGAGATTCTCTCCGCACTACAACAGAAATTAACTACCTCATCTTTGGTGCAAGGCAGAGCTCACCCAGCGCGGTATGGATCCTCACAAGCCTTCCATCAGCTCAGTTACTGCATTGGAAGTTTATGACTTAGGACTTTGGAATGTCGGAGTCCATTCAAGTTGAACGACTGGGAACCAAAACTGTTCACATTTTTATGGTTTTTTCTGGGCTTCTCTTGGTTCTGCACCCCTGCGAGAAGGGTAAGATGAACACACCCCCTCACGACGTTCGGTTAACCTCGGGGGGATGTTAAATCAATAATTAAGTGAAACAGCCCGCCCACCCGAATTTTGGCGCAGCTCAAGTAACTCCGAATTCAACTTGGTGCAACAAGCATCGAGTGTGGTTCATTTACATAAATACTACTTTAGTCTGCCTCGACATCTACGCATCCAACCCCAGCGCCTCACGCCTCGACTTCGAGCCTGGGGTAAAGAATGGCCTCTCTGCCAGGGAACTGACTCGCGTGCCGTGCCTGTCTCCCTTGCCCTCGTAGTCGTATGAAACAGTGTGAATCGTCGTACGGTTGTCCCAACTGGAAACATGATTAAAACCAAAAGCCTGCCAAGTAACTGAACAACAGACATTGCTGACGTCCCCGGCGTCCACTTCCAGCGGATCTGCAGATCTGTCGATTTCTCGTACACACTAGGGACGGTTGTCAAGAAGGAACGGATATTTGGATGAGAAGTACACACTCGTATATGTGGTTCAAAATGGCGTCGCTCTCCGCCTTGTCGAATCCTTCGATGCCAACGGTCATCGAACGGTTGGCAAAGACGCTCTTGAATCCCGTTACGGGGTGGGTGCGGACCTACAGATCCCGGGTATTAATTTTTCTTTTCGACGTGTCTCGGAATGCGAAGGTGAACGAACCAGAGGGTGGACAATGGTCACATGGCGCGGCGGAGCGCTGGGGTCTTCAGCGTCCTTGTATTGGTGGGCGGAGCGATAAATTCCACTACCGGAAAGAAGGGAGGAAAATCAGCAGGTCATCGGTAGAAATAGTCCTTCGAACGCACTTGAGCCCGTCGATAATCTTACGGAAGGCAGGGGAGAACTTATCGTAGGCCGAGTAGCCCGAAGCCTGATTGGTAAGGTAAGGTTCGAAATCACTAATACAGATTAAAAAGCACACCCAGAGCGTGTCGCCGCCAACCTCTGGGACTGTATCCTGATGAAGATGGGTGTAGCCGGGTGGGAAGGCGAGGTGGACGAGATCCGTGTGCCCTGAACAATAACTTGAGTTCAACAGAAATCGAACCAAGGAAATGAACTCACATCCATAGCTCCCAGATGGGTAAGCATTCCTAAACCCGCGAGGGCTCTTGAGCTGATACTCGCGCGCCCGCTCCCAGATGAGGGTGACTCCCGGGACGCCGGGCACCTGTGGCACCTGTGGGTGGATCTCGATCTCGCCGTCGCCGAGGTAAACGCCGAGCTCCTTCTGCGCTTGCGGAGAAAGGTCTTGGTCGCGGAAGACTGTACGCAGCGGGAAGTATTACTTTCATCTCCCGAGGAAAACCGGACCACGGAGGGACGTACAGACTACAGAGCGTTCACTATTGAAACACGCAAACACCATCAACAGCGACACGCGAGAGAAAACAATGCGAGGACGTACGCAACGAGGAGGGCAAGCTCGTCTCGCTGCTGGTCGGTCAACTGGGCAAGTTGGAGCCCAACGATTTCAGTCTTGATAAAATTAATGAGCCAAAGCCTGAACACATCGAAACAAGAGAAGAAACCTACCCCAACATGGATGGACAAATCCCTAACCTCCTTCGCCGCGCCGAAGAGGGCTTTCTTCTCAGGGTCGGCACGAGTACCGGGGTCGACATATTCCCGGAGGTTGGTCTGCAATTTCTCGACATCCTGTACGAATTCAGGTTTATTGGGAAGATACGGGTAGCCCTCTTTCTGAGAGTCAACCGTCAGATTCTGTAAATGATAACTAACGACGTACGAGAGATGTCGATCCCTGCTTTCTCATACCGCCGGAGTGTGTTTGGCGGAGGGCGCTTGAAGTTCGCGTCCTCCGCGGGATAGACGGGACTAATAGGACCAGGCTTGATGACCTGGTGCGCGGGCGTGGGGGCAGTGACTTCGGTGGCGACTGGTGCCATTGTGTCTGCGGAGTTGTTGGTGTTGGATTCGAATTCAACAAGAATATTTGCGCGCCGCCGAGCCTCTAAATACCCTGAATTCAGCCTTACAAATCCTTCATGAGAGCACGCAATATGGCTGGGGAATTGAATGAGAAAACGTTCTCGCGATAAGGGCAGATGACAGACGGGGCCGAAAGACTTGTGCGAGTGGATGTCGAAGTTTCGTGATCTATGGCGCGATACGTCTATTCGCACAACCAATTTCCCGATCCCATTCCGGTCAACTGAAGGCTTCTGTTGCGGTCAGCAGGTGGTCCACGCACATAATTAATCGCAACTCATGAAAATAGCTTCATTTACTAATCATATCACAACATAACTTCATCAACTTTAAGTTTCTGCGGCAAATCCGCACCAGGAACCATTTCAGAGTCCAAACTTCCGTTGTTCGTTTCAATTCCATCTTCGTCGAAGCCTATTTCACCCGCCCTCTTCCTATCCCGGCGAAGAAGGAATAAAATCAGCCCTGTCCACACAACTGTGAAGGTTGTTCAGAATTAGCCTTTGATTGAAGGAAGCCAAAAAGGAGGCTCACGCAGTAGGCATTGCAGAACTGCAATGACGTTGAGCTGCAAGGGAAATGAGACGAGACGAAGGCGCTCACCAATGGAATAATGGTACCCCTTCGTGGCACGAGGGAATGCTGTTGTCTGCCACACAAAATTGGGTGCAATGGCCTGTACTACGTAGGCAAGGTCGTTGCCTAGCGCAACACAAATAGCACGGAGTTCATTCTGAATGCAAAGAGTTGAAGACATGTAAGGGGAGTATGGGAAGGTGCCTTACATCGCCGCCGGTGATTTCGCTGATCCAGTTGAGGATAAGAGGTCCAGCAGTGGTCTGTTGTCAATGCAAAAAATCGTTTTAACACAGAGCAGTTGCTAGATCACACACCCCGAGCGTCATGAGGTAGAAATACGCGAAATGCCCACGTATATTAGAATACAGGGGCATCGCGAGCCATGCGCCGTCGAAAATAAGATTCACTATCGCCCCTGCAACAATGAACGGCCATCTTAAACCTGAAGAAAAAATCAACATTTCGTTCCACCGTCATAGTTCGTAGCACACCTCTGGCGGCCCCATCGCTGGTCCACGCCAGAATCAGAGCTGTAACGACAAAGATAGCGGTCGCAGGAAGCGGAACTACGATGATAAAATTAATTCAATGGCTTGAACAGGTTCAAAAATGAGCGGACGTAGTTGGATTTGAGAGACGCTCCACTGTTTGCCGGGTACAGGATACGGCTTGATGTTGAAACTCTTCAGCCAGAATTGCATGGGGGACTGGGCGCCGCCGTTGTTCCAAAGCACATACTCGATGGGAAGGATGTAGAGGTACCACGAGGTGAGGATTCGACGCAGCTATAGGACAGAATGGTGAGCGTCGGAGTCGGATATGCATAAGAGAACAGATAGACCTTCGCCTTGGTCCATGGCTGACTCTCCTTTCTCCCAATGGCCTTCATTCTGGCCCGTGCGAGGACAATGTCCTACAAAACAAATATATTTAGTACGCCAGAAAGACAGAGAGCTGAGTAGGAGACCTCCGCGGTGAGAAGGAGGGACGGCTTGGCCGCCCAAGGTAGATTTGGTAGGAAAACGAATCCAAAAATGGCGATCGGGATAGTACTGAAATAATCTCTAAGGCTCAGTATCCTCAAAGTTTCAGCACACATACACGATGGCGTCGACAATCATCAACCACCTGGATCCAGTTGATTAGAGGGAGTCCGAGTTCAAGTATGGGGTGCAATATCATACCGCCATCCAGCCAGTCCGCGAACACCGTCGAGATTATTATATGCCGCCGTTTGCAAGAACCCAGAAAACATGGTTCCTAAGGAACCGGCGGTCCAGAATATGGTAGATCTCTTCGCGAGTTCGCGCGGTGTGTACCTGCGGAGGAGCTTAAGAGGAAGATGATATCGTTGAAATATCACGAACCAGGAGCCCAGAATGTAGTGCATGCCGGGATAAAATCCAGATTCAAAAAGTCCGACTGTCGTGTTGAATCAGGTGTATGCCTTTTCACCCAAGAGGGAAAATACGAACCAAGGAAGCGCAGAGCGTAGAGGGCCTTCACACTCTTCACCGAGTACGTCCCCAAAGTCGCCAACCCCCATGCCAATTCGAGCTGCCGAACATAAGTTCCGACATCATTGCAGGAGAATATTTTCCTTACCGTCGGAATGACATATTGCGGGGATATTCTAGTTAGAAGTAGGTTGGATGGTACTTGTCCGATAACATATCTGCGCATTTGATGAAGGTGATATGAGATCGAACAGAGGAGAAAGGCGGGTGGGATACACACCCTGCGGTCCAATACGAAGTGGCGTGAACCAGTTCGTTTCCATACATATTCCTAGAACAAAGTTATTATTAATTCGTCACCAAGATTGAAAAGGGAACTCACAAATCCTCCTTCATCCCCGCGAAGAACTGAGCATCAAGTAAGTTGAAAAGTTTCGCTAAGAGATGAAAACCGCTGACCGCGCTGGTAACATTTGTCTGATACATACGTTGTGGTTGAATCGAACGTGTTCCAAAAAAAAGTTATGCCGTCCTTACCTGGTCCAGATTCTTAATAAAATATCCCAACTGAGAGCGGATTAGCGTTCGGTTTGCGGGATAAAATTTGGGCCGACATACCGATGCAAAGAGCAGCAAGGACGCATCGACCTTGAACAGCATTCTCCGTTCGTGAGCACTGACATCCGCGGTGTCCCAAAGATATCCTAGCCATGACTGTTTCTGCCTCTCTGGGTCCAGTGGATACGGCGATTCTGAGAGGGAGTCGTCCGCCTTGGTTCCTATGGGCGAGTCGTCTGCCTTGGTTCCGGTGGCTGCACTCATCGCAGACGCAGCCTGAGGTCTAGGGGTTCGAGTAGTTCCCACCTAAGTATAATCCATTTGACAGCCGGTCCTCACGCCATTCACGCGATATTGGACATGGATCGTGCAATTTCCTATCAGAAGACCGACCTAGATGATAAGACACTTCGAAGAACGCCAATGAAAGGTGCAATGTCTGACGGCCGCTGCATATCTTCTCCAACGCGTTGTTTGCAGCAAGAATCGCGCCAAATGACGTTTTTCAACGTATGGCCTATCAAAACCGTCACTCAAGCCGCAAAGAGAGAAAGGGTCTAACGATTTCTAATCTGTAAAGCTACAAGCGACGGAACTAAAATCACCAATCTTCCCCGTACGTCCAGTCCAAAGAGTTGATTGTTTCGTTCGAATCCGAGCTTGGAATGATGTTCAACCCGTACTGAGCTTGGGCCCAAACCGATGAGATTTGAGATACGCTGGATGCGGTTAGTGTTCGACAACGAAAGATGCACAAGAACGAACTCTTTGGATTGACCATCGATCTAGCCGTAATCTTAGTTGAGTCGAACGTAAAAGGATATCATATTCCACGTACCTGCCTGCCTCCGAATCTAACAGCGGCATCGTTGAGCCATCCAACAAAAAAGCGAATGTTGGCTGGACCGGTTTTAAATTTTGCGGAAACTTGAATCCAATCGAAACATACCAGCTGTGCGCTCTGAACCCAGGAACTGGAAGTGGCGGCCGTATCCTCCGCGGTCCTTGACACGCCGGTCATAGATGCGCCAAAGCTCTGCCGTTCCAGGAAGTACTGCCTTTCTCGACCAGACCTTGGCAAGAGCTAGGGACAGATATTCGGCGTAGGTAAAGGACTGCATGCCCCAGTTCACTGGAAGAAACGTAGGTGTTTGTACCACAAGAGGTTGAAAATTCACGGGGACGCACTGCTCAAAAACCCAATGGTCGGCTCCTCAATATACAAGAAGTCTTCGTGAAGCGAACGCAGATGCGTCCCGTCGGTGACGATGGGATTTACCGACGGCGACGACGAGTTGTGGAATTGCGGGAGGAAGGGGAACGAGTAGCGAAATCCGGTTGCAAATATCACACGATCGACATTCAACAAGAACTTGAGCCAGTGAGGAAGGTCTGGGTTGCAAAGAATATTCGACGCACTGTTCCATTGACAAGCTCGACGCTCGAGTTTGAGGCATGGAAGTGCCGGATCTCGGGGACCACGCTGATGTTTGCTGGGAGGCGCAGCAGCTGTACGCGGCTGGCTTCGTACGGAAGGTTAGGATTAGGCGGCTGTCGAAGATGAATTCAGTTGCTGCTTCGCGAGAATATGAATTGCCACGTACCCTTACGGATTGATAGATTTTCCGTGCGTGCCGATTGACTTCTCTCGATATTTCTACCCCGCTGGTCTGAAAAGCTAGGTTTAACACACAAATGAATAGGGGGTGAGCTGACGAACCGCTCCTCCTACGACAAGAATCGTTTCATTGATGAACGGTTGTGGGTGGCGATATTGACGGGAATGGATGATACTCCCAGGAAATTTGTCCGCCCAGTCCTCCAGGCCGGATATACGAGGGATATTCGGAGCATTGTATCTCCCAGTTGCGACAATAATCGCGTCAAAGTCCTATCCGAACGAGTGAGTCCAAGCCTTCCGACAGCACCGGCACTCACTTCAGTCCACCAGGTAGCGGTTGCACCGTGCAAAGTCTTCTCTAGTTTCTTGAGCGTCAGGGTCCAACCGCGCTCCCCCCCTTCTTCGTCGTATCGCTTTTCTACGAGCTCTACCCGTGTGCTATAGCTGATATCAGGGTTTGCGTCGTTGCTGTTGACCCCGTGGAACGACGAGAAGGCCCGTAGATAACGGGCAAGGGTACGATGCGGGAGATCTGTGAGATATTCGCAATTGAATCAACAAGGAGACGAACATTACTTACGCCACGGCGTCCCAGCTGGCCAAGGGATTTCAGTGATCTCAGGCCAACTTATCAATTTATACCTCAGCCGTGGTGATACACGGGCTCACCTGTTGGATCGGCTGGATGTCGCGCTTCAGTGACAGAAAGAAATGAAGAAGCGTTGAACTCACGGCAGGAGCATTACTCTCGAGCGACTCCCAGACGGGTTTGGGCCCTCGATGTTCCCTCCACAGCGCTTCCCATTCCGAATAATGTTTCTCCGCCGGCAACGACGTTCCGCGAGGAGGCACTGACGGCACAAAATCCCCCACAGATGGATCAGCATTCGGGATGGGGGCGTCCAACGGTGTCTGTTCTGTATAATGCCAATTCCCGCCCGGCACGTCGTCGCGCTCGAAGACGCGAACACGAGAGAACCCAGCCCCGGTCAGTTCTCGGTACGCAATTAAACCACTGAGAACAATTAATGAGAATCGCCAGAGGAGAGCTCGCAACTGACCTGACACCGGCACCTATAATCGCCACATTATTAATCGGCCACTTGAGCTCATACTCCTCGGTCTGGTGTAGGTCGCTGTTTAAGGGGTGCTGGTTTGAGGCAGTCGCCAGGAATGGTGCCAGCAGCACGGCGAGAAGAGTGGTACAGCCAAGCATAGTGTCGAAGAGCTGGCCGTTACACTCTAATGACTTCTTAAGTGGCACTTCGATCGCGTTAGATCAGGCCACGATGGCGCGACATTAGGTTTGCCGTATGTGTCAAGCAAGCCCGGGCGCGTCCAGGGCGCGTCGAAGGAGGTGAGACGAAGCTGTATAACCGGTGTGCTGAGGCCCAAGGTGCTGAGAAAGCGAGCGGCAGAGACTGAGACGGAACGCAATTTTGGGCCAATTTTAGTCAGCGCCAGCGGTTCGATAGTCAGCGTTCATATAGAACAGACTTCGGCGCCAGTGGCTTCCCGTACGGATTCTATCGTGACTGTGCGGGATATGAGCAGTGTCAAGACATTGACTCCGATTGACGGTGTTTGGTGCTGTCTCATCCATCAGATCATCTCGGGCCGAACTGCTAAACCTTATCTATTTCAACCAAAGTTCGTCACTATTTACGGGGATTCGCAGCGCCGGGACACTTATGCCTCCTGCAGAGGGGCAAGAATTCACTTGAGAGCCTGAAGCTACTAATTCATTTCCACAGCTCCCGTTAAAGAGCGCCCTTTAGGGTGAGGAGATCAGTGAAGAGCACGTCAAGGAGATAGAAAGGAGAATATACAAGGATGCGTACCGAGGTTAAGCGGTAAACTGCCATTTCAGTGAGGCAACTGAGGCTGCAGGTCATTTTCCCTCTCCACTCTTATGAACCCAAGCAAGGGTTGGCGACAGTCCCCTTCACTAACTTTCCTCCGGCGCCGCCGGGCCACGAAATATTAATAATTAACCGATACCTATTGCAAGCTTACATTGCTGCAACGCGCGCCAGGTGCCCAAATTCCTTCGGGCGCGGACCGCCGCTGACTGTCGTCCGGGTTCGACTCCGGGTGATCAATATCGGATGTCCGCGGCGAAAGTCCTATTGCTAGTTAAACAGCCCGGTTGAAAACGTTTTACAGAAAAAAAGCGCAAAGGGCAGGGAGACACAGATCCTGTGGTGTTCATACCACCAGCATTGTTTTCTCTTCAGGTCCAGATTTCTAGGGACAAAATTCAGAAGCCCGAAGTGAAGCAAGAAATGATTGAACGGGCCTACGATTCCAAAAGGAGAACCAAAGCTCGGTATGGTTAGCGTTTTCTTTTCGGCAATGTGATGACCAGGCTCTCACAGCCACTGGGTGTACGCGTCGCCTCGCGGGTTGCTGAACCCGCAGGTGTCCGCGGGTAGAGTCATGCAAGTCGGCCATAGCTCGCCACCGCCGATGCCAGGGCTTGCCAGGGCTAGCCCGATCGACGCGTTAGTTGTTGCACTAACCCCAAGAATGATGATGCGAACCCATCCGTATTGCTTTAAAAGGGACTGAAGGGGCGCGGCCATATCGGTACTTATCTTCGACACAATCTCTCTCTTTTCATCCACCACCACGAGAACCACCATGGCGACCAACGGAATTCTCAAGTTCACCGCCAACCCGTCGACCCAGACGTCTTGGGCGGCGCCGACGCGCCAGCAATCGAGCAACATGCGCGGCCTGCTTCGGTCCGGGAAGGTGCTCATGGGCCAGGTCCTGTCGTACCCCAGCCGACAAGTCGCCAAGACGCTCGCCGTCACCGGCGCGGATTGGATCTGGATTGTGCGTCCTGTTTTGCGTCCCGTTCTGCGCTTTGTGTGGTCGGTCGTGTGCGGCAGGTTAATAATGATCCTGCACACCTATCCTAGGACGCAGAACATGTCGCATGGTCGCAGAAACTGCTTGTGGAGGTGATTCAAATCATTAATCACGAAAGCGGCGGGAAGATGATTCCGGTGGTGCGCGTGCCAAGTAAGACCTCGTTCGACTACATGGTATGTCTGTTGCGGTTCGCCGGTGCGAGTGAGCGCTGACACACAGCCGCGCGTAGGCCTGGTGTCTCGACGCCGGCGCAGGAGGAATCATCGTTCCGCACATCGAGACCGTTGAGGAGGTCTCCGCTGCGGTCGCCGCGTGCCGTTTCCCGTGCGTACCTCCGTCATCATCATTCCAGGCCGTCAGACTAAACCAAATTATTCCTTACCAGTCCCACTGGACACCGGTCATACCCCCCCTTCACCTACGTTAGTCTGCATTTTTCCGACGGGGGTTGCTCACCGTAACTGATACATGATAAATTTATGGCGCCACAGCTCCCAGGCCTAACAGACGCTACGCCGGAAGGAGAATCGATATACACCCTGGCGAACAAGAGCATTGCCATTATCCCGCAGATTGAGTCCAGACTCGGGATTAAGAACATTGACGCGATTATGCAGATGGAAGAGGTTGATGCGCTGATGATCGGCGGTTGGTCCAATTCACTGCATTTTGAATTACAGTGGAAGCTGACGCGAAATGCAGCCGGAGACCTGCGCCTGGACATGGGCCTGCCTGTTGCGTTCGTCGGCTCGGAGCCCGAGTTTGTGGCGGCGATGGCGCGGGCGACGGCTATGTCCAAGAAGTACGGTAAGAAGCTCGTGGGTGCCGCATTGGGCACCGCCATGGTGGAAGAGAGACTGAAGCAGGGGTTTACCGTGTTGATAAGCAGCATCGACCTGTATACCATGGCGTTTGGGACCGCCACAGACCTTCAGACGGCTAGATCCACAGTAGAAGCCTACTTTGGCAGTAGTTGCAATAAATGAACGAGTCTACTAGAAAATATCAGACAGTTTGCCGGACCTCGTGACGCACTGATACATTTGACTATGGTCCTTGCTCTGTAGGAAAAAATGTTTTCAACCAGATCGCCTCCTTCTCCATATCCTCCATCGACCGCGGGACGCGATCCTCATCTGCGTCTACCTTGAACGGTTGCGTTATCTCGGCCTCCGCTTTCTCGAGCGCAGGATACACTTCGTCGTTGCTTTTGCCTGAGAATCTATCGCCGGCAAATTTGCGTGGTAAGAGGTGAAAGTGGACGTGCGGGACGGATTGGCCCGCTGCTTTTCCGTCCTGAACGATATCCAATCAGTAAGTCGGGATACCATGTCAATATAATCCACCTGGCAGGCGACGGTGAGCGCATCCCCGCCATATTCGCGCTCGATGATCGAGCCCACTTGCTGCACCGCACGCATCAACGAGCTGAGTTCTGGGTCTGGTCGTTTGAAGAATTTCAGCATATCAGTCAATGCGAAAGAAAATGACATACCACTCAGATCTGCGAGACGCTGGACATGTCTTGTCGGGAGAACGAGGACATCTGAAGGTACCGACTAAATGCGTCGTTGGCCTCGAAGTAAGTACAGACTAACGTCCGGGGACAATAGCTGCAACTAGCGATTAGCTTTCCAGTTCCCTGCGTGCCAGGACTGAATTACGCTTGAGATTCACGATGGCATACGATAGGGTGGATCTATAGAAAGCCTGGCGGGTAACTTCTATTGTGGAGAAGAACAGCGAAGCCATGGATGGTGGTTCAAAGCAAGCGAAGTGTGTCATCGATATCATTTGATGATCGTCGCGGCAATCGCCGGCTCGCCTTCTTCCAAGTTCCAACCCTCATGTCGAGCGCTTTGAATTCAGCTCTAGAATCGTTCGGCGCCATGTTCAGAGAATCGTTTGGCGATGTATCTCCGAGTCAAGCTGTTTCTCTCTCCATGGCCATAAACCGACGGTCACCGTGAGGTCACCGTCAACAACTTTGAACACCAATGAACACGTTGGAAGATTTCACGGACCTTGCCTTGTATCTACGCTGGTCCTGTTCGCTGAGTGTTCGGGACGGGTCTCGGACCAGAAAATCCGTGAAACGTCGGCGTTATCCTCCTCAAAACGGAGTTCTGGCTTGTGATATCTGCGAACAAAGGCTCCTTTTGGAAATTCGCCAAAGCGGTGCAAAGCGCCTTTTCCAAAGCCACCTCCATACTTAATCAAGGAACTCTCTACCGCAGCCATCTTCAAACGCAGGGCCATTGTCTTGCCCTATATATGAAGCTGCCCCCGCTCAACCACCCCCACAACCTTCCCGGCTCGTCTCGTGCCACTGCTTACTTGCCACCATAATAAAGCAATTCTCCGGAGCAAAAATTCACAATGTCGACGCTGGAGCTGATCTTCGACGCCCACAAGAGCTATAAGCTGTGGTCCTGGACGAACGGCTCGGTCCACTACGTCGCGCACTACATCCGCCGGCTCCATCCCAACAACACCCCAAGCGGGCGCGAGAACATCTGGACGGTGCGCATCGGCGAGCGGGGCTCCGAGCGCGCGCCGCGGAGCAATCGCGACGAGGACGCAGACGTCGGGGTGGTGAAGCTGGCGTTCACGCGCGAGGCGGCGAAAGCGCTCGAGCGCGAGGCACACTGTTACGCGCAGCTCCAAGACGTGCAAGGCATCGCCGTACCACGGTGTTTGGGGCACTTTCATAGCAAGACGAAGGGCGTGGAGATGAGCTGTCTGGTGTTGGACTATTGCGTCGGTGCGCCGGGGGAGCAGATGTACGAACCTCAGTAAGTCGTGTGCCACTTGCGTCGACCTGGATTTCGTTCTAATTTCTTTACAGCCGTAAAATCATGGCGGCAGCCTACGCCCTACACGAGCGCAACGTCATGCACGGCGACCTTCTGGACGGCCGGCACTTTGTGAAAAGTGGGCGCCGGATGCTCATCGTCGACTTTGCCGCGGCCGTTCCGCACCAGTGCCCCCACAATCGGGAGATTCGTGGGCCCGACGGGCGGCGATGTATTGGGGTCTGCCCCGAGTTGTCCGCATTGGCAAGGATCTACGGGGTCTACAATCCCTAGGCGGGTCGTCCATTTTCCCTTGCTGGTCGGGCGCTGGAGGAGCCAATAGATCATTATTTTTATGAAAGGGCTATTATAGCTGTACGCGTAACGCCACTTGTATTTTTCATCACAGACCTGTTGTATGTATTTCCTTCCCTCCTGCTGGAATCCTCCCGCCTCTAATGTCAGCGTGAATCACGTCATCGAATCTCAGCTACGACCGTGAAGGGACTTGTAAAAGTAAGGGACTGCTTATACATATGCTGGGAGCGCGTCCACCACACCGTCCGCCATTAACCAAAAAAAGGTCGTATATATCGTACTTTCTACACTATATACACCGCGTTATCGCGTCTCTCCGATCGATCGATCCCTCTTCCCAATCTTCCCTCCTTCTCCCACCCGTCCCGCGGCCCACTCGCCTTCTCCCTTGTGCCTTCCCCTCCTCCTCCGCACACTCCCTACAGCCGCGGGGTGCTCTGCGTGGATCGACTCAAGCCCCGTGTACCCCCAAACTCAATCATCATACTCTTGCATAACCCTCTCCAGCTCATCCATATCAAAGCTTGTATGCTCCTCAAACGACGCGTCCGAGGGCGAGCTGTACCCCGCTCCCGTCCGCCTGGGCTGCGCGGGCGTCGTCGGTCCCTGGACCTGTGCAGGTGGAGGTGCAGGGCGATGAGCGGGAGGAGGGTTAGGGTTATACGCTGGGCGGGGTGCGGCAGGCGGCTCGCGCTTCCCGACGACGCTGGAGCCGGGTTCGGTCTTCATCGCCGCGTGTGGGTGTGCGCGGTGCTGCATTTGCATTTGCATTTGTGCAGGCGCCGGTACGACCCCGGGCTCGGTCTTCACCTGCACGCCACCAGGAGGAGGGTTGAGCAACGGTGGCCGAAACTTCTTCGCGCCCTGTGACGGTAGCGGAGCGCCCCCACTACCCCCCCGCGCGATTGGCGACCGGTGCGGTGTTGGTGCGCCGCATGCCCAGTACCGGGGGGCCGCGGCGCTGGGACTGGGATTGCGAGTGCTGGGGGGGCGGGAGCGTTGTGCGCGAGGGGGCGACGGCGGGGGTAGGTGTCGGGGCGGCGGGAGCGGGCGTATGGGCGGAGGTGGACGGGGAGGGAGCAGAGATAGGATTTCGCAACGGCGCAGGTGCGGACTTGGGCTTCTGCCTCTCCTGCAGGAGTGGGTGTATACGCGTCTCCGGGGCGGCGCGCGAAGCCGTAGGCGAGATGGCACCAGCATTAGCATTCGAGGACGCGAGGGCGGGTTGCGGCGGTAATGGCTGCTTCGGTCGCGGGGCGCACACGTCCAAGGCCGGCAGCCGATTGGGGATGGTGCCGGTCCCAGGAAGACGGCCTTGTGGTACAGGCGGCGGGGGCATGAGCTCTTGCGGCCCCCGCCCAAGTCCACTGGCGAGGTGGTGGTCATCCGGCTCGGGGCTCGTCATCGACGTATCCGCCGATATGAAGGAGCTTGAGTCGGGCGAGGATATGGAAGTGATTGAGGACGGGGATGCGCTAGAGGTGGCGGAGGACGAGCGCGATAAGGGTGGTCGTCCGTGCCCGTACTCCCGCTCTTTGCCTTTCGTCAGTCCCGAGCTAACAAGGGACGAAGACGAGGGCCGCTCTCGCCGCATACCCATCGTGCGCTGCTTCACGCCCTGCCTCACGCGCGTATTCGACGCAGTAAGGTCCACTCCACCAGCGCGCATCCCGGCGTTCTCGTCCGCCTGCTTCGACACGCCCTTGACGAGTTTGAGGAATTGTGCGGGGTCGGGGGTGGACGATCCGGAGGCTGCGCCACCCAGCCCGAGTCCGAGATCCATGTTCATGCTCGTACCGAGGCTCTGAGCGCGTCCGTTGTGTGTACCGCGTACGCGGCGCCGAGATGTCGTTGGCGGGGCCACTGAAGCGCTGGACGCGGCTGGCTGGAAAAACAGCGTCGGCGCAGATGTCGTGCGGGAAGTGGACGCCTTTGGCGAGCCCCACGTCCATCCGTCTTCCCTCGGCGCTGCAGCGTAGCGGAGTCAATAAACCACCGTCAATTTCGCAGTGGCAAGGGACTCACTTGAAGCCTTTATCGCATTCTGCTGCGCCTCGAGCAAGAGCGAGTCGAGGGCGCGGTTTGTCGTCTGGGAGCTCTTCCACTGCACCGAGTCGCAGTCGCTCTCGTCGTTTTCGGGGAGGTTGTCGCGCATGGTATGCATGTTCAGGTCGTCCAGGTCCATCATCATCTTTTATAGTCCAGAAAACAAAAAACGAAACGCGGCCCTTTGTCCGTCAAAGCGAGGCTTTGTTGGTGGTCATTTAGTGGTCCTTTTATGGGAATAGTTCTCAGTCTTTCAGCTATACAATGAGAGGTAGAAGCCTACAAACCTTGTGGCACTGCAGTGAGCCACAAGTTTCTGGCGTCAAACGGCTTGGGGGGTCGCTGGGAGATGGCGGAAGCGGAAACGAACAGGTCACAGCACGTGTAGTGTGATTCGTGACGACGCGTCGCGTATTTTGATATCAATGGGAAATGTTTAATACTAGTCTGTGGAGAGTAGACACAGGAAGAATTTCCATTTCGATTCAGCGGGACTGGGTGACTTCCCGTAAGGCAAATTTATTCTGGTAGGATATTTCGGAGGGATGCCGAGGCAGCTGTCAGGACCCCATCACTTGTGTCGCCCCAAAGGGGACGGGTTTTACTCGACATCACGCGAATACACCTATATAGCCCACATATCAACACAAGTTAGACAGGTTGATTGCCGGAGTGATCATCTCTAACTTGAGGGTAATTGTGAATTATCCTGGACCCCCGATAAACCCCACATAAAATAACTGTAGATTCCTCTTCTGGATACGGTAAGCGGGCGTCACTACTCGAGTGAGTAGTGGGAAAGGGCCCAAACTCAAGGTGGATACCTAGAGTATGGGGTGTGGGGGAAGAGCCTCCGGCTCTGCCGCTGGGGCCGCCCTTCGGGCGGGAGCGGGATGATGAGAGGGGAGGGGGGCGCGCTCTGCGCGCCGCCGCCTCGCCGCGTCAACGGATCAACCCGCGCCCCGAGCAGCAGAGGGCTCTGAGCGCGTGGCTGGAAGAGAGAAAGGGAGCGGGGAAGCGCGCTTCGCGCGCGTACCCAACTCTACCACGCACTAACGACAAAGCAAAGAAAAGAGGGAACGCGGATGGGCGGGCGAGAAAACGTCGGGAGCGGAAGCGAGGTGGACGCAGGAAGCGAGACGCGAAGTCACGCTGTCACGCTGCGTCACTCTCGGATTCCGCTCCGCCCTCTGCCTTACCGTATCCTACGACAAACCCAAGCCGCTCGTGCCTCGCGTCGGGGTTGTCTCGGAATACGGTAAGCGGGCGTCACTACTCGAGTGAGTAGTGGGAAAGGGCCCAAACTCAAGGTGGATACCTAGAGTATGGGGTGTGGGGGAAGAGCCTCCGGCTCTGCCGCTGGGGCCGCCCTTCGGGCGGGAGCGGGATGATGAGAGGGGAGGGGGGCGCGCTCTGCGCGCCGCCGCCTCGCCGCGTCAACGGATCAACCCGCGCCCCGAGCAGCAGAGGGCTCTGAGCGCGTGGCTGGAAGAGAGAAAGGGAGCGGGGAAGCGCGCTTCGCGCGCGTACCCAACTCTACCACCCCGAGCGCAGCGCACAATGAGTTGGGGAAGCGCGCCGGAGGCGCGGCGACCCGCTCGACCCACACAAAGTGAAGCGAAGGCTGACGGAAGAACGAAGAGATGGAGGAAGGGTGTATGGGTGTATGGGCGAAATGAATGGAGGAAACATGCTCAGTCGAGCCGAGTACGACGCCAAAGTACGGTGTACGACGTGTAGGATAAAGATAAGATCTTATCCCATGGATAGGGTATGCGTTGACGCGGGTACGGCAACTGGGGTATGATGAGTAGGTATGCCAGCAGGACGTCGAAGTAGACAGCGAAGACGAAAGACGACCGAGTCAAGGGTTGTCAGTTGACTTCAGGTATTGCGCGCCTGAGACAAAGAACCTGGAGATGTTGACGTAGCTATTTCCGAACAGTCGCCCGTGATCTTGACCTATGGGTAGGCCGAAAGACCAGATTCTGCGCCCGGGTCGTTGGCTCGCGAACATCGTACGAGACACGAGCGAGGAGGTCCGCCGCGGCTTAAGACACCACCAAGAGCAGTATGTAGTGTCCTTAGAAGCAGGTTTGTTCCCGATGTAGCAGAGCCCTGAGGGAAGGGTTGTCGGAGGAACTTGAAAGCGTTGTGTTGGTTGATTGCGTCGATAACCAAATAAAGCAACGCCCGTAAGGTGGTGGTTGTAAGGGTGTATGAGTCGAAGATCCAAGTACCAAGCTGTTTGACTCGGAGTCAAAGCTCGACCCGCTTCCAGGGTCGGGGAAAGGCGCGGTGAGTACGTCGGGTGCAGTGCAAAGTCCTGAACACGTCGAATTAACAGGCGGCTTGTATGTGCCAAGTCGAGTAAGTACGAGGTACGCTTGATGCGTCAGAATGGGTAGGTTTATGTAGTGCGGAATGACTGCTGGCCAAGGATGCCCGACGAGTGGCTCAGGCGGTCAAGATGAATGTACCAGCGTAGGGAGTGGGGAGTATGAACTGCCGATCCGGCGGCCCTCCTTCCGGGAACCACGCAAACAAAATCAAGGTTCGAGGTATGGGCTTTATCATTTCCTCGTCGAGGGGACGAAAGCGGAATGAAAGGGGGGGACAGAAAGCCCAACGGGCAACGTGGCAGAACAACCCCTGACGACGACGTACTTCCAACACCCTGAAGAAGGCCCAAATAACGGAAAGAAGTAGAGGGAAAGGAAGGTTGAAGGAGAAAAGAGGCCTCCGCGAACGGGGGAGGTCAGAAGTTGGAAGCGCCTGAACGCCGACGACTTCCAGTTGAAGCATGAAAGCGGCAAATAAAAACCAACAGCTTCGCGTGGAAGGTCACGTCGATGCTCCTGGGCCACGATGTGCGCGGCATGCGCGCGTCGACCCGAGCAGAGGCAGTACGTGACAGCGTAAGACGAGTCATTCAAGTTGCGGAAAGAGCAAAGCAAGGTAGGAGAGGCCGGCGTGATAAACATGAACCCAAACCCAACACGGGAAAAGGAGTGTTCAACTGCGCGGCCGAGGGACGGGGTATGGGTGTATAAACAAACGTGAACCCCCGGCAAAGGATGAAACAAAGAACATAGGGCCCAAGGCGGCCCAAGGGTGGGAGCTCGGGCAGCCCGCTCTAGGCGGCGAGTGTCCGGCCCGGCGACGCGGTGCCAATGCATGCAAACCAAAAGTATGGCGGACATGGTACCGTTGGACGGAAACGACGCGCGCCCTGACCCGCCTCGACAAGCCCCTTGCATCGAGAAAGCCAAATTGGACTACCTGAGCACAAACAAAGATAAAAAGAAGCCTGGAAAACGAAACATTGAGAAGTCCAAAACCCGTGAAACCGTGAAAAGACCAAAACCCGTGAAACCGTGAAAAGACATCAGAGCCTCTCCGTGGAGCGAAAAAGGTCCCGGGCGCGGTTACCCAGCAGAGTACGAAACCCAGGACGAAAAGGACGAAAGACCCGGTCATGGCGTAATAAAGAGATGTGCGAAAGGGAGGTTAGGGCGGAGACCGGTGGTAGAATCGTGTACGCGCCCGGTCCCGCGAGTACTCGATGACGAGTATAAGGAGCCGCCGCCACGACGAACCAATGTTTGTGGTCAGGGCGGGACAACGTGTGGTAAGTGAAGGTACCATGGCCTGGGTGCCTTGGTGAACTGGTAAGAAAGGTAAGGGTATGGATACACGCGGGTAAGGATAAGGCTCGGTGCCTGAGGGTGCAAGCCCCCGCACGAGTTGGTACGGGTAGGGCATAAACACAGTAATGGTGCGGGGTAAGGGTACGCCGCGGTGGGAACGACGTGGGGGTAGGTAGACGTGTAAGGTACGGGTAGGCGCGCAAGTAGGTAAGTAGGAGCAAATAATCACACCCGGGGTTTTGTGTGCGCGCGAGTGGTCGAGTCGGATATCGGTTAGTACCATTCTGGTGGAGGGGTCGCGGATGTCGCTCGCGGTTTCCCACCCCGCGAGCCGCGAGGGGACCGATTTAATGCACCGTGCCGCAACCGAAAAGGGCACAGTGGTCAATGTGAAAATAAAATGAAAATAAAATAAAAACCAGCGAGCCCTTGTACGACGAACCACCGCTTGTGGGCGGAGCCCAAAGGACAGGTACAATGAACCTTTACTATGTCGATGACCATGGCCGCGTGCCCGGCGGCGCATGATCGATCGAGTAAGGTAGGGGTAAGCTCGGCGCGCATGGGTGCAAGCCACGGCGTGCGCGAGGGTAAATGGGTAAGGCGCGGGTAAGAGTACGCTCGGCGCGCATGGGTGCGAGCCACGGCGTGCGCGAGGGGGTAAGGGTAAGGTGCAGGTAGGAGTACGCTCGGCGCGCGTGGGTGCAAGCCACGGCGTGCGCGAGGGGTAAGTTGCGGGTCAGGGTACGCTCGGCGCGCATGGGGGCGAGCCACGGTGTGCGCGAGGGGGTAAGGGTAAGGCGCAGGTAAGAGTACGCTCGGCGCGCATGGGTGCGAGCCACGGCGTGCGCGAGGGGTAAGGGGTAAGGCGTGGGTAAGGATACGCTCGGCGCGCGTGTGTGCGAGCCACGGCGTGCGCGAGGGAGGGGTAAGGCACGGGATATGCCGCGCAGGAAGAAGTAAGAGACACCCAATTTCCGACACGGGCGAGACCTCTGAGCAAGCCCGTGGTGCGGCCGCATTGCGGGGCCCGTGCTGGCAGTACCAGAACCATTGCGCAGCGATGGAGACATGGGCGAACACTCGGCGCCCGATGTAGCAAACATCCGAGGGTTGAACCTTATGGGAGCCACACGGCTCCAGAGACAAGGCGGGGCAGCGCGAAGACGGCGTGCACGATGTGCGACAAGGCCCGCATGTACGAGGAGCTCTGAGCATCCTGACATCCAAACATCCAAACATGGATCGTCGACCCCTACGCCTGAGCACCGAGGCATGGACGGCATGTCGCGCGGCCCGCGAGATGGTAGCAGACAAGGCGAAGGTGCACCCCGTACGTCCGAGAATAAACCAATGACAAATAAAGGACGCTGGGAAGCCCGCAGGAAGTGCGAGAAAAACGTCCCACGCCTGCGCGAAGGCGTCCCGAAGGACCATGAAACCATATCCAGCCAACGCGAGCGTAGTCCCGGCCGGAGAGGCACGCAAAATTCGGCGCGGTAGGGACGTAGGGACACACATCCCGTCAACCGAAAACGGCCGACGCGCACGCAAACCGGGACCGACGGTGGGGCGCGGAGTAACCACGTCGATCTCGCACGAGATGCGCGGGCCCGAGGTCGACCTGGGCTGAGAACGAATGAAAAGGTAGAGGGGAGGGCTCCTCGAGGCGCCATTTATGCATAGAGAAGGAAAGGAAAGCAAGACAGGCAACGAAGTCGAAGAAAATGAACAAGTCATGGTACCTTGCAACTCGTCTAGCTTGTGCAAGGCCCGCGTGGAGTCGTGTGCGTGTGCGAACGCCGCACCAACTAGCAACGCTCGAGGTGCATACACGGCTGTAAACGGAAAAGGACCCCGCCAGCCAAAATGGCCCCGGCCGTTGTCCAGCCTCCAATAGGCCTGGGAGCGCGACGCCGAAGGCTCGCTTACGCCCCCAAAGGTGCGGCCAAGTAGGGAAGAAACGAAATGAAACGGAAAGGGAAGGAAATGGGAAAACCTCCCACGTACGACTGTAATCCCGTAAGCCGTGTCCGCCCGGCACTTCTCGTCTCTCCAGAGTGGTGGTCGCGATACACGGTGTAGTTTGAAGGCGACTTGGCGCGGAACGACGCGTTATACGTTGCGGTATATGGGCGAATGCATAGGTGACGTGGCGTCATTCGGACGCGTTCTCGAGCCTCTTAGTGCGCTTCGCGGTGCTCTCGATGTTCATCTACGCGCTCGCGGCATTCCTGAGTCCTTGGTGACGACGTGCGCTGACTTTCGTGGCCGAAATAACCCCGTCTCGTCCTATCTTGTGCTAAGGCGTACCAAAAGGAGGTCTGGGACCTCTTGAGCGTATTGGGCAAGCCAGAAAGGGTGTATGCGCGTGTAGTGTGACGATATATGTGTACAGAGGCGGTAGACGACGCAGAACAAGCGAGAAAACGTCGGGAGCGGAAGCGAGGTGGACGCAGGAAGCGAGACGCGAAGTCACGCTGTCACGCTGCGTCACTCTCGGATTCCGCTCCGCCCTCTGCCTTACCGTATCCTACGACAAACCCAAGCCGCTCGTGCCTCGCGTCGGGGTTGTCTCGGAACATTGTCTGCGGGCAACCACATCTCTGTCATCGCCATCAGCCGCATCACCGGCGCGTTCTCCGCATCAACTGTCCGTCAACACATCAACTATCTCATCATTGACATCAATCCCCCCGCCGCCGGTCACAGCGAGCCCACCACCGTCCCTCGTGCATGGAAATTCACGAAATTAATGTGGGGGGTAGGGGACATAATTAGGAGTATTATAACCCTTGAAAAATGTATGTGCCAGCCCTATATACATCACATACACTGTACCTGCAACTAAGATAAGGGAGTAGAGAGCATGGTAGGAGGACAACATGGAGGAGAGGAGGTGCAGGCTCGCAGCTGTGAGTACACAACACATCTCCGCCCCCTACACCGTTGTAGGCAGCAGCTGGTTAGTGAGGGAAGCAACGGGTGCGGGCAGCGGGTGGACAACTGCACAACTACAAGTATCCTCACGGGGCGACTCCGCCCACTAGGGCAGATGCTGTTGTTGTCATCTGCACACAAGCCGTCTTGCTCGCATTCCCACCCTCAGACTTGCACTTTCGTGCAGTGGGCCTGTTGTTGGTCGTGTCACCGAGGTGCACACAGGGTGGACACGAGCAGTTCACGCGATCAGCATTGGCGCAGGAGTTGTGAGCGTCGTCGATGTTAGGCATCTTGAGGATCTCGATACAGGAGGCAATGGCGTCGCCTGAGCTCGCAAAGGTGGGCAACACAGCATCAATATTGCCGCGGGTGAAGAGCGCGAAGGCGTGTGTGCCCGTGCACTCATACAGATTTATTAAAGGGAGGAAGACGGGGAAAGGTCAGTTAAAACAACTGTCAAATTGAATAGCACAAAACGTACCTCATCTTGGACTTGGGACGCAACATTGTGAGAGTCGACCGCGGATCTGACGTGGGCAGTGTGCAGCCCTTTTGTAGATAGCCTGCGATGAGCAACTTCCAGCGTGGTGAGAACACGTGCCTTCTCATCCTTGGAGACAGCCTTTGCAAGCACCGCGTCGGCACACTTCTGAAGCCCAGGGAGCTTCATGCCGAAGCATGCACATATGTTGCTGTCAGAGTATTCAGTGCCTGTGTCGAGGTCAAATCCGAGCTCGACTCCCCTGCGGCGGTGCTCTTTGTTAGAAATGGTGTGGGGACGAGGGCAGCGGGGCACTGTGGACAATGTAGATTTTTGTCCGTGAGTGGCACGCTGGGTATCAATTAGTGAAGGAAATACGTTGAAATATATTGACTCGGAAGTCGACGCACATTGCATTGGCGGCTTCAGCCTTGAGTTTAGCTGCCACCTCCGCCACTGAACATCTGTTTTTCATGGCTTCCTGGGTGCTGGAACACTGCTTAAATAAAATAATGTAGAACCTCAAGAGGAGAGAATACCTGGCGCGACATTTGGCCGTGATTTATATTTTTTGTGCTCGAGCTGCTTCATTCAACGGTGCCTTGCATTTGCTGGGCATCCAGGAGTTGCAGGGCATGTGGAGAGGATCAAAAAACTCCACTTCTTCATCCTGCGTTGAGCATTGTTTCACAATTTCTGCCCGCCGAGGATTCAGGTTAGTTGTGAATAATTATTGAGCTATCGTGCCCACTTCTCCGCGTAGCGTTGAAGACTTGCTCGGTGGCGAGCAAACTTGGCTTCAGGATTCAGTATAAATCGGCCCGACAGCATGAGTGTGCAGAAAAGGTAGTGGAAGTCAGGTAAGAAGCCAATACAATATCTTGATGTGGCTCCAAAACACCACTTTCACAGGGAGTTCGCGATGGTAATGATCCAATTAAATTCTACTGGACACAACTCTCAAATGAAAAATATAAGACTCTGGTGAATTGCAAAGGAGGTACGTGCCGTGGGCTATGAAAATCAATCCCGTCAATACGACCATTGCTTGAGGAGTAAAAACCAAAATACCTCATCCTTGAATTTATCCTCAAAGGCCTCAGAATGCACCCCAACAATTCAGGAAGTCTTTTGAGTAAGGAGAAACAGTAAGAACAGGTTCAAGAACAACGAAATACTATAATATGTTTACACAAAACAGGGAGTTCGCGACTTTAAATCTAAAATCCATGAGGGATAGATAACCTTCAAAATCTTTAAAAATTTGCTGCGACAAATATACAAGTAATCTAGTGTTCTACTTCCTCAAGCAACTCTTCTACGATGCTAAGTAAGTCTAACCCCATCGCCCACCGCGTCCTTTCAACTCCGCAAGCTGCTCATGCTCGGCGCGCCCATCCTCACGTCAAAGGGGCCATGACGGTGATGGCGCCAAACCGTAGCTGAGCACAAATGGGCCGCGGCGGTGTCCAGACATGTCAGCAGCAAATCTTGCTACTCACGCTCGTGGGCCATCACGGCACATGCGGCGGCAACAGGCAAAACAGGTCAGGGAAGGAGGGCGAAGAAAGGCGAGGAAAGTACATACCGTCCCAGCGCATGACCTAAAAGCCTCCCGTGATGACCTCGGGGAAGAACTTTGGTGTCCAGGGTGGTAGGGATCGTGTGCTCGCATTCGACATGGGCGTGGACGCCTGGCCCTTTGCAAAGGTACGCCGGCGACCCATAGCAGTCGGCGACTGCTATGGTGGGCTCGTCGGAGGAGGAACAGCCCTCCACATCGTCCTGCACGTCATTCACAAGCGCGCAGCAGAGGACTCAGGAGCCACGTTAAACGTGCCAGATTTGAGGAGAAGGGGGGTGGGCGGCATCCACGAAGTGAATGTGGTGCCGCTGCGTGTCTGGGTCGTGTTAGGTGCATACTTTCAAGTAGATGAGACGCCATACCCTGGGTTCCTGTGGAATCCACAGCATGGACGTGTCTGCGTAAAAATTTAATCAGCATTTTGAGACGGAGATGAAAACATGTATATCTTTCTCAATTCTCCGTTGCAGCTCTGATATGCTCGCCCCAGGGTTGATTCAGGCATACTGGAGCTACAACGAAGACCCCAGGAAAGATATACGAGTGGAAAACGCACCAAGTGGGAGGAGACGGACGGTGGTGGAGAAGGGAGGTGCGTTGGCAAATCATCACGTGAGATTACGTGACTGCGGGCCGTCAGGCCGCACAGTGGCCGCACTGGACCAATATTACTTTCTTTGCCTCTGTGCTTGAAATCCCTATGGCCTTCTAGTCCCCCAACTCTGTATATTAATCTTGAGAGCCTTACTGAACAAGGTATTCGGGCTTGTGCAATAATTGTTCTTTGGTTCCGGTAAATAGGAAATACAATGTGACCCTACACTGCCGCATATGATGTTAAGGTGGAATAAGGCTCTAAATAACTCCTATTTATGGCCCACATTAATTTCGTGAATTTCCGTGAATTTCCATGCACGAGAGACGGCGGCGGGGAGCTCGCTGTGACCGGCGGCGGGGGGATTGATGTCAATGATGAGATAGTTGATGCGTTGACGGACAGTTGATGTGGAGAACGCGCCAGTGATGCGGTTGATGGCGACGACAGAGATGTGATTGCCCGCAGACAATGTCCAGAAGAGGAATCTACAGTTATTTTATGTGGGGTTTGTCGGGGGTCCAGGATAATTCACAATTACCCTCAAGTTAGAGATGATCACTCCGGCAATCAACCTGTCTAACTTGTGTTGATATGTGGGCCATATAGGTGCGCGAATAAAGCTTAGTTCTGGAGGGGGGGTAGGGACCCCCCCTCCAGGATTTAATACGTGAATAAACCATTCTTAGACAACATTGATTGCTCGGCATCTCCGGCACAACATTCCCAGTCTTCCAACAGCTTCTCGGACGCGTCGTATGCGTCGTGCTCGTGTCTTCTCGCATATTGTCGTGTCTTGCAACGTCGAGCACTATTATATCCGTGCAACTCACCATCGGGAAATCATTCCGGAACAGTCGCTAACCTCTCAGGCGATTCCGGGAGCTCCGGGTTTCCGGAGTCCCCGGAATCCCCGGAGACGCGTTATCAAGGCAATGCAGCTTATCTGAATGGTTCCTCGTATATCCTGTGCGTACCATATGGTCTCTTCTTCCTTCCACATGCTTTACATCTTCCATTCTCACACTTCCTTGTTCTTCAACAACATGAGGTGATCCCGTTAGGAATCTCCACATGGATTTCATATAACTCCTTATGTTCAGATTACAAGTACTGTACTATATAAACACCTAGACTACACTCCTGTTCTTCAGTTTAATAATTAAGTTGCTTCTGCGCTCTGTAGTTGCTTCTGGGTTTTACACTCCGGTCTCCCCGTAACCGGAATCCTCCCCTCACTCTCCTCCTCACTCCGGTGGCTTGGATAGTACACTCGCCCTATTGTCCTGTGGCGTTGTGTTACTCCGGTCGACCATCTTCCCCCCTCGGTGTCATCGTTGTGTCCGGTAGCCAACCGGAATACCTCGGTCGCCGTAATCCCTCGTTCACCATCGACCGGCCATATCCTCCCCTTCCCCGGACCCGGATATAACAGTATTATTAAACTCACCTATCCACGCTACTCAAAATCAATCAATCCTACGACATGTCTCATTACGACGACCAACCTGACGACCCTGATCGTCGCAATTCACGGCTCTACAGCACCATGGTTCCCTTACCCTCTCCCGCTCGACTCATGGCCAATCCAGGTTTGCGGCCCAGCGGAACGCGTTCGACTCCGGTCCCTTTCGGAGTAACGGTACGCCGTTCCTTGCCACCTGTGGCAACAAACCCAGTCAACGTTCCTGGAACTGTCATTCCTCCCAACACCCCATCACGTCATCCGATCACACCTCTCACGCCCGCGTTCGATGATTCTCCGATTCCGGCAACTCCGGGATTGGGATTTGCTCCTATTTACCAGGCAGCCACGAACGTCATCCCGGAAGAGACGGGTGGAGAACCAGCACGTTCTCCAATCGGCGCAGGATCGCGTCAAAGATCCCGTAGTCGTTCCCACCACTCCGGTCAACAGGCATCCCGCTCCCGTTCCGCTCCGGCACCGGGAGGTGATGGAGGCGGTGGTGGTGAGTCGCCTTCCAGTCATGGAAGACGTTCTCCCAGCAGAGGAAGGCTTCCCGGTCGAGGATTCCCCAGACACCCTGGTGGTTCTCCTCCCGGAGGTGGCTCTCCTCCTGGTGGAGGAGGCGGTGGAGGTGGCGGCGGTCTGCCCCGTCGTCGCTCCCGCACTCCTGATGGAGACAATCAGCTCATGAGGGATACCCTCCGGCAATTTTCCCAGGCTATGACAACTTGGGCCCGGAATGCCGGAGCTCCTCGTTCCACCAAATCTAATCTCAGGAACCCTGACACCTTTGATGGTTCCGATCCGGACAAATTGCCCTCCTTCCTCGCCCAATGTTATCTTCACTTTGCCGAGCGTACTCAAGATTTCCCCACCGACGACGATAAGATTTATTTCATTATATCTTATCTCCGCGGCATCGCTCAGCAGTGGTTCACGCCGAACCTATACAATACCAAAGTCCCGGCGTGGGATAATAATTTTGTTCGCTTCATCGAGGAACTTTCCATCAACTTCGGACCCCATGATCCGGTTGGTGATGCGGAGGATCGCATCCGTCTTTGTCGCATGAAGAATGGCGATCGGATCGCAACTTACGTTCTCACCTTCGACACCCTGGCCAGTCTCACGGACTGGGGTGACGCTGCTCTCCGGCATCAGTTCTACGAAGGCCTTCCCCGTCGCATCAAGGACGAGATGGTCCGGCACACCCACAACAACACCCTCTTGGGGGTAAAGATGGTGGCCCGGAATATCGATGCCTGGTATCATCGACGAGAGGCCGAGAAGCAGCGCGAGCGGGAACTAGAGCAGGCTGCTGCTGGTCGTTCCGGTAATCGTTCCGGTCCTCCGGACAACACCGGAGACCGCACCGGTAAAGCTTCCGGCAAGCAGAAGGAGAAACAAAAGGGCGGAAACAATACCAAACCGCCTGGGAACTCGACCGCTCCTCCTCCCTACTCCAACCCCGGGAATCGTCCCGGAGCCGGAGGTAAGGGTGGCCAAGCCAACAAGCAGGCTGGCCCCTCGAAGCCCTATGCTGACAAACTGGGCGCCGATGGTAAAATCAAGGAGGCGGAACGTGAACGTCGTCGCAAGAACAACCTCTGCATGTACTGCGGAGGCCAAGGTCATACGGCCGAGGATTGCAAGAAGCGGCCGGAGAAAGCCAGCGGTCGCTCCGCTCAGGCTGGAACGCCCCCGCAGGGAGATGCGTCCACTCCGGAGTCGTCAAAAAATTGATTAGCAATCCGGATTATACCTCCGATCCCCATCCGGGTTGCGTTGACTCCGGGGATCTCCCTGAGGTGCGTCTCAACGCGTCCGCTCTTTCCTCTAATGCCCTTTACGTTGACCTTGCCCCATCCCTCATATTATCTAAATCCTCTCTGTCTGGCACGGAGGAATGTTCATCCATTCCGCCGTCCAGTGTATCACGAATTGCTGCGGGATTCAACTCCCTGATATGTGCGCTTATTGACTCTGGTTCTTCTCATTGTTTTATATCTAGAAAATTTGTGGAATCAAATGGCTTTATCCCGTACTCAGTGCCCCCAGTAAAACTCCGGTACCTCGACGGCTCATCATCAATAATCAACCGGAAACTGCATCTATTGATTCGGTTTCCTACCGGAGAAGTCCTTTCACAGGACTTCTACGTCACCCGTCTGGATTCTCCTTGTGAAATGGTTCTTGGATACAATTGGCTCCACCGCTTCAATCCGTTGATTGACTGGATGCGGGCCTCTATCTCATTCAGACCTCCTCCCTTTGGTCCATCCCTGTCGACACCTCCGGCAAAAATGCTGGATTCTGTTTCGGTAGCTCCGGTTACGGACGAGGCTACTCCGGAAGAGGTTTATCCCTCCGCAGTGCCTATACCGATCGGGCTGACTACTCCGGTTCCCGGTCCTTCTATGGATAGTCTCGATCCTTCTATGGATAGTGCTGGAATAGCGCCAGCAAACTCCGGTCTTGACCGGAGTACTCTAGATCCTTCAATGGATACCCCGGAGGCGACTACGCCTCGTCCATTCATTACTCCTCCGCCAGTGTCTTTGGTATCCGCTGCTGCGTATCGAGTGTTGCTTAAAGACAAGGATACCGTTCAGTATACCTTGCGCGCAACACCTCCGGACGATGTCTCGCTCCGGGGAGTCTCGACCGCTGCTGTGGACCTAACTGGACTGCCTGAACCCTATCACAAATTCGCCGACGTCTTCTCGGAGTCGGAAGCATTCTCGCTTCCTCCTCATCGAGAGTTCGATCTCAAGATCGAGACGATCGACGGTGAACTCCCTCCTATTGGCCATGTATACTCCCTCTCCGAGGCTGAGTTAACAGCGCTCCGAAAATACATCGACGAGAATTTGAAGGCTGGATTTATCTATCCTTCTTCTTCGAGTCACGGGGCTCCAATTCTGTTCGCCAAGAAGAAGGATGGCAGTCTCCGGTTGTGCGTAGACTACCGAGGGTTGAACCGGATCACAAAGAAAGACAAGTATCCGCTTCCCCTCATCGCCGACTTACTCGACGCCCCTGGACGGGCTCGAATTTACACCAAACTCGATCTCCGGCACGCATATCACTTGCTCCGGATTGCTCCCGGAGACGAGTGGAAAACCGCTTTCCGAACCCGCTATGGCTCATATGAGTTCAAGGTTGTCCCAGAGGGACTGTCCAATGCGCCTGCTGCCTTCCAACGATTCCTCAACACAATTTTCGCCGACTTGCTCGATGTAACCGTCATCGTATATCTGGACGACATCCTGATCTACTCCGACGATCCATCGCAGCACGAAAATCATGTGAAGGAAGTGTTGCGGCGCTTACGACAGCATAACCTATTCTGCAAACTCCCCAAGTGTGAGTTCTCCGTGACTACTTGCGAATATCTCGGGTACATTCTGTCTCCGGACGGATTCCGTATGTCCCCGGAAAAAATCGCCGCGGTAGCGGAATGGCCTACTCCTCGGAAAGTAAAAGACGTACAGTCTTTTCTTGGTTTCTGTAATTTCTATCGGCGGTTCATCTACCATTACTCCGACATCACTATTCCGCTCACACGTCTCACCCGGAAAGCGCTCCGATGGGACTGGACCAGTGATTGTCAACTCGCTTTCGACACTCTCAAGCGGAAGTTCGAAGAGGCTCCGGTTCTGTCTCACTGGATACCCGGTCGACAGATTACCGTCGAGACCGACGCTTCGGACTATGCCATCGCCTCCATTTTGTCAATTATTGGCGACGATGGTGATCTCCACCCCGTTTCGTTCCGTTCGCGCACTCTAGTGGCTGCGGAACTTAACTACGACACACATGACAAGGAACTCCTGGCCATTTTTGACGCTTTTAAGCAGTGGCGTCACTATCTGGAAGGACCGGAGTTCCCAGTTGATGTTGTCACCGACCACAAGAACCTGGAATACTTCGCGACGAGTAAGATACTCACGCGACGCCAGGTCCGGTGGGCGGAGTACCTCTGCCATTTCAACATGGTAATCCGGTTCTGGCCCGGAAAACTCGGAGGAAAGCCCGATGCACTTACTAGACGATGGGACGTCTACCCAAAAGAGGGGGATAAGCACTATGGTCAGCTAAATCCTCACAACTTTCGTCCTATTTTCTCGCAAGATCAGCTCGAGGCGTCACTCCGGGCAACCCTCCTTGAAGACGTAGTTCTTCGAGCATCGGTGGTTATGGATGTTGGACAGCTTCATTCCGATATCAAGACTCACATCCACACCGACCCCACTGGAATTGCAGGCCTCAAGGCCGCTTCCTCCGGTACATCCAAGCGCTGGTCTACAGATGACTCCGGTATGCTCCGGTACGACAATCGCATTTGGGTTCCGCAAGTCCCCGGTGAGGCACCAGATGCACTCCGGATACGTGTTATGCAATACGCGCATGATCACATTCTTTCCGGTCACTTCGGGCAGAACAGAACCCTTGCGGCGGTACGTCGGGAATACAACTGGCCCGAACTCCGGTCGTTCGTTCGGGATTACTGCAAGTCATGTATCACCTGTCGGCGCAACAAGGCTCCAAGGCATAAGCCCTACGGCCTTCTCAGACCCCTTCCTGTTCCTCTTCGTCCTTGGCATTCGATATCCATGGACTTCATTGAAAAACTTCCACTTTCCGGCGAATACGATGCGATTCTGGTAATCGTTGATCGGGCGTCAAAGCAGGTAATCCTTATACCCTGCGATGTCACCATCACTTCCGAACGCCTCGCCAAACTCTTCCTCATTCACGTCTTTTCCAAGCACGGTGTTCCGTCGCATGTCACTAGCGACCGGGGCAAGGAATTCGTTTCCTCTTTCTTCCGGTCACTCGGAGAACTTCTCAACATGGAGATGCACTATACCTCCGGTTATCATCCATCAGCGGACGGTCAAACCGAACGCATGAACCAAACCGTTGAGCAATATATTCGGATTTTCTGCTCGTATCAGCAGGATGATTGGGACCAACTCCTTCCACTTTGCGAGTTCGCTCTCAATAACGCTCCGAATGCATCTACCGGAATTTCTCCATTCTTCGCCAACAAAGGTTACAATCCGTCTATCACCATCAATCCGGAGTTGGACGTAGCCAACACCTACGCCCGAGACTTTGTCGTTAACCTCCAGGATCTTCATGAATTCCTCCGGGAGTCGCTCAAGGGCGCCCAGGAGCGATACAAGGAGACCGGAGACAGAGTCCGGTCTCCGGATCCGGAGATTAAAGTCGGAGACCAAGTTTTCGTGACGACCAAGTACCTCAGCACTACGAGGCCAACTCGGAAGTTCACTGAGACTTATGTTGGACCATACGAAGTAATCGGAAAACCATCTGCGGCGTCTTACCAGATCAAACTACCCAAATCCCTTTCCCAAGTTCATCCAGTATTCCACGTTTCTCAACTTGAACCCCATCATCCCAATCCTTTCCCCGGACGTGAAGAACCTCCTCCGGTGGCAGTGGAAATAGATGACGAGGGCGATGAGCACTTCGAAATCAAGCAAATCGTCGATTCGAAGCTTGATAAGGGGTTCAAGAAGCCCCTATTCTACAAAGTTGAGTGGTTGGGTTATGAGAACACGGACGAGCAATATTCCTGGGTACGACCAAGCGATCTTAACGCAGCAGATCACATTGAAAACTTCCACCGTCGCTATCCGGACAAACCTGGGCCGGAAACTTAGACTCCGGTTCACTCCGGTGTGTTTTCCGGTGTATTCCGGTTCGCTCATCATCACTCCGGAATCTTTGTCGTCAAAACGGACTTATGCAATTTCGCAAAAAATCAAGAAAAAATATACATCAATTCCAATTATCTCAATGCTCCATTTCTTTTCCATTTCCACCTTCCTCTTTATCTCCATCCCCCTTCTGCGTCAACTGCAGGACTTCGCTCCGAAGATCAGCCATCAAAAGCTCCAAAGCTTCAATACGACGTTCAGCTTCCTCGGCACGATGGATGGTCTCGCCCAAATCACTCTGAAGTTCCCTCAACTCGCTCTGCATCGACCGCCGTTCCAGCGACGGAGTCCGGAGCCGGAGTTGATGTCGAGACGGACCTGGAATGCCTTCCAAGGGCAGCGATGGTGTCTCCTTCCTTTCCGGTCGCTGGCGAATTGGTTGGGATCGAGTCTTCTTTACTGCAGTCGATCTCCCCCGACTCCGGGAACGACCATTGCGCTCGGACGCGTCTTTCCGCACGCGTTTGGCCCGGGGAACGTCTGCGTTCAACGAGCAGGCAATGCGCCTTTCAGCACAGCGCCCACAAGTCGAAAATGGTCCCCCCTCGCGCTGCGGGTAGCAGTGCTCGTCTCGCCGAGTGCACTCATCGCAAGCTAAAGGTTGTAACATCAGCCGGAATAACATTTTCCACCGGTTGGAATGTACTCACCTTCACCGATGGGTCTCCGGATGAGCGGGCGACTTCCCGTTGGCTCGGAAACCACCATAACGACGTCGGAGTCGCTCTCGACACGCTCCACGCGCTTGCGCTTCCTCTCGCTTCCCTCCGGACGCTTGGTTGCTTTTCCTTTTCTCTCCGCCCTATCCAGTGCCTTCTCCTTGGCCTTCAACTCCTTCGCCCACGCCCGCTGTTCAGCAATCGCCATGTCGGCGCTGTTCATGAGGTCCGCGAATTCCAGCGCGGCCGCCTCATCAGCACGCGCTGCTTCCGCAAGTAAGCGGCGGGTCTCCGTATCCTCACTTTGCTCCCTACGCGATCCCTCACGCTCCGGTGACCCTCCTCGTTCCTTCCCACTTCCTCCTTCACTTCCAGATGGGTTGTGGTGGGTAGAGGACATAGAGATGGTTGAAGGAGTTCGGTGGTGGTGGTGGTTCGGAGACAAGATTGGAATCAACAAACGGAACCGAACAGCACGTGATTAGTTGGCACGTGACCGATCACGAGGTTTCGACGAAGATATTTCAACTGGGCAAAATCAAGGGCAAGAAAATCATGAAAAAATTCCTCATTCATGCAAATCACTTCCTTTTCCATTTATTCACCTCCAACGCAATGCACACCACAAATCAATGTCCCTCCGGTCCTTACTACGAAATGTTCGTCTAGGGATCCGAACCCAAGAGGGGGATACTATTATATCCGTGCAACTCACCATCGGGAAATCATTCCGGAACAGTCGCTAACCTCTCAGGCGATTCCGGGAGCTCCGGGTTTCCGGAGTCCCCGGAATCCCCGGAGACGCGTTATCAAGGCAATGCGGCTTATCTGAATGGTTCCTCGTATATCCTGTGCGTACCATATGGTCTCTACTTCCTTCCACATGCTTTACATCTTCCATTCTCACACTTCCTTGTTCTTCAACAACATGAGGTGATCCCGTTAGGAATCTCCACATGGATTTCATATAACTCCTTATGTTCAGATTACAAGTACTGTACTATATAAACACCTAGACTACACTCCTGTTCTTCAGTTTAATAATTAAGTTGCTTCTGCGCTCTGTAGTTGCTTCTGGGTTTTACACTCCGGTCTCCCCGTAACCGGAATCCTCCCCTCACTCTCCTCCTCACTCCGGTGGCTTGGATAGTACACTCGCCCTATTGTCCTGTGGCGTTGTGTTACTCCGGTCGACCATCTTCCCCCCTCGGTGTCATCGTTGTGTCCGGTAGCCAACCGGAATACCTCGGTCGCCGTAATCCCTCGTTCACCATCGACCGGCCATATCCTCCCCTTCCCCGGACCCGGATATAACAAGCACCCGCAGAACATTTGAGGACTGGATTCTGACGGTTCCGGATCGTTCCAATCATCAAAAGTACATTTTTGTGTATCCGCTTGGTAACGTCTCAGACGACGCTGGATTGAGGACACGGTCTTCCAGCAAGACTTGGCTGCAGCCCAGGTACATGAAACTATTCTGAGGGTGTTGCTTCTGCTATATCTCCCAAAATCTATTATACGTGCTGCTTGCGGGAAACATGTCAACTTGAATATCTTCAACAGTGATCTCATCACTGGCACCCTCAAACAAGCTCAGAAACTCCCCTGGATTAAATTTACCTTACGGGAAGTCACCCAATGCGCGAATTTTTGAAGCATTTTACGAGAGTCAAAATGTATTTTTGTTCATGAACGGGTGTTCTATCTTCGAACCCCCAGGAGTCCTTCCAATGTCGCGAAAACAAAAGGGAGCCGTCATCGTGTATTTTAGGAGTCACGCCATGCAGAAGAAGGACAGGAAGCAGAGACCGAGAGGTTAGAAACTGACGCGGATAATCCAATTGCAACTTTCCTTGGTCCCGCAAAACCCAATCCATGAAAGACTCTGGGCGGCGAGAGATAGTAGATAAATGCCTTTTCAACGTCTTTTCTTGAATGATGGGTTGGGCGGTGGGACGCAGTTTGAGCCCTACCGGAGGTTGACTCATAACCAGTCTGCACTACAGTAAAAGAAATAATGGAGTACTATGCTGTAGGCTTCAAGTTACGCCGGAGAATAGAATTCTAGAGCTCTATGGTCTCTTGGTCACGAATGCAACGAGTTTTTCAACATGTAGATAGGTCGAATCATAAAGCCGATCGCCCGGGCTTAAGGATATCGTATACGGCCTAATTGTCGATGGGCATCTTTTGTTCTCCGATGTTCTGTAGTTAAACTGATATCCCGGATTGTTGCGAAGGTGTGCAAAAAACAACCACTGATTCTTGAGGTGTTCGCGCAATTTTGTCGGGCTGATAGAGCGTTGAATTAAAATTAACCATCGGCATAAGAATGGTGGGGCGTACCTCGTCGGAGGAATGCCGAAGCAATTGCTGGACGGAGGAAATCCCTGAGAGGTTTATATTGGCATTGGACGTCAATAAGAAAGGTTGAAAAGTACCTGCCAGCTGTCTGTTCACGTCTGCACTTCATTCACTCAAATGGAAGAAGAGCGGAAGAAAGGCTACTCCAAATCCTTCAACTCTGCCCACTGGCACGGCGGCAGGTCAAAAAACCCCGGGAGGGCCTCCCACGCCCGATGTCGATTCGCGTTGAACCTAGTCCTCCCGGCGAGCTCACACACCTCGCACAAGCCGTCCCCCCACTCGCTTTCCGCGTGCCACGCGGAGAGCGCGTTGTAACGCCATCCCCCCTGCCCCATTCTGAACATCCCGTGAAGCTCGCGTCGTCGCTTGCGACACGTCGTCGAAGTCGGGCACCATTCATGCGGAATCACCAAGTCGTCCCCGAGCCAACCAAATAATTCGAACTCGAGCTCCAAGATGCGTTCGGAGGCATTGAGCAAGGCGCGCTTCATGGGATCTGAGAGGACCACATACGAGCCATCTTTGCGCTGGACTTCGTTCCGTAGCAGTGTCGCCTCATACAAGCGAATCAGTCGCGAGACCCAAATAACATATACGCGAAACCCAACCTACTACCATATCAAACGTTCTTAGACAACACGCGGCGAGTATCGGCACGCTTGAGGACACGCCGCCCTCATATGCTAAGCTCAGCATATCCAGCACAAGCGTAGATCGATACTGAATCTTTTGCATTCTAATCCCCGCTTCGAGTTCGTCCCAAAGGTCGAGCACGGCAGGAAACTCGTGCCGGATCCGCCAGAGTGCATTCTCCTTGGCCACACATATATCATATGTGCGGCCGAGTCGCAAGAGGGCGGCGACGACGTCGAAGGGCAGCGCGGATTCATATTGGAATCTAGCGTTGCAAGGGACTCAATCCAAGCGGTCCAAAGGATACAAAAAGAGCCAGGAGAACGTCTGAGCTTACTGGTAGTCATATAACCTCTCCAAAAGAAGCTCCCAGTCCATTGCAGCATCGGATAAAAGCACAATCGGACATCCTTCTATCGTCGGCTCCTCAGGCTGCGTAGTAAACATTTCCCGAAAAACGGGCGAGTTGCGTTCCAGAATGTCCCGGTTGACCCGGAATTGCGTGGACTCGGCCTGCAGAATAATGTCGCCGTAAGGCATCCAGAGACTTTTGGAATGGTGAGGGATGGTGGGATCTGACTCTGCTTTAGAAAGGCCAGGTGCGTCGGGTTCGAGGCGTTTCCTTTTAGCTGGAGGAAAAGCGTGGGACATTGGAGTAAGAGGTAAGCGCTATCCGGCCACCTGAGGACGGTGGCAGCAGGAACTTGCAAAAAAAAGAAAGGACCGAAGAAAAAGTGTCACGGTCACCTGAGGTGCCGCCTTTGTGACTGGACGTGGCGACGCTACAAAAATAAGACTTGTGGAATTCTACCACCCATACAGTACTACGCTCACCAGGTTACACCTCTCTGCGGAACAAGCGCGACTCACGATATTCACCAAGCCAGTCGACAAAAATGGATCATTCAACATGAAGTTGGGTTCAACCCTCTTCAACTTCAACACCAGGTTTATAAACAATCATCGCACAAGGAATCCTCAAGAATGAGTAGTTGAGGAGGCGAGCTATGTAATTTACGACGCGACCAAGAATTTAGCAAAAAATGCACCAAGAAAGTTACACAGATGTCAAACAGAACCGGCATGGACTACAAGTCCTTCAATTCCGTCCACGGTGGGAGCCCAAACAAACGGGGAAGCGCATCCCAAGCCATGTGCCGGTTGGAGTTGAACCTAGTGCGCCCAGCTACCTCACACGCCTCACACAGTCCCTTTGACCAGTCGCTGTCGGCATGCCAAATACTGAGCGTGTGGTAGCGCCTGTCGCCATCGCCCGTCGTGAAAATGCCGTGGAGCTCGCCCCGGCGCTTTCGGCACTCTATCGGAGAGATGCACCATTCGCGCGGAATGACCCAGTCGTCGGTGAGCCATCGGAAAAATTCATGATCGAACTGGGCTATAGGCTCGGAGGCACCCGTCAGCATCCCCTTGAGCTCCTCTGGAAGAGTAATGCGTGATCCGTCTTTGCGCAGAATCTCGTCTCTCCTCAATGCCCACTAGTGGACGGAATCAGCCGTCGAACATCTGAACTAAGTAAACTCACCATTTTGAACGCACGGACGCAACAGAACGCAGTGATAGGAATGCTGGATCTGATCCCGCCTTCGTACACCAGTTTCAGAACCTCGACCAAAAATCCCGGTTGGTATCGTATCTTCTCGGGGCGGAGGCCTGCTTCCATCTCATCCCAGGACTCGAGCGTGACGGGAAATTCTTGATGGATGCGCCAGACAGCATTTTCTCTCGCCGTGCATATCGCATATTTCGTACCAAGCCTCAACATGGCTCCGACGAGGTCAAGTGACAAGGCCTCTTCATTTTGGAATCTAGAGAATCCCCAGGTTTATGGCCGCAAATACAGAAGATGCGATAACGTACGGACGATCGTAAAGTCTCTCAAGAAGTAACTCCCAATCCGCCGCGGTATCAACAACAATTACAATCGGGCAGCCCTCTATGGTCGGCTCATTGGGAGGCTGCGCAGCAAACATCTCTCGAAATACGGACGAGTGCCGGGCCAACACGTCGCGGTTCACTCGGAACAGGGTGGATTCAGCTCGGAGGATGAAGTCGCCGTAGGGCATCCAGAGCTTTGGGGAGCGGACCATGGATTTAAGGTCGAAGGCTGTGGCTTCAGGGGAATCCGTTTCGGCCCTCTTTCTTTTGGCAGAAGGACAAATCTCTTCGAGCATTTGAACGAGAGCTAAGCGAGGTCGGCAAAAGGTCTGGAGGAAAAAGAAGTGGTCACGGCGTCACGAGCAGGCCTCGTGGTCGTGACCGGACGCGACAGCTGAAACGCGACATGAATTACGAGAATTTCGGTCGAAATTGCTGAGGTTGGACGCGAGCACCTTGAAAATCTAATCAGTATCGAAGCACAGTGATCGCAGGCATTCGAATCTGAATTTGCTCACCTGGCGGTCCACTTATACTCCGCCGACACCCGTATGCCGATCCTGGATTCCACTGACGACGTGCACTTTCCAGATAAAAGAATTATTTAGTGTTGAACAGGGGTGAGTTCAATATTTGCTATTGATGTCGGTTGAAGACTGACCCATTCCATTATTATAATCTACTTTTTACAAGTGGTAGCTACCCCCACATCCTGCAGCGGCTCTCTGGCGGCAATGTTGAACAATCCCTGTGAGAGGCTGACGTGACGCTGCAGTGTGACAGATAGCGGCAGTCGCCAGCGGCACATCAAAATCCCGCAGCGGCAATCTGCCAGTGCAGCAGTTGTAACAGTGAAGCGTCACTTTACCCCTGCCCAGTCACGATCACCCGCCCGCTCAATTCAGATTCAGATCCAATCCGCGCTTGAGGATGAGAGAAACACACATGAAGGTTGGGTCGAAGCCGGGCAAGGTGGGATCAATGTTTTGGAGGTCGTAGTATACTGCCCCCGCCCGCGCGGTCAGTTGAGTTCAGATTCATTCCGCGCTTGAGGATGCGGGAAACATACGTAGAGCACAGCCGGTTGTTTGTTGTACGCCAATGGCCGTGAAACTTTGACCTGCGAGACGAGAAAAATTACGGTGAGATTGAAATGAAAGAAAAAAGGCAGGGGACGAGACGAAGAAGGATTTCGCGGGGATGCATCAGGATTTGGTTGAACGCTGAGCCAAAAAGTCGTTGGCAAGTCCGAATTCCTGGAAACTAGATGCGGGTTGGGAAGGAAATTAATGACGCAGCTGGATTTCGTATATGCATGTGTGTGTGTGTGAACGTTCTAGCTGTAATAATGTCGTTCGAGAGGGATGCCAGGCCGGTCAGGGAAGAGGAAGTGGCGCTGATTGTGCTGCGATGGTCGGGTCGGATCGAAGAGAAGGCAGCCGAGGTAGGATTGATATTTTGGAGGTTTCGGTTACCCACGCAGGCATGCGTCAACCGATCCAGACACCGACGCTACGCTTCAAAGGCGGGGCGGGCCGGGAATCGTGCCTGCCACGCAAGGAAAAAAATTAAAAGATCACACGCACGCACTGCGAGAGATGCGCCGCGTCAATACGCAGGTTTGGTTGGCGAAGAAAAGCAGAAGACAGGGCGGTGTGATGAGTGGGCGCCGGGAAGCGAAAGGCGAGATACTGGATCGGCGAGTGCGCGAGGGACGGCGAGGAGAGCAAAGTCGGGGAGAGGCTTCTATGTTATTCTCCGGGTATCATATCTGTATAGAATGAGACGTAGGCAGACAGAGGCAGACGCCGACGTCGGGCTTGGATGCCAGCCGACTAGGCGGCGTGTGCGAGGCAGGCGGCATGCGGCTGAAAGAAACGCCAACCAGCGGGCTTGACTGCAATCAGCACAAAGAAGAATTGGGAGCAGGATTACAGGAACATGGCAAACGAGAGGCGCAGAGCGGCAGAGGAAAAGGAAAAGGCAGGATGCCGTCACGGAAATACCCGCAGCACTGCCCCCTGATCCGTTTCTCTCTTCCCCTGCGACCAACCTGCGACCACGACCTCCGATTCCTCAACTCTGCCCTTCTGGTTCTCCTGGATCTCCAACTGCCCCAGCGCCGGGAAAATTGAGTGGCTTGCGGGCAAGCTCCTCGCCCGTCCTCTTTGGCCGGGTACCCACTGGATTCATGCCCATTGGATTCATCTATTGCCAATGGGATGCCGCTCCAGGATTCCACACTTGTTCTTCTTTGTGCTCAATCAAGTCTGCTCGTTTACGTGTTTTAATTTTTGTTCGATCATTTTAGTCTCGTGCCTAGAGAACCTACAACTCGTGAAACGTCCTCCGACTCCCTACTCGAATCCCTGCAGGCGGCGTCGTCTGGAGGCTGGAGCGCTGTGAATCCGACACCCAGCATTTTGGGTTTAAAAACTGGTTCATAACCAAGTTGGGTGCGGCTACGCTGGCATCGATGTAGGCGCCTACAATGACCTTCACTTACCTTCGCTATGCTACACCCAGTTATGCAGATCTACACGAGCCTAGGCAGACATTCATATATGCAGGCTGTGTGTAGATGGCACTAAGTGTAGCTCTGTGCAGGCCCCTACGCTCAGGCTGAGTTTAGGAGGCCCCGGAACGCAGTGATGGCTTTGAAGCCATCAAAAGCCGAGCCAAGCCAGCCCGCCGTAGCCATTGGAGCCACGCCTACACTACGGGAGTCCATATCTGGAACTACGGTTTCCGGTACCGCTTGCCCATGGGAGCATGGCAGTTCTGGGCGGCACCGCGAGGTAGGTAGGCATCTTTGCGCCACTCGTACTGACTATTCTGACAGATCTCCGGAACCGCAGGGTAAGTATATACTGAGCGTCCCCGCGTGGGGCCTCAGCGTCCCATACCCCTAGCAAAATGAGCTTAATTACTCTCGACGAAGACATCTTCCCACGCATACTCTCCCTGCTCGACATCATCACCGTCGTGCGCTGTCGACAGGTTTGACTCGTTCTTCCACACCTCTTCTAAAAGTAAGCTTCTTGGCTGACGCCTCACTAGGTTTGTTGGTATATGTGCTATCTGGCAGAGTTGAAGCAAGTCTGGGTGGCCCTCGTTTTCGATCTATGTCGGCGACGTCTGCTCGATTTGCCCGCCACCACCAGTGATTCCATTTTGAATACTCTATGTGATATGTCCACGGACGAACTCATCGCGCACGTCAAACGCGTCGTCCGCGGTCCTAATTCATGGACGCCGACTGGCGCAGCGACACCGGGCCCGCCGCCATCGACGATCCACCGCGAGATTCTGGTCCCCATGGACGACAGCATCCTCAACGAAGCACAGACGATGCATATCATGCCGACGCTCCTGCATGGCGGCACCCACCTCATTGTCCACCGCGGGTTCGTCTGCGAGCTCTGGGACGTGAAGCGGGCCGCGCGCATCTGGAAGACCAACTACGCCTTGCCACCACAAATCCAGCTCTGCTTCGCTAGTGGCGACGTAAGCAATGAGGGAAGTGAAGAGATGATCATTGCTTTGACAACTGGGGCGGTGTTCATGCGCACGATGTGAGTCGCTGTCTTCCTACTCCCTTTGGTGGCCTGCTGAACGAGGCATGCGACCAGGTTGCTTGAGGTCCTCCGACTCGACCTGAAGACTCACGCAACCCGTGAGATGTTCTCGACGCCAGTGCCTGCCGGGGTCCGGTGCGGCTATGACCCGACCATCCACGGCGATTTTGTGGCCCTTCAGGTGGAGCTCGCCTCAGATGACCAGCCTCCGCCAGCCAGGGATACAATGAACAACCGTTCGAGGGTTATGATCATAAATTGGCGAGAAGGCACATACATCTTGTTGGACGGACTGTTCTCGCAAAAGGTGAGAATCAATATAACCTCACAATTGAAAACCCGCCTCAACATCGCAGTTTCTCATCGCAAATCATATCGTCCTATTCACTGACAATGGACATGGCTGGGAAGTTTCCGTTTGCGCGCTCTCTTCTTTTACATCGTTATGGACGCCACTCAACGAGGATACGCTGGGCGCGGCGCCATCGCCTGTACCCATTGACACGCTCCCAAGCATTCTGGTTCACTCCGCTCTCCCCTCTCAACTCGGGGAGACGAATTCGTGTCTACAGCTGCACGAAGACGTCCTGCGCAGCAGGAGCTTCGTCGCATCTGTATATTCGACGAGCGGGTACCACGCGACCTACGAGCGATATAGTCTTACGCTTTCTGCGGCTGGTCCAAGTACCAACGAGATGAGAATATGGACCAAGATCTCGACCCACAGCACACTCGGCCCCGTCAAGTTGGAGCATTTCACTTACGCAGGCTATGGGCTGGCAAGGAATTACACCGGCAACCGTGGCGACGTCGCTGTTGCGCGGGCCTATTGTGCAGGTGATGCTGTCGAAAGCTCGCGGGTGACAGTGAACGGGGGGAGCGTAGACGTGGATATTGGCGCTGAAAATCGTATCGTCCTCGTGATTGGTCAAGGACTTGCACGCGCATACGCGTCGCTGGCAGCTTATGGCGGCGCTTTGGTTTCGTGCGTGCGTGAAGGTGTTTGGATAACCTACTACAAGTAGCGGAGAATGTGTTTCGGATGACCTACTACAATAGGGAAGAATGTGGCCATTGCGACTTTCGGCATCCCGGCATAAGTATTCACGCGTCATGGATGGCGTGCTGTTTTTCGCACTTCGGCCTGCGTTGAACGGCGTAAGGCTCCAACCACTTTTAGTTTTTCGTTTGAACTGGTGCCCAAATTAAACGGAAACGGTAAGTAAACGTTTATAAACCGTGTAAACAGTCTATAATGGGTTCTTTTCAGGTGGGCACAAATATGTAGTCTTAATCATGGACCCCAGACTGACCGACGACGAGCGGTTCCGTATGTAACATAGGAGTGAAGGACTTTCCCACGGTTGAACCTAGTGTGCATGCCGTTTCTCTCGTTGGCAAAGATTGGTGGCAGGGCTAATCATTGTGAAAGATCAAACCACAGCGGGACAGTCCTGATTATGTGCGTACAAAGGAAGGCCGTCCTGTGTTCACATCTCGGCCCAAAATCAGAAGGATATTTGCTGAAGCAGCATCTCCCCTCGAGGTGGATGATGCCTGTACCGCATATTATGTCCCCAGAACACTACCAAGAACATTACTGTAACCTCGGACACTTATCCTCAATTCACCGAAACTGTCGATGGCATAACTCGGCGTTGGCACCTCAATGTGTCGTACTTGAGCACGATGTGTCGAATCTAAGGTGTGTCGTACTGCCGATTCTGCTCTATCCCGCTGCGACGCCGTACCTCGAATTCTTACAGGCGACTTCCCCTGGAGCGCTGCCTGTGACAACCCGACACCAAGCATATGTTCACCTCGCCGACTGCCAACGTATGCTTCAAAGCTATCCTCGGTCCTCCGCGCGCCGCGATGACGAAGCTCCCCGCTTGTTCACCTTCTAAGAATTTTCGACTGCATATACCTTTTTCATCAGGGGCGCTCAATAATAAAATCGAACTAGGTCAGTTCATTTTTTTAACAAATGTCCAAGTCGGCTAGCCTAAATCAGAGGCGTCGTGGGTATTAAATCTACAAATACGGCTGACCCTTTAAGCTTCAAGGAACGCGCGTCCTTCTGGCTTCTAACTGACGCCTCGGACTCTGATTGCAACCTCAGGAATGAGGTGAAGGGCTGGCTCCATTCCGTTTCGTCTGAGTGTTCGCTGTGAGCTATACTGCGGCAGTGTGACTATGCAACGGCAGTTGCTAGCGGCAATGTTGGCAACGGCAGCGGCACAATAATTTCTTACAGCGGCAATATGCAGCAGTTGAAACGGCACAGCGGCACTTTCGCCCTGCCCGTTTGACGCCACTGACAGAACATTTGTGGAGAGGAGAAGGATGAGGGGGTGCCGAAAGTTCCCACACGATTGGGCTCCTAGATTATGAATCCCCTCCTGTGCCGTGTTGGATTCACGTTCACTCATAAGAGTTACGGCTAAGCTTTGCTGAAAGTACGATCCCGTCGGTCAAACGATCCGAGAAGGTTCAAATTTTACCAAGTTCGCGCAACATCTTGACAACTTATTACCGCTATCGAGAAATTACAGTGCATATTGATATAGTGCCGCGACGTGCTACTACGCCTCGTATGCCTTCACCATCAATGGCATTTGACTACCTTTCTCCCTCTCGCTTACGACAAACGGTGACTGCAACGCTACCCCAGCCCTCCGAACCTCTGCATCCGGAACGGCCCTCTCGAAGTCGAACACCCGAATTAATACGAAGAGAAGTGCTTTCTGTCTGATGAACGGTGAGCTTCCCTCCTATCACCTGACTTTGAAAAGGGAACTTACTCCGCCAACGAGAATCGAAATCCTATGCAATTGTGCGGCCCTGCGATGGAGTAAATTGGATATTAGAGGGTGTCATTCACGTTACGGACCGGCCAAGAAGGTGAGAACATTTCCCCAAATGCTAGGGATAGCCTCTACGGCCGCCGGTACGCGCTCCCATCGTTCAGGCCTGAGGTGAGATAAGTGTCCTTCCATGGAGACGGTGTCTGGCCACGTACTTGAACTGTGCGGCGTCGTCTCCCCAGAGACTGACTTCGGTATTGACGTCGACGATGGGAATCCGGATCGTCTGGCCTTTGGGAATTCTAGGACATTGATCAGCGGCTAATGTGCGAGGTGGGAAGTGGAAATTGAGCTATGCACAGCAAACTCGTATGTGTTCTTCCTTGTGAGTCCACGCACGGCGTTCCAAGGGGGAGGATGTCGTCTACAGCGGCAATACGCGTGACAAAGGACACCGGTGAGTGCACTCGTAGCGTCTCGCGGACGACCCAATCGAGGTACGTTAAAGAGTTGAGTTCGTCCAATGTCGGGGTATCAGTTGCCAGGGAGAATAGCTCTTCACGAAGTTCTGTCTGTGCGTCCTGGTTGATAGATAGGGAGTGCAAAGCCCAGGCAATCACCGAGCTAGTGGTAGCGTGGCCTGCTATAAAGAATGTTGGAATCTCTGGTGGGTTCAAGGAGAGTGAGGAGAGCACAAGCATGACCGGGTGAAGAGAACTCACGTCCGATAACTTCACTGTCTGTCATGCGATGATCCTCGGCAATGTCTCCAGACATATTCGCCCGCAAAAGCAGCGAGAATAAATCGCGACTTTTAGCCACCGCCTTAGGTCCGCCAGCTGCGTTGATCGCAACCCGTGTGTCATCCAACAGTTGTTTTCCGATTGCCGCTAGCTTTTCTCGGGCATTGGTGAGTGCATTTAGGTTCGATGCCGGCTGTAAATAGCATAAATACCGTTGGCCAAGAAGTATTGAAGTGGACTCGTACCAAAAAGAACCGAAGTATATGGAGCGGGAAAGCGGACTGCGCCAACCTGATCGTACTCTGTCGGGCTAGATTTGGAGAGTGAAGCAGCTTGTGAAACACGTCGTGGATTTCATTGGGCTTCTCCCCTGGATTCAGACTGTCGGACTGGTAATCAAACCCGGCCTCGCATATCACATCCAGGGTCATCCGGGACAACCAAGACAGAACCTCGATGCGTGTTGGCTTTTCCTGGATAAGCTGGCGAAGTCCATATGTCGCGTAGCTTCTCGCACCGTCATATTTCTGTGTGTATAACATGAAGGTCAAGGCACTCACTTGAACGGACTTTCGGAGGAATACTTCCGTCAACGCGCGTATTTGGACCATACCGAAGGCCGGGTTCTGTGGAAAAAGTGATTTAACAACCGCCTCGGGTTTGTATGCCAGCTCCCTTACCATAATTCGTCTCTGTTCGAAATGACATTACAACCAACCTCAGTAATTGCATGAAGGACTCACCTGGCGTCTGTGGGCCTCTCCTTCCACCCCTAAGAGGCCTGTATAGTGTTAATACTGAAGCGATGTCCAGGAAATACTCCTGGCGTACCTTCTCCAACCAAACGTAGGTTCGCACGAATAGCCTGTTTTTGATACACTCCCGTATTTTTGATGATGTGGTCGAGGGCCAACGTGTCCGCAGTATAAATTTCTCTGGTCTGGGATAAACATCAGTAAATGTAGACTGAGCTGTGCGACGAGATACATTGAAGACGCTCCTGAGCTGGAACGTGTGCCCAAATTGGTGTCGCCATTTCTTTGTAATCCCGGGATCCTCCTGCCAGCTTTTCAATTCAAAGCACCAGACAGCGAATGAAGGACCCTCACCTCCATCTCCTTGACGTTCCCAAGGACAAAGCTTGAGCTTTTGGGACCCGCCAGCTTGCGCAGCGGAGAACGGAACTCGCGGAACAGTAGTTGAGCGAAGAACAGGAGCACATAGACTCCCGCCGTCAGGAACAGAGGAAGAAATAAATTGAGAACAGGCATGCTGGGGTGAGTTCCTACCCTCTTCCTTGCCGCCCTTTAAAGCGTCACAGTTCTGCTCGGATACCAACCGTTCGGAACGCGTCGGACGTAGCTTCCGACGCTCATGACATGGATCTGTGCCGGCGCCGAGTCAGCCAAATTATCGTAAAGCTAGCTTGAGGAAGGAACTAAACATAGGTGCCACTGGCAGCATCCGAGTCTCAGGCATCAAGCGCTAGGCGCAGTGCCCCGGTGGGAAACGGTCGTTGTCCAATACTTTGAGGGTATTGAAGACATCGAAGTTGGGCTGAGGAGTCGGGGAACGGAACCAAATGAACGAGCAGCGTCGGGGATGTGTCAACGGCGACACTCTCGAACTCATACTCACCGAAGACGGGCCGCCAGGTTATGACGAGCTGCGACACTCTGGGCAATTTATATCACTTTGATGGTCTGATTCTGGCAAAAAACATAGAATTGTCAACACCTTTGCCTGTTCTTTTCCGAGGCAAATACATCCCTCAACCCTCACACCTAACCAACCCTAACACTAACCTGAACCCGAACCTGAACCCGAACCCTAACCAACCCAAACCCTAACTCAAACCACCAACCCAAACCCTAACGGCCACTTACTGCTTATTCCCGCAGTTAGGGCGCGTTGCGCTTGCCCTAACTGCTCGGTCGCGGTATTCACTGCTAATTCAGAGATTTTAGCACGGTATTGATCTCCCATCAGAGTGTCGCATCTCGGCACAGTGTCGCAACTTGCCAACAATCAGCTGTGAGCCTGAGCCGGACAGTGTCGCCGTTGGTTGATCCCCAGCAGCGTCCGATCAGACGGCAGTCGAGAGCAAGTCGAGAGAGAGGGAGGCAAGGGAGGGAGAGATAGGCCCGCCGGAGATCCCACGCTTCCGTGCCCGTCAATGTGATCGTGATGACATCTGTGCCGTGGCCGAACCGCGCGTCTTGACCAAGTCTTGACCAAAATGTATACCCTTACCGACTGCAGCGCCGCGGCCACCATCGTCTCAGCCCCCGCGGCCCTGAATTTCGGACCCAACACAATTGCTGAAGAGGCGAGCACGCCACTCGCGAACGAAATCAGGGGAAAGAATGGTGCCGTATTAATATTCACTGCTCTCTAGTTTCTCTGCCGTCTCAAAGACTCAAACTGCCGTCTAGTCTTGATAACTGGAACGTCTGTCAACGGCCTAGGCTTTGAAGCCGGCCGCGCCATCGCGAAACACGCAAATCTGGTTATCCTCACCGGATACAATTGTGAAAGGCACGTATGTTTTCGGTAGGGCACGTCTACGCCCCGGCTGATGCTGATTTTGCAAGACTCAAGCTCTCAGATCTGCAGAAAAACAACTGATGCAAGATGTGCCTGATGCCAATATACGCACTCTTGTGCTCGACTTGGCTTCGCTGGCAGCCGTCCGAATCGCTGCGGCAGAAGTGAACGCATTCAAAGAGCCCATTCACGTATGGCCACTTCCCGTTTGCAATGAGATAAGAGCTCAATTCTCCTCTCCAATTTACTACCCAGGTCCTTATCCACAACGCAGCGTCTTCACTTTGCGGCTTCAAGCTCACAGCGGATGGGTTCGAGCACCAAATAGCCACCGACCATCTCGGGCCATTTCTCTTCACCGCACTCATCCTCCCGAATATCCTTGCATCGCAGAACGCGACCTTCACTCCGCGCGTCGTGTACGTCTCCAGTTCTGCCCACGCATGGGTAAACGGCGTCGACTTTGCGGAACTGGAGCACCCGACTGAGAATGCGTACAACCCCGTAACTGCGTACGCGCAGGCAAAAAGCGCCAACATCCTCACTGCCAGAGAGCTCACACGGCGTGCGGGTGGACGTATCAATGCGTATAGTCTCACTCCTGGCGGTGTGTATCATATATTTCGATGCATTGAACCTTCAAAATTAATCACGATTTTTCAGCCGTTGAGACTGGCTTCTTCATGAAAGCCTCTGAAGAAGGACGGGAAGAGTTGCTGTTGCGTGGTCGGCATAATGCTTTCTATTATTTTCGCTATCTTTACCATTTCGCAGATATCATCACAGAAAACGGTAATGTCAATCCTAATGCACTTCCTTGGAAGACAGTCCCTCAAGGCGCCGCGACGTGCGTTCCTCGCCGTTCATCAGCCATCTCACTTATAATCTCGTAGATTGGTCACAGCCGCATTCGACCCGTCCCTAAACGGTGTCTTTATCTTTATCTCATTTCATACTATGCCCCTACTTACGTTTGTTTTATTTTAGACAAGCCGGGGTGCTACCTGTCCAATTCTGCGGAGCACAATATAAGCGTTGCGGCGCATGCCTCCGATTCTGTACGTGTTCAATCTTTTTTTTTAGGAAGTTGGTTCAACCTCAGAGTAATTGAACCTTCGTTATGCGTAGGGCGAAGCGGAGAAGCTCTGGGCGCTCACCGAGCACCTGGTTGGCGTCGAATTCTCCTTCAGTTCCTCCGTCCCGATTCCCAAGGCATACTGGTGGGGATAAGACACGGAGACTGGGACTATTCGATGATTCCCACCCTCCGATTCGGATACTGTACTTGTCCACTCCCCTGCCGAAACGACATGTTCGCAGCTGCTCGCAGAATTAATCATAATATAGATCGGGCCTTTAACAGTTTCCCCTTCAAAAGCCAACTCTGAGTCTGATCTTTCCTCTCAAACGGGTTTCATTCAATTAATGGCCCTGAGGAGGCCAAACTATTTTCGCCAAATTGGCGGGCTGCCTCGTATTGATTGGCTTATCGACTGCGGCACTAGCGCTGTGCGAGGAACACTCCTAAATTTATATCACTGAATTTCGGTTCTCAAACCTACACACAATGACGTACGTGCCGCTTCTTCGAAGTTAGCAGTGTAACATTTTTTTTCCTAGGCTTATGCTGCGGTTTTGGCAATCACCTCCGCCTCGGCGGCCGGGAAGTGGAGCGGGATTTGTGATCATGCACCTTAACGATCCAGATCCTGCTCTGCATTTTCATCGTTTACTTCTACAAAAAAAAAAAAAAAAAAAGTTCTACGTAATCAAAGATTGTTATTCCCGGGAGTATGTTCCCCACCCAAGATATCTGCCGTTGAGTATCTTGCGACGGTTTTATTGATCCATGTTCAGAACCCAATCCTGACTCCTCAGCAGACTTCAAGCGCCTGGGCTCGACACGGAAAGCATTTCGAGTCCTTGGTCACAATGTGCTTGAAAAAAACACAGCAGAATCGTAACGCTGGGCTAAATTCGCCGACTATCCGAAGAAGCATGAATCCCAAATGGCACTTGAATGGTACGGAACTTCCCAAAACGATTCGATGCCATAACTCGGATCGTTTGTCGGCCCGTCGCCCCGCTCTTTCTTTCTCACGGTTGCTTCTTGAAACAGCGGCCGAATATCGGAGCGCCACATTCGAGGAACCCACTGGAACCCATGACCGGGAATTACTCGGCAGGTAGCAAGCGTTAAAAGTCGGAAATCCCACAGAACGGTCATCGAAGTACGATATGATTCTCTGCTCACTCTTGTTCTCTCTGCTTGTCGCCGTTCGCAGCATCGGCGCGGTGGGAGTCCGTCCCGGCCAAATAAAGAATCTGGTCACGTTTGGAGACAGCTACACTGACGTTGTACTCACCGGTCTGTCCCTTTGCACTTGAGAGTCGTATCCAGTTATTGAAGCCAGTGAGCCACAGGCGACGAAGCGACCGCGTGGCCTGGTGAGTCCATCCAATTGCCCCGGGGTTGAAAGACTGACGAAACGTGAAGTTTACGCCGCGGGTTATGCTCACGTCGCACTTCATCCATTCGCGCGGGCTGGGGCGACGTGTTCCAACAATCTTACCTTCCGTCCTTTCCCTCCCCTCTTCGAGAGCCAAATCCCTCTGTACCTGACTGAAAAGGCAAATGGCTCGCTCAGTCTTTGGCCAGAGGAGACCATTTACACCCTCTGGATTGGCACTAACGATCTCGGCGTGTCAGCACTTCTCACTGGAGACGATCCTGGGGTTTCCCTCGTCGAGGTCACCCAGTGTATGGTGAACTGGGTGAAGGCTCTTTACGAGAGCGGAGCCCGGAATTTCATCTTCCAAAACGTGCGTCGGCCTTGTGAGCATCCCACTCTTTGAATATCATGGTCCCGCAGATGATCCCCCTTGAGTTGACGATCCTGTATGGCGCCGACTCGTATCCAAACAAGTACTGGGCGTTCGAACACAACACGACTGAATGGAGCATCCTCATGACGGAAATGACACGATCGGGAAATAGGCTCACGCAGCTTATGTTACAAGCACTCGCGCCCACCCTCCCTGGGGCGCACATTGGTTCGATGAGCACCATGTTGCCTGGAAATTTACTAAATGAATGCTTGAACAGCGCTGTTTGACTCGCATTCACTTTTCCAGGACATGTTCGACCATCCCGGTCGCTACCTCAACGGGACTGCACCGTTGAACGTCACAGGTCTGTTAAATTATTCCTGCAAATCTCAGGCTTTTAATGTCGCATCAGGTGCATGGGATGCCTGCGTTTCCCCCTTGGGCGGTGGGACCCTGACCTGCACGATTGCAAATGGCACAGATCGCGACAGCTTCTTATGGTATGCGTTCATTCATCTTCCTTAGTACGCAATTCTGGAAGTACGTTCAGGGCCGACGAACTTCACCCAAGCGAACAAGCTGATCGCATTGTCGCCCGGGAAATTGCGCTCACGTTGGAGGGGAAAAAGAGTCAGTGGGCAACATGGTTGAGCTGACTGACCAAAATCGTTTAATTCGCTGTCTTTCGAATTGTCTTGCCTGATAGTATCCCACAAGTCAAATTCACTTTGACCCCAGATATTTTCAAAACCGAATCACACGCTGTTTTCTGCGTTGGGTCGGAGGTCGCACGAAAAGCGGACGCAAAGTCAATCCGGAGCGAACTGTGGTGCCTGGGGAAATGGTGGCCGCTCTTGAGAACTTCATTTTTCTCTTCGCCCCTCAAATTGCTTGCGGTCCGCCGAGCCGAGCATTGTGCAGGTGATTTCTTGACTACCTTCGATCTTCTCATCACGATCTCGCTCAACGGTGCCTTAAGTCTACTATTCCATTCTCCGGCCCATGAATCCGTCGAAGTTGAACTGGGATTGAGTACAACAAGAACGAGGAACGATTTGGTTTGTAGGCTGGCCGCGTCAGTGTCTAGCAGAGACATGCCAGGACATGTCATTCCACGCTCTCCGAGGTACATGAGTCTTCAGGCTCGGTTCCCGTGACCTTCATTCGAAGATCATACAGTGCTGTTGAACCGATGACCGTGGTTCGAAGACTCTGGAGGCGTCGGTCATTTCTCGGCCACATGGGTGGGGAGTACTAAAGGAGAGGCAGCCTATTTTTTCAATCTTCATCTCCCTATGCTTCTCACCTCCCTCATTTGTGCCATCGCCGCCTCTGCCAGTGGTGTCCTCGCGGTTGGCGTACAGCCAGGACAGATAAAACACCTCGTCACCTTCGGCGACAGCTATACCGATGTTGTTGCAACTGGTGCGCTCGCCATTCATTTTGTTTTTGACTGACACCACTTAAAATTATACAGGTGACCAAGGGACAGCCTGGCCCGTTTATGCCGCGGGCTACTCTAAAACCGCCCTTCATCCCTTCGCTCGCTCGGGCGCAACATGCTCTAACAACATCACTTTCCGCCCCTTCCCCCCTGTTTTCGGAGACCAACTGCCGCTGTACCTTATGGAAGCCTCCAATGGCACCCTGCACCTCCCGCCGGCGGAGACGATCTATACACTTTGGATCGGCACCAATGATCTGGGGGTGGACTCCCTCATTACCGGGAGCAACAACGCGAGCGTTGTAGACGTTACGGGATGCATGGTCGACTGGGTCCGCACGCTTTATGCCAGTGGTGCCCGAAATTTCATTATGCAGAATGTATGTTGCATTCATGTTCAATTAAGATTCGAACCCCCCTTAAATCACCTTCGCTCCTTAGATGATTCCCCTTCAGCTAACGATCCTGTATTCCGCCAACTCATACCCAAATCGCTTCTGGGCGGTTGAGCGTAACACCTCTGACTGGAGCGTGCTTATGAACGAAATGGTACTGGCAGGAAATAAACTCACTGAGCTCATGCTGCAGGCGGTCGTGCCTACACTCCCTGGCGCGCATATCGCCCTCTTCGATTCGCATTCCCTCATACAAGATATTTACGATCACCCTGCGCTCTATCTGAATGGCACTGCGCCGCTCAACGTCACTGGTGCGTGCTTGAACCGCCGACCCCCTGCTTCTAACCTGATACCACCCTAGGTTGTTGGAACTCTTGCATTGCCCCGTTCGGCGGCGGCGACCTTGTCTGTACAGTTCAAAACGGAACAGCCCGAGACTCTTATTTGTGGGCCGACGAGCTTCATCCCAGCGAACAGGCCGATCGTATTATCGCCCGTGAGATCGCACTGACGTTGGAAGGAAATAACAGCAAGTGGTCGACGTGGTTGAGTTAAATTATCTGACGGGCTTTGTTTTACCCCAATGAGCAATACCTTCCTCACATTCCAGATACTGTAATCGATATTGACTATCTCTTTCCGCAACGTTAACTAATTTTCGACCTGCTAGATACGTCTTGTAGTACAGGTGTGGAGATGTGATTCATTCGCAAACGAAAGTTAAACCATGCACAATCCCCACTCATCCCACCGTTCACTGCCGACCCCAGTCCGCACGATAAAGAGATCATTGGGGTCATATTTGCTCTTTATCGCGCTCAATTTTGCATAGTTGGGGCCAAAGAATGTAGTCTGGAAGTTCGGTTCCATAATGTCTGCCTCGTTCGAGTATGATCCGGCGTTAGGGCCGGCCATTTGTTTAAAAATGGGGAGTTGAGAGTCCTGGAACTGCCTGCGTACGGTGTCGATCTGGTCAAGCGGCATGGAGTCGAGCCACTCGCTGATGAGGATTACCTGAGGAAGAGTTTGAATCACGCAGGGCATCGAAAGATGAATAGAAATACGGACGTGAGTTTTCGCAGTTCGCCAGGCTGGATTGACCGCAGACGAGATGTTAGCATTTGCAGCCACTTGACCTTGAGAACGAAATGCGTCAGATGTAAGGTTTATGAAAGAAAAGTTGAACAGACCGCCGGCAACCAGGTGTCCAAGTATACTACTCGCAAATGTCAACTTAATAACTGCTACATGAAATAAATCAACGGACCCCAAGGTGTCTTGATCTAAGAGCCGCTGGTATACTTCCCCGACCGTGTCCGGCGAGTCCCGGTAGGTAGCTGCAGGAATAAGGCGTGATCCCATAACCAGATTGAACCCCACACTGTCATCCTCTTGAAACAGAATATCGTTGATGAGGGCGAAAGTGTAACTAGACGATGTGATCGTTATGCCTGGAAGTGCTTGTGCCGCTGCGATGAATGGTGCAAGAATTTCTTGGCTTTGCGCAATTGTTTGGTTTATCATGTAGTTTGAGAGCGTCATGGTGGATGTGGCGCTCGAAGGATCTTTGATGAGATAGAAATATTGGCTACTGCGTGAGGCGTCAAAGTCGACGAGATGTTTTGCATGAAGAGTCGCGAGTGAGGCCATAGCGGTGTTGTTCCTAGCAGTGAGCGTGATCGAACCAAATGTCGAGTTGAACGTTGGGAAAGTGCGGAAGGTAGCGGAGACTATAACGCCCCAACTTCCTGCACCACCGCCACGGAGGGCGTAAAACACTAGATTCCAAGGTTTAGAATGATAATACGAATAATGGAAGAGCGACTGACGGTCTGAATTATTCACGCTGTTCACTCGGAGCAGCTCGCCACTTGCAACGACGATGAGAAATTCTGCCCAAAAGGACAAAGAGTCAATGTTCGTCCCGTCAAATAGAAGGCTAATATTTACCGAAAACATTATCCGCGGCCAGACCAAAGGTGGGGGCCAGGGCCGAGTGTCCCGCGCCTTGAAGATATCCTCCGGCAGCACAGACTGTTGCAGCCGATCCACCAACGGCGATCCTACCATTTGCCTTCGATTGTTGATACACGACTTGGGAATGAACTCCACTGCCAACTGTTACTGCGAATCCCATGTTTTGGTCCCCCACGAAGAATGCATCAGTAAAGGAGAGATTTAGCAGCTTGCTGGTGTGGATTAGGAGAGAAAGCGGTGCAGTTGACCGACCCAGATAGTCGTGCCCACTCGATTTAACGGCTACGCGGAGATTATGTGCGGCGGCGAACTTGACTGCAATCTGCCAAAACATGTTAGTTAAGGTAGTGTGAGATAAAGTTCGTGTACTTGGATGTCTGAGGCTCTCTCCGCCTCAACAGAATAGAGGGGATCGTCTCCCTGACCACAGGTGGTCCCATTCAAATAGCAAAGCGAGGGAGGAGTGAGGTCATACCCCTTCAATGAATGAGTACAACATGCTCGACCTTAAGAATCGTCGGCAATTACCTGCTCCCAATTGGGCTTTGACAGACTTGTTTAGTGGCTTTGAATCATTCAAACAATTGTATAACATACCTGATTCATGGCTCCAGGAATCCCACTCCGAAACGCGGCGCTCGTCCACTCTGCATCAGTGCACCCTCCAGCACGCGCGGCACAAAATTTGGCCGACGGAACCACAATCACAAGCCGTCCAGATATACTGGCATTGAAGGCATTCCAGGCGGCAGCATTGGGGTATCCGGTGCTTCCGGGAACATTTCGACATGTTGGTCTTTTCGATGTTTCTGCGGCGCTCACGGAAGAGAGTGCACAAAGCAGAGGCACGAAAGCGGTGAGAAATCCCATTGAGAGCGAAGGAAGTGCTCGGCGTGTAGAGACGCAGTTATATACGCATGAGAGTGGCCCAGGGCTGTCAAGGAGCTCGGTGACCCATGGAGACCGTACTTCCTTATTGATTTAGACCTATTCAAAACTTTGTTTGGATCCCCTGCCAGCCCAAGAAGAACCAGATGCGCAGTGATCAACTGGGAACTATCACGGATCTGCCACATACCGGCGGGCGATTCAAATTTAGAAGAATCGGCGGACTATCGGAGACACAGACACATCTCGGGGTGCGCATGGAGTTGGACTACCTTGCCAAGAATTCGCAGAGGGCCTTTTCGGATGAAACCTGAATAGTCGTTGGAAAGCCATTGTCGCGCTCGATTGGAAGTGTCGTTCATGGATAAAGTCTAAAACCATCGTCCCGAGGCTTTCAGCAGGGAAAATAAGTGCATCGGGAAGAGCAGAAAGTGGTTCTGAGCAGTGGGCCATTAGCGCTATGCTGGTTACCGCATCATATCACCTGCCTTTCGGTGCGGAACTCCGGAGCTGCGGCGGCAGGGGTTGCCTCGACCGTATGGGAAGAAGAGTCATGTTAAGCAGAGGTGGCTCCGAGCAGTGGACCGCCAACAGCCGCCGGATCAAGCATGGTTGAGTTTTGGCTGGAGTTATGCGCGAAGCCATATACAGAGCGTTGCGCCAGCGTGTTAACTTAGAGGCCAGGATTGCTGCGCCGAACTGCCAAGTTGAACACAGAAAAGTTCGCGCGTCAAGCGGACTAGTAGACCGTATAAAGGAAACATGACGCCGCTCTACGCCGGATGCGAGACGTCTGGTTTAGGCGGGAGGAATGTGATACTCGAACATTCAGCCCAGGGGGACTTGAGAGCGGAAATTAAGGCAGAACGCAATACGAAGAAGTTTGCGAAGGCGATGGCCAGACTCAGAGTTGCGTTGGAGGAGTTCAATCAGAGTTGTGGTCCGGGCAAGAGGCAGTTGAGGTGTGGTTGCATCAGCTTGCTGACGTAGCATGTCCCGGGCCTGGCGTGGGCCGCGTGGCAGTGCTACTCTCCTCACTTCCTCCTCACCCACTGAGTAGTCCATCGAAATGCACCGCGCGCTGGGCATAGCGGAAGTTGTGCAAATGGTTTGCATGGAACTGGGCCCGCCAAAGGACAAAATCTACTCCGAAGTGGTCATGCCCACGTATGCAAGAACCAGTTTAAACGCTCTTGCGCGGACATCCACCATTTTCCGTGATCCCGCCCTTGATGTTCTGTGGTTCAATATCACAGTCCCGCGGCTACTGATATATTCCATGCCACCTGATCTCTGGGAGAAGGTAGACGATGTTGAGGACCTGCAACTTAGTAGGATGATACTTGTTCCGTGAAATGTACTACTCAACTCACGAGATCCTAGCTCATTTTCGACCAACGCGAGCAATGACTCCAAACGATTGGATTCGGCCTCACTTTTATTCCACACGTGTGCGGGTACTCCGAGTGAGTAATTGGTCCCGACACGACTTCAGCGACGTTTTCGCCACCGTCGCTCTCTGCCCTCCCCCTCCGACCCTGTTTCCCAACTTGCACATCGTTAATTGGAACGTCAACTTTCCTTCAGTAGGCGGGAAAAGTCTTCCTGATTTTCGACCATTCCTCGGACCGAGAATTTCCAGCCTCTCCTTCGGCACCTTGTTCTCTGGCCCACACCTCTCCCTCTTGCCTCATATAGCCGTCATACATCCAGAGTTGAAGAAGCTTACCATAAAATTGGGCAACAACGCACATTTGGATCGACTTACGTCCGCCGTATCGACACTGGTATGTGCGCTGCACCGCCTAGAATTCCTCGACGTCGCATCCCTCGATCCGCGAGCGTTGGAGCACGTCGGGCGGCTTCCAACACTCAGGTCACTCACTCTACGGGATTTTAAATGTGGCTCGTTCTCGCACGGCAATGAAGATGTTATCTTCCCTATCCTGGAAGATCTGACCGTGCGGTCTGACTCTATAAATTCGGCGACCGAGTTGATCAGCCTTTGTTCCAACTCTCCAGTGCGTGCCGTCGATATCAATCTCTTCGCATCTCCTCATGGTGCTGCAATGATGGCGCTCTACACGGCGCTCTCTGAACACTGCTCTAATGCGACTTTGCGTCAGGTCACTGTCAAGTTGACCCCGGCTCTTGACGAGAGGCCTCGCGTTGGACGGTACTCCCTGCAACCCCTCCTCTACATCCCGAATCTAACCAGCGTCGAACTCTCCTGTCCCAACGGCTTTGACCTCGACGATGGCGCCGTGCTAGAGCTCGCTCGTGCCTGGCCCCATCTCGAGGAACTTATCCTGCGATGTGTAGAGACACCGACCGCCCCACACATAACGCTCAAGGGCATCCGTACCCTTGCACAACACTGCTCCGCGCTCCGAAGGCTCCACTTGTCCCTCGATGCGACCATCGTTCCATCGCTCGAGGATGGGCCCGGACGCCGCATTCGCCAGGACACTCTCCAACACCTCGGGGTGGAAGCCTCCGCGATCGGAGCGCCAATAATGCCAGTGGCGAAGTTCCTTTCCGCGACGTTCAGTAACCTGACCTCGATTTCCACCGAATACGAGGAGCTCCTGGACCGCGGCATGGAGGGTGCCATTTTGACGAACCACTTTGCGTGGAAGGAGGTCGAGAGACTACTCCCAGATCTACTCGAGATACGGGAGCAGGAAAGGAGATGGGCTCTTGACATGATTTCATAATTGGCGGTTGTTTTAATCTATCCAAGCACCGCAATCGCCAGAAAGCGCGGGAGTACACCTAGTTCCGAGGTACGGGGCGACACTCGATAATCGCAAACATCGATCGCAAAACTCGCATCACATTCCTGTGCAGCATGAATTCGAGGGAACTCATATAGAAATTAAATTGCTATCGGCTTGATGGCGCTGGAACCGCGCCTACGTAATCTTATGAGACTAGAGGAAGAGGTTCCACAGGTCACCCGTTCGACTTGGAATCAAACCCTGAGTTTGCGGGGTGCGACTTTCTTTTCTTTCCGTCAACCATGCTTTCGGGCGGTGATTCGGAATCTCCTTGGCTCGCCCGATTGGAAATGGCCGTGGCTGTTCGATAGTGCGATTACTCTAAATTGGATGCGCGCGGACCTCCTATAGTCGAGGCGAATTCTTACCTAAAAAAATAGTTTAACGGAATGCGTTGAGATTCAAGGCATGATAAGCAGATTATTTATTCCTTGGCGCTAGCACTTGGCTAGCACACTTGGTTCTTCCTTAAGTTAGTAGCGGTAGTTCGCTCCTGTTCAACCTAGTTCACGATGCGTGGTTGGACAACCAATTCCGCACCTCAAGATAGTTTTAAACTATCAGTGGAAACACACCATCGTACAGTTTCACAATTTATCTGTCTTCAGCAGGGTCGCAGTTCCACTTAGGATGGAGCTATACCCAAGGTTCCCTCCATTCTTTTTCTGCCATTGAATTATGCAAAACCTGTTGAACGAACTTGAAACGGTTGCCGCCCATGCTTGAAGTTTGGGATCGAGAAAAGGCAGAAGAACCCAACGTTCAATGTATAGCGCTGATGATATACCAAGTGTTTTCCTTTCAGCTGCAATCCGTGACTGGGTGGTCTAAGCGCTAAAACTCACGCGTAAGCCAGGATGACCGATTTGCGGATCAATCATGGTGAAGTGTGACTTGTCACTCCTGCCTTTCACCTTGACCCACATCTGGATGCAAAACCCCTCCCCGTCCCCTGCTCCCGTTCAGCCCTACCGCGTCCACGATCTGTGGTTCGAGGATGATAATCTCATCCTCCGGGCTGAAAATGCCCTATTTCGAGTCTCAAAAGGCATTCTCGCAGCACGATCCTCCGTTTTCCGCGATATGCTGTCTTTTCCCCATCCCCAGTCGCGCAATTCCCAAATGAACGATGGAGATAACGAGGCGGAGGATGAGCATACGTATGAGGGGTGCCCCGTCGTGCGGCTACACGACTCGGTCGCTGATGTGACCGCTTTTCTCAAGGCAATATTCGATTCGAGGTGCGTCCCCCGTCTTTCAAAGCGGCTGACGGTTGTTAATATAGTACATGCGTCTTGACCAGCTTCTTCGAACCGCCGCCAGCCAAAACCGACCTCGCCACCATAACCGGCATCCTGCGGCTCTCACACAAATATGACGTCCAATTCTTGCGTCGGCGAGCCGTTCAGCATCTCGAAACGGGATTCCCCACCTCCCTCGCTGTCTACGAGGTCTCCGGCGCCGAGACCTTCTCCTCCGACGGGCTCGATGACTCCCTCCTGACCATCCGCTGCGCCTCGGAGGTCGGCGCCTCCTGGGTCCTTCCGACGGCCTTCTACTTCCTCTGTTACTCTGACATGCGCGACATCCTCAACGCGCGGGAATGGGGCAACCTATCAGCGGTGGATCGCGAGACGACGATCGTGAGCTATACAAAGCAGCGGCTAGCGTGTCCCCCGGTGCTACCGTTCCTCCGGATACCTTTCACGGAGGGGTGCACGTCGCTCGATCGGTGCACCGCATACAAGGCGGCGTACCTCCTCGACGTCAACTCGTGGAATATTTCCGACCCGCTTGGTAGTTATAAGGACTGGGCGCCGTTCGAGGGCAAGGTGTGCTCTTATTGTCTCGCGCGGAGCGAGGAGTACCATCGGGCAGCGCGGAAAAAGCTCTGGGATGAGCTCCCCGGGATTTATGGGCTGCCCGGGTGGGATGTGCTCGAGCGGCTCAAGGCGGAGGCGTTGTCGGTGGAGGTGGTGATGACATAGGTTCATATTATAGACTGGCCGGTCCCGTTTCCTTCCATTCCGATTCCTCATTCTCGTTCTCTTCCTCATCGACATTTCCTATCTCACACACATACCATTGTACCACTTACCCCCGATGTATATCAGCCACTCATACCTAAAATGTATCAGTTCCTTTTCGATGAATTCTTCTGTCTTCTCCCTGTCCTGGCTGTCTTCTCCTTCTCCTGACGCATCGCTCAAGCACGAGAACTCGGAAGCGGCCCAAGCCACTGGCAGAATCTCCATTGTCTCTTCTCTTCACGTCATCCCCGCTTATCCCAAAAGATCTCTCACCCCGCCGACCTGGCCACCAGTGTGCAGGGAAAACAATCCTAATACCAGACGATCGAAAAAGTCTGCCGCCGTTGACCAATACTCGGGCGCGATTCGAACGAGCGCTTCGGCTGGGTTGCCAATGTTTCCATATGCAGTTTTCCCAGCGTCGCCGACGTGGACACGTCCAGGTTTTATTCTACCTTGTCAATGCAACTGAGACTCCCTAGGTGCACAACTTCTAGTGAGTTTGAATCCAACTGCCAAGCGCACATGAAAAAATAAATAAACATCAACGGTCCTTCTGAATCCAGCATATGGCTCGCCCAGAATCGAACGGGCTCTTTCTGCCCAAGTCCGTGTATGTGATATTCAACCTATTCTCATGAAATTTCAGACGCATGAGCACTGAAGTTGCCGCAATACGGCCATGCGCATGATCTCCCAATTTTTTGTCTCCCGGGAGCAAGATAAAGATGACGAACCAATCGTCCCGCGGCGCTATTATCATTCCTACGAAGTGACGATGAACAAAAACATTAGGCTCAAATTGTCAACAGATTAAAAAGCAAGGTCCAATCAGTCGCATATCAAGTATTACTTTAGGTTCGAAAAATTCAAACAGTGCACAACCCCCACTCATCCCATCGCTCGCTCCCAACCCCAGCCCCAACGATGAACAGATCGTCGGGATCGTACTTGCTCTTGATCGCGCTCAATTTGGCATAGTTGGGGCCAAAGAAGGTGGTTTGAAAGTCGGCCTCCATGACGTCCGCCTCGTTCGAGTACGATCCCGCGTTGGGGCCCGACATTTGTTCCAAGATCGGGAGCTGGGTGTTTCTGAACTTGCTTCGCAGGGCGTTGACATTGTCCTGGGATGTCGAGTCCAGCCATCCGTTGATGACGATCAGCTGCTCGTGAGTGAGATCGTTGCACCACCAGGATGGACAGAGAAAAAACGAACATGGGTTTTTGCAGTCCGCCACGCCGGATTGACCGCCGAGTCGATATTGGCGTTTTCCGCCACTTTACCTGGGACGGAATTAGTTTAGCCCTCGGAGAATTCAAACAGGAGGAAAATCGGACGGACCACCTGCCACCAGATTACCAAAGATACTGCGAAAAGGTCAGTGCAAGTTGCGGGGAGAGGGCACAGAAATCGTACATTGGGGTGCCCGCATCTAAAAGCTGTTGATACACTTCACCCACAGTCTCAGGCGAATTCCTGTATGTTGACTCCGGAATGAGGCGCGAACCCATAACTAAATCATTCCCGACGCTGTCGTCTGGGTGGTTCAAAAGGTCGTTCATCAACCCATACGTGTATTTGGACGAGACGATCGCTACCCCCGGCAAAGCTTGCGCTGCCGTCAAAAACGGCGCGATAATCGCCTGGCTTTGTTCAACCGTCTGGTTTATCATGTACGTCTCGAGCGTCATGGTGGATGTCGTAGTGGTGCCGGTAAGGTCAGCTTCCACGATGAAATACTGACTGCTGTTTGTGGCTTCAAAGTCGAATATGTGTTGGGCGTGGAGAGTTGCGAGGGCAGCCATGGCTTTGTTGTTGGCGGCCGAGAGGGTAAAGAGCCCAAAGGTGGAGTTGAAGGTGGGGAAAGTGCGGAAGGTTGCAGAGACAACCACGCCCCAGCTCCCGGCTCCTCCGCCACGGAGCGCGTAGAATACTAGACGGGTTGCATTAGAATTCGAGCAGAGTTTAGACAAGCGGAGGGGGACTCACGGTTTGGATTCGTGATGCTGTTCACTTGTAGTAGCTCGCCACTCGCAACGACAATCTGGAATTCTGAGTGAGGCAAATAAGCCTCGGGGTTGTATCTTCGGAAAGACAAAAAAGGTACCCAGGACGTTATCCGCTGCCAGGCCAAAGGTTGGTGATAAAGAAGAATGGCCAGCTCCCTGTAGATAGCCTCCCGCGGCACAAACTGTCGCGGCCGATCCACCCACGGCAATCCTCCCAAGTGCCTTGGATTCTTGGTAAATCAACGTCAGGTGTACACCGGGGCCAACGGTCACCGCGGACCCCAAGCTTTCATTTCCAACGAAAAATGCGTCCGTAAAAGAGAGGTTGGTCAGATTATTAGTATGGATCAGAAGGGAGTGTGGTGCGGTTGAGCGACCTAGATAGTCGTGCCCGCTCGACTTGATGGCCACGCGAAGATCATTAGTGGTCGCGAACTTGACTGCCGCCTGTCGAGGTAACTCAGTACATTAATTCCATGGTTGGATCAAATCCGTACCTGTACATCTGCGACCGTCTGGGCTTCAACAGAATAGAGAGGGACGTCTCCTTGACCACAGGCCGTCCCATTTACGACACAGAGCGACGGAGGAGTGAGGTCATAGCCCTTTGACGGATTGAGCGTGTAAATTGACCCTGAAATCGCGGCGAAATACCTGTTCCCAATTGATCTTTATTGTTGGTTAGCGCGATTGAAAATCTCAGCACAATTAATAAATGGCGTACCTGATTCATAGCCCCAGGAATGTGATTCCGAAAGACCGCGCTGGTCCACTCGGCATCAGTGCAACCGCCACGGTTGACACAGAATTCAGCCGACGGAATGGCAGCCACGAGCCGTCCTGAGATCGTTGAATTGAACGCGTTCCACGCAGTAGGAGCTGGGAATCCTGCGCTTCCGGGGACATTGCGACATTTTTGTCCTGTCGATAGTAATGGTGTCGCGTTGCCCAGCCGAGACAGGGCGGCGAGGAGAAGGGCAGTGGATGCGGGGAGGAATATCATGGATGAGTAGTAGGGAACACTGAGACGCTGGGACCTCGTTATAACGATACCACTAACCACTACCTCGCTTGTTGCCAAGGGCTGCGCAGAGCTCCGCAGCGAAATACCGTCATGAAGGATTACCACCGCAAACGGGCGACTATTTAGAAAGCAATAAAGGCCGGAGTTTTAAGCAGTGCGTCAGTTCCTGAGAGCGTGAGATGAAAATGTCAGAGTCCACTACCTCGCTTGTTGCCAAGGGCTGTGCAGAGCTCCGCAGCGCAATACCGTCATGAAGGATTACCACCGCAAACGGGCGACTATTTAGAAAGCAATAAAGGCCGGAGTTTTGAGCAGTGCGTCAGTTCCTGAGAGCGTAAGGTGAAGATGTCAGAGTCAAGGCCTGTCAGGGAGCGAAGGCTCCAGACTGTAGCCGGATTTAAGGGAGGAGACAATGAGTGTAAGACGGGTCATGAGTCTAGTCGACGGTGGTCCGTGGGGTGGCGAGGACGAGCTAGGACAAGCCACCCGAGCAAGCTGGAAGTGAGAAGATGATCGACAAATGATCGAGGCGGCGATCATCGAGCCACAGCGGCGATCATTCAGCTTGAGGTGCTTACACGCACACGTGGTCAGCGCGCTTTAGCGCGTGGTTCACGCGATGCATGCGTTTGGTTGATCGATGGCATTCGCAAGTTCGCTTTCTGAATAGGCCTCGATTTCTGCACTAGGCAAGTATTTATTCTAGTTGCAACCACAGAACTACGGATCAAGTATGTAGCGTACCAGTAAAAGTTTGAAGTCGAGTTGGTCGGGATGACGCGTCGACTCCAATGACCGAGGTCCCCGCCAGCCCACATAAGAGATCGAGCACAACGAAAATTCAAAATCCAGGCCCAAACCACCCACTACACCCATCCTCGCTCTCAACTCATAAACATGTCTTTTTCGTCTTGCCCTGAGTACGTTCATGATCATTCATTTCCCTTCTTTCCCAGCTGGCGCTAACTCGCAGCCGCTACTCTTTCTTGCCTTTCTACTAAGACCACCGGCCAGTACCACAGCATTAAGGGTACGAGCGCAACGTAACACGTACAGACTCATACCAGAAGTTCAGAAAGGCTCGTTCGTTTCGCACTTGTCAATATAATTATTATACACTCTGATTTAGGATTCAGAGGAGCCCAACATCTTTTCGTGAGTCCTTCTATTTTTTTGCAGATTTAGACCAGAGAAGAGCGGAGTCGGAACTTCCGAGTTACCTGTAGGGTTCCTCACCACACATCAAGGTGGCCATTCTTCCTATGATGACCTAAAGCACAAACAGGAAGGTAATATTATTCGCAACAACAATAACTCAAACGAGACACAATCCCCACTCATCCCATCGCTCACTACCAACCCCAGTGGTAACGATGAAGAGGTCATTTGGATCATACTTGCTCTTTATCGCGCTCAACTTGCGATAGTTGGGTCCATAAAACGTAGTCTGGAAGTCCGCCTCCATAACATCCGCCTCGTTCGAGTACGAGCCCGCGTTGGGACCCGACAATTGTTCTAAGATGGGGAGCTGGATCCTTTTGAACCGACTGCGCGCGGCATCAATCTGATCAAGAGGTATCGAGTCGAGCCATTGGTTCGAGAGGATGATCTGTGGAGGATCAACTTCAAATCCGCTGGAGTGTTTGAAGACTGACATGGGTTTTCGCAGTTCGCCATGCTGGCGTGACCGCCGAGTCAATGTGTGCGTTATCAGCCACTTGACCTTGAACGACATAGGTTAGAATTTCTCAAGAATGGATGTACGCTGAAACCGAACAAACCTCCCGCGACCAAATTCCCAAGGATCCTAAATTTTTCGGATGTTAGGTAGGAAAAAGCACAGAAGAAATTTATAACCCACGCCTGGGCACCGCTGTCCAAGAGCTGTTGATATACCTTCCCGACCGTCTCTGGCGAATTCCTATAGGTTGCAGCAGGAATAAGTCGCGAGCCCCCAACCAAGTTGTTGCCACCATTGTCATCCGCTATAAACAGAAGATCATTGATCAGGGCAGAAGTGTAGGTAGAAGACGCGATTGTGATATTCGGCAGAGCCTGGGCTGCGGTCAAGAACGGCGCGAGAATCGCCTCGCTCTGCGCGACTGTCTGGTTTATTAGGAAACTCTCAAGTGTCATGCTAGATGCTGTGGTGGTGGGGTCTCTGTGAAGATAGAAATACCCCCCGCTGCGCGTAGCATCCAAGTCAAATATGTGTTTAGCGTGGAGGGTGGCGAGGGCAGCCATGGCGGTGTTGTCCGTAGCTGAGAGTGTGATGAGGGCTCGGGTGGAGTTGAACGTTGGGAAGGTGCGGAAGCTGGCGGAAACGATAACGCCCCAGCTGCCTGCTCCTCCACCACGCAATGCATAGAATACTTTGCTTAATTTGAGCAGCGTCGGCGGCGAAATATGTTAGACCCACAATCTGAGTTGCTAACGCTGTTGACCTGAAGCAGCTCGCCGGACGCAACCACGATGTGGAATTCTGGACGAGAGGAGTTAGTTCCGTGGCCACACAACACGGACAAAAGCAAAATACCAAGGACGTTGTCCGCCCCCAACCCAAAGGCCGGGGCCTAAAGCCGAGTGACCCGCGCCTTGTACGTATCCTCCAGCGGCACACACCGTTGCAGCTGTTGCTCCAACGGTGATTCTACCATTCGCCTTCCCTTGCTGGTACAAATCGTTCATGTGGACGCCGCTGCCAACCGTCACCGCGGCCCCCATGTTGTGAGTGCCCACGAAGAACTCGTCCGTAACGAGATACTGCTCAGTTTATTGGTGTGAATGAGCAGTGATTGTGGTGCGGTGGTGGAACGACCGGAGGAGTCGTGGCCGCTCGACTTTATGGCTACACGGAGGTTGTGCCTGGAAGCGAACTTGACTGCGGCCTGGCGAAGAAGCTTATGAGCAGGGCAACAGCGCAGGCCACGCGATAAATACCTGGATATCGGTGACCGTCTGCACCTCAACAGAGTAGAGTGGCACGTCTCCCTGACCGCAGGTCGTCCCATTTCTATAACAAAGAGATGGAGGAGAGAAATCATAGCCTTGTTCCAGTTAACCTTCAAAGCCGCCGGTTGATAAATATTCTGATTAGTCTGAAAGTTATATCTCGTACAGAAATCATGGCGCCGGGGATCGTATTCCGGAACAACGCGCTCGACCACTCGGCGTCTGTGCAACCGCCAAGACGGTCTGCGCAGAATTTCGCCGATGGAACGGCGCTCACCAGACGCCCAGATATGGTAGCATTGAAGGCATTCCATGTGGCAGCCTGAGGGTATCCGGGGCTACCAGGAACATTGCGACACGCACGTCTTGGTTCAGCGCAAGCTCTGGCGAGACAGGATGCAAAGCAGCAGCGCGGCAGAGGGGACAGTGGACCTCATCAGAAAGTGTGGGGTCCAGGATGCATCGTTGAGTATAATAAGATTTAGTCAAGATCTGCCAAAGATCAGCCAAGATGTCCAACTATTTATAGACCCATGTGGAAGTTGGAACACTGATCAGAAGGCAGCGAATCTCGCGAACATCGACGGTACGGTGTTCAGCGTTGAGCACGGGCATCTGAGAAAACACCAGTCACTCGCTGGGGAGAGCTTAGTAGGCCCGAGAGCCAGAGGAACCCCTCCGGTCACCGCGGGATCTGTTGAGCCGTCCGCTCGCCAGGGCCTTCAGCCGCGGAGAGTTCGCGTAGAGGACCTACGCGGTCGCAGATCAGTTTTAATTAATCCAATTTTAGATCCGCGTTCGGGGGAATCCTCGCTCCTACAGATCTCAGGATAAATGCACAGATAATACATATCAAGGGTCTAGATATACACATATGTTGAAATAACGAAAGGACTCGGGCAGTAGGGAAGAAAACCCTGGCAATCACTACAACATGCGAGGTACGAGCAATTAATGTTGTAGTGTCTGTCTACGAGAGAGACTAGGCAATCGCGCAGGGGATTGTCGATTCAAGAAAACACCATACTTGTACAAATGCGGTCAGGACCGAGACTAGAACCACTAGGGAGTATTTTTATCGCGTGCTAGGGGTGTGGCCCTCGACACCACTTGGACGCGACGTGGGCAAGACATCCATGGCCAACGACGACAGTCGAGTGCGAGCACGGCCGGCCATCTCGGCCAGTAAGTTTGCGCTGCGAAGCGAGAAAGGAGATACATGGCGCGAACTTTGAAGGGAAACGGATGTTTTGGAACACCGCGGACAGTGGAATGGAACGATTGTGGCGCCGGCGTTTTGACGGACCGAGGATTCGAGAAATTTGGAGACACTGGAAAAGCTTCAGGGAGATTTGATAACTTGGAGCTTATTCCGTGCCCCCTTGATTCAGAATTTCGAACGTTGCAATTGAGGTTAGCTTGTTTGGCTGAGAGCTGTGGAAATTTCGAATTTAGTTCTTTACTCAGCTTTTACTCAGCTGCTCTCTGTTTTTTTCTATCGGTAGTACCTTCTAGATGCTATTCTCTACAGAATATAAGCTTTCACAGTTTACACTGAGCCAGATCTTCACGGGGTGGAACAAGAAGTGGGAAGACTCGGCGATAAAGTTTAAGTATATGTAATCCACACGCTGAAGCCGAGGAAGACATGGAAACTGGCGACAAAGTGCGTATCGAGAGCAAGGTGGATGCTAGGGGATTGTGGAGATCAAAGATCTCTCAAGGCTGGAAGTGTGGCAGAAATCGGGTCAAGTTCGGGTGAAACCGTCGCTAGCGATCATTCAACATTTCAACCGTGAGAATGCAATCGGACAACTTGTCAGTAAACCCCTTTCAAGTCCAAGAAATACTAGCTCAAGTCGTTCGCCACCGCTTTGGCATGAACAATGTAGGTATTATTCACCTCAGCCACAGCTCAAACGGGACATAACCCCCACTCATCCCACCGCTCGCTGCCAACCCCAGCACCAACGATGAAGAGGTCGTTTGGATCGTACTTGCTCTTTATCGCGCTCAACTTTTCGTAGTTAGGACCAAAAAATGTGGTCTGGAAGTCAGCCTCCATAACGTCCGCCTCATTGGAATATGCGCCGGCATTGGGACCTGAGAGCTGTTCCAAAATCGGGAGCTGAGCGTTTTTGAACAGACTGCGCGTAGCGTCGATCTGATCAAGGGGCATTGAGTCGATCCATTGGTTCACGAGGATAATCTGAGTTCAGCTGTTGAGAACCAACTTCAAATGCGCTAGAGTTCCGAACACTGACATGAGTTTTCGCAGTTCGCCATGCTGGCGTGACCGCCGAGTCGATATGTGCGTTATCAGACACTTGACCTAAAAGTATGGGTTAGACTTCCAAAAAATGGATACGAGTTGAGATTCAGCAGACCCCCTGCGACTAGATGCCCAAGGATCCTAAATTTCGAAATGTTATATTGAAAAGCGCAGAACGAGTTTAGAACGCACTCGAGTGCACCGCCATCCAGGAGCTGTTGATACACCTTCCCCACCGTCTCCGGCGAGTTCTTGTAGGTCGTTACAGGGATGAGTCGTGAGCCCAAAGCAACGTTAAGGCCTACACTGTCATCCGCCATAAACAAGAGATCGTTTATCAGCGCAGAGGTGTAAGTAGAGGACGCGATTGTAATATTCGGCAGACCCTGGGCCGCTGTTAGGAACGGCGCGAAAATCGCCTCGCTTTGCACGACTGTCTGGTTGATCATGAAGCTGTAAAGCGTCATGGTCGAGGCCGTGCTAGCAGGATCTCTGAAGAGATAAAAATATTGTCCGCTGCGCGTGGCATCCAAGTCGAATATATGTTTGGCGTGCAGAGCGGCGAGGGCTGCCATGGCGATGTTGTCCGTAGCAGAGAGCGTGATGACGGCTGCGGTGGAGTTGAACGTGGGGAAGGTACGGAGGGTGGCGGAGACGATAACACCCCAGCTTCCTGCTCCCCACCACGCAGGGCATAGAATACTAGATGTGTGGTAGCATAATTCAAGCAGCGGCGAAATTAACTTACGATCTGAATTGGTGATATTGTTTACTTTGATGAGCTCCCCGGACGCAACGACAATTTGGAATTCTAGACGAGAGGATTCAGCTTTGTTGCGGCAAACATAAAAGAGAAACGAAGGTACCGAAGACGTTATCCGCTCCCAACCCAAAGGTCGGGGACAACGCCGAGTGTCCCGCACCCTGTAAATATCCTCCACCAGCGCAAACTGTTGCCGCTGTTCCACCGACACTGATTCGACCATTCGCCTTTGCTTGCTGGTACAAATCATTCATGTGGACGCCGCTGCCAACCGTCACCGCAGCGCCCATGTTGTGGGTACCTACGAAGAACTTATCCGTAAAGGAGATACTGTTCAGTTTACTAGTGTGAATAAGCAAGGATTGTGGTGCCGTGGAGCGACCGAGATAGTCGTGCCCGCTTGATTTGATGGCTACACGGAGGTTGTGCCTGGAAGCGAAGGTGACGGCGGCCTACAGAAGAAAGTCTTGAGCAAAGGGGAAAACGGAGGACACAAATGTGTATGTATCGTTCCAACAAATACCTGAATGTCTGGGACCGTCTCCACTTCAACCGAGTAGAGTGAAACATCTCCCTGACCGCAGGTTGTCCCGTTTCGATAACAAAGAGATGGGGGGGGTGAGATCATAACCTTGCTCCCAGTTAACCTTCAAAGTTGGTTAACAACGTCCTCATTGCCAGAGAAAGTCATATCACCCACCTGATTCATGGCGCCGGGGATAGTGTTTCGAAACAGGGAGCTTGACCATTCGGCGTCTGTGCAACTCCCACGGTCTGCGCAGAATTTGGCCGACGGAAGGGCGCTCACTAGTCGCCCAGAGATGGTGGCATTGAAGGCATTCCATGCGGCAGCATTAGGATATCCGGGGTCTCCAGGGACATTGCGACATGCGCGCCCTGGCTCTGCGCAGCTCTGGTAGGCGAAGAGACACAGTAGAAGCGCGGCAGCAGACCTCATCATGATCAAAAGGCGTGGGGCTAGCGACACATTGTCTGCGCCGTTATATACCCAACATGCCAACCTATTTTA
>JARJCM010000152.1:0-257729 GCA_029233265.1 Mycena alexandri
CTCTGACACCCCGCACCCGGACGGCGAGTGCGAGTTCGCCGCGGACACGCACCATGTCGGGCGCCAATGTGTCGACGCCGGCAGCACAACAGCAGCAGCAGAACCAAACCCTATCCGCGTCCCCCTCGAGTTCGAGTCTGCGGCCGAGGACAGCGAGCACCACCGCAACACCCGCGCCCTCGTCGCCGCGCATTCCCGCGGCGCCCAAGATTACGGCGTCCGCCACCATCGCGCCGCGCGTGCGCAAGGCGAGCACGGGCGGGTACGCGTCGCCCACCGCCGCTGCCATCGCCCGGAGCGCCGCTTCCACTTCCAATTCCGCTTCGGCGTCGAAGGAGGGCGTCGCTGGTACCGTTGCGCGCAGCGTGGGTGCGACGACGACGCGGCATGTCAGCGCAAAGGACAAGGACAAGGAGAGTGGGAGTGTAGGACGGAGTGCGGGGCGGTACGTCGGTTTTATTCGTCCTTGTTTTCATCTATCCTTCTTTTGTCCGTCTGTTATCTCTGGTGGCGGATATGCATCGGCATCGGCATCATGTATCTGTCGGGCGCACATCGCCCGCCGCCCCCTTCTTCATTCGTTCCTTCGTTTTGGATAAAACTTTTTACTTTTACTTTTTACTTCTGACTTTCCCTTCTGCTTGCAATCCTGACGCATGCATATTTCGAAGCAACTGACCTGCTTGTGATACAGCACCCTCACGTCGGCGCGGTCGTTGTCTTCCCTCGCCTCACCCACAACCACGAAGAGCTCGAGAGAGAGGGAGAGGGATGGTTCGAAAGAGGGAGGGAGTGTAGGCAGGAGTGCGGGGCGGTGCGTCCTTTCTCTTTGCTTTTCTTTGCTTGCGTTATTTTCCTTTCCTTTCCTTGCTTTTTGCTCGCGTCATAGCGTCCCCGCTATTGCTTATTTGCTTACTTCGTTTCGTGTCGGTTTGGTCTCGGTTTCTTTCATTTCTTTCGTTCATTTCATTTCATTTCCTTTCCTTTTCATTCCCTTCCTCTCTTTCATTTTCTTTTCTTTCACTTCATTTTTTTTTTTGGCCGCGTGTGTGCTTCCCGGACCGGCGATTCGGCGAGCGTGCGCCCGTCGGTGCGTCGCGCGTCGTTCGGCGGGGATCGCGCGTGCCACGGCCTGCGGACGGGGCGGACACGCGCATCACGCGAGCGCGAGTCGTCATTTCCCCCATTTGACCCGCGATCCCTCCTTCCTCTTTCCTCACCGCACGCCGCACGCCGCACGCCGCACGCCGAACGGCATTAGTGTGCGCGCGGCGCGAAATGCCCCGCCCCGCCCCGCCGCACGTCCCGTTCAGCCCGCGTATCTATCTGCCTTGCCTTGCCTTGAACGTTATTGTTATTGTTATTTTTATTTTGGGAGGGAGGGGAGGAATCCGCCTTCCTTCCTTTTTCCTTCTCGCTTCCCATCCTTCCTTCCTTTTTTTTTCCGCAATGCAATGCTGATTCTTTATGTTTTCGTTCCCCTGCAGATCACTCGGCGCGACTTTCGCGAAGGAGAAGGAGAAGGAGAAGGAGAAGGAGGATGGGAGTGTGGGGAGGTACGTCCTTTCTCTTTCTCTTTGCTTGCGTCCTTTCTTCTTTCTTCTTCACTAAATTTCGTTTCGTTTCGTTTCGTTTCGTTTCGTTTCTTTTCCTTTTTTTTGGCCCTGTGTGCTTCCCGGACCGGCGATTCGGTGAAGCTGCCGCTGGGCGAGCGCAAAATCGACTGCGGGCCCGGCGCCGGCGGCGCACGCACCAGCCTCAGGACGAGCACGAACCAGACGTCGGCGTCGGTGTCGGCGCGCGGAAACGGCGCCGGACAGATGTCGCACCAACGTGTGAGACGCACATCGGATATCGCATATGGCGTTACCGATGTGTGGTATGGTATGGTACGCGCAGCAGGCGGGGGGAGAGGTCGCGGCCATCCCCGTGTCGCTGCGTCGTGCGTGGTGGCGGGAATCGTGCATACCAGAGCTGCGGGCGGGCGCGGACACGCGAAGACGGACACCCGCATCGCGCGAACACGAGCGGACCGCACCCCGGAGTCCGAGTCGTCGTTTCCTTCGTTCGTTTTCCCCGCGATCCCTCCTTCCCCACCGCACACGCGCGCGGCGCGAAATGCCCCACAGCGCACGTCGCTCGTTCGGCGCGCGTTTATCTGCCGTGTCTTGCCTTGAACGCATATCCCTACTGGCTCGGCTTGGGGCGGGGATGCGACCGGCGCTGTGCATATTATTTTATTATTTTTGGGAGGATCTTCCTTCGTCCCCTCTTTAAATTTTCCGCGCTCGCTCGCTTCCCGTCATTCCTTGTTTGTTTGTTTTTTTTCGCAATGCTGATTTTTGCTTCCGTGTCCGTGTAGATCACTCGGCGCGACCGCGTCCTCGGGCTCGATTTCTTCAAGGGAGAGGGAGAGGGAGAGAGAGAGAGAGAAGGAGGATGGGAGTGTGGGGAGGTGCGTTATTCGTTCTCTTCTTTGCTTTTCTTTCTTTCTTTTGGCTCGCGCTGTTGTTTTTTTCTGTCGGCGTGGTCTGTTCTCCCACTATCGCGATCGGTGTTCGGCGCGCGCAGTTGCAGTCGCAGTTCATCGCGGACCCTGTCAATGCGACGACGACGGTCAGAGGCGGGAGGGCGTGGCGGTTGGAGGCTGCCGACGCAGATCTGGTGGAGGGGAGGGGAGGGGAGGATATGTCTTGTCTTTCCCCGATAGACGGATGGGATGGGACGCTTTCGATTCCGATTTTTCGATTTTGTCGCGCATTCGCATTTATTGACTAGCTGTGCTGCACGCGCATATCTATCCCTCTCCCCTTCCTGCTCCTGCTTCATGTTTTCCTGCCCTTTCTTTATTCGCTCCAACACCAAACGAACGAATGTATGCTGATATCTCGCTCCCGCGCACACAGGTCCCTCTCCTCCGTCGCGTCCGCTTCTTCCAGCGCGCTCTCCCCGCGCAAGCCCGCGTTCTCTCCCTCCAGCTCCATGGCTAGCGTCGCACGCACGCCGTCCGCGTCCTCCGGCTTGTCCACCGCGACGTCCACGTCCGCGTCCACCTCACTGTCCCGCTCCCCGTCGACGCGCACGCTGTCTGCGCCGTCTGCCCCGGGTACGGGTACGGGTGCGCCACACACCTCCTCGCAAACGCAAGCACAAGCAGCGCACACGCGTCTCCCGCCGCTGCAGACCTTGCTGCCCCCTGCGTCCTCCGCCTCCGCTTCCTTATCTCCATCTACTACCACTTCGTCGTCCTCGAACACGAGCGGGAAGAAGGAAAGGACGAGAGCGGCGTCCTCCTCCAAGGTCGGTGGGGGCGGGGGCGGGCCGCTGAGCGCGATCGAGCAGAGTCCGGTCGCAGGGGAGAGCGCGGGTGGTGGGACGCCGGTGGGGGCGGCGCTGAGTGCCGTCGGCGGCGCGGGCGCGGGGGCGGGTGGAGAGTCGCCGCGGACACGAATACGGGTGCGGGAACCGCAGACGGAGGTGGGGGAGAAGGAGGTGGTGTGGAAGGAGCGGAAGCAAAAGCCAAAACCGACCTTCTCGCGCGTCGACACCTCCTCCGCCGCGTCCCTGCGGCGCGTGCGCGACGCCGCCGCCTCGCCCGCTGTGTCTGCGTCTGCGTCCTCCTCGCCTACCCACAACACCAACACCAGCAATAGCAATAGCAACAACAATTTGAGCGGGAGCAGCTCGCCGCTCGCGCATACACAGGCGTTTGCGAGTGCGCGGGAGGCGATTCGGCGGGGGAGGGAGCGTAGCGGGGTTGGGGGTGGGGGTGGGGGGACGGGGACGCCGGGTGGGAGTCCGGGCGCGGGCGCGGAGGGGGGCGGATATGGGTTTCCGGGGACGGGGACGGGGACGCCGCCCGCGACCCCAATACACGCACCGCCAATACCCGCACCGCCCGCGACGGTGTCTGTGCCGCCTTCGCCTTCGCCGGCGCCGGCGCGGCCCCCGCGGAGTCGGAGTCGGGGGCGGGATGAGCGGGAGCGCACGGTGAAGGAGATGGTGAAGGAGCGCGAGGAGCAAGAGAAAGAGAAGGCGGAGAAGGGGGTTGGGACGGAGGGAGAACGAGAACGAGAACGAGGTGCGTTTTGACTTTTGCCTTGTGTGTTTCTTCTTTCCTTCTTGATCGAGGGCGATTTCTTTTTCTTCTCGCCGTCCATCGTTGATCGTCCGCGTCTCGGGGGCACATCGTTGATCGACGGTGGCAGCAGCGGCGTCTTTGCTGCCATCGCCATCTTGATCTCACCGACGTGGGCTTGGCGTGTTCTGTCTTTCTGCCTTCTTCTTCTTCCCCGTCCACCTCCGTCCCTGTCCACCTTCTTCCCCACTTCCGTTCCTTTCCACCTTCCCCTGTTACTTACTATACACCATATATAACCTGGCCACATGTCCCACACATATTATATCTCCGCGCATCCATCCATCCATCTGCATCATGATGTCTTCCCTGCTTGCTTGTTTTAAGCATACCTATCATCCCTCGCGCGCACCGCACGCCGATGCGCATACGCCGCAATTGTGCATGTACATGTACACGCACACGCACACTGGGGACGGAGGCATCGACTGAGATGTCCGGTTCTGTTCTCTGTGTATGCAGTGTTAGTGTTTACATGTGCAGATGCAGATACGATGGGCATATACCTGCATTGTCTTCGTTCCTCCCCGTCGACCGCCCTTCTTCATACCCCTTGCTTCGTCCTTTCGATATCGCACGCTATACCACCTTTCGCGATACCCATTTTTATTCTTCTTTTACCTTCCGCTACGTATCCACCCTACGCCTACTCCTACACCATGCTCTCTCCCCCACTCTCCCCGCACCCCCGCCGTTCTGCGTCCGCGCTCGCGTATTACCCCGTCTGCCCGCCCTCTCCCCCTCCGTCCGCCGCGTCGTCTTCTTTGTCCTTTTCCTTTTCGTCTTCGTCTTCGTCTTCGTACCTCGCCCTTCCATCCGGTTCCTCTTTATGGCTGCACCGCGCTCCTTCTCCTTCGCTCGCTGCTTACGCGTCCTCGTACCCCCGCATCCGCGTGCTTACGCTCCGTCCAGGTCCTGCCGTCGCCGTTGTACCCACCGTCAGCACGAGTGCGGGTGCGAGTGCGGGTGCAAGTACAAGTGCAAGTGCAATCCCGCGCGCGACCCCGCCGCCCAAATCGCCAGCGAGGACGCGGAGCACGGAGAACCTTCGCGAAAAGTCGTCGGATAAGGGCACCGAGAAAGCGGAGCGGGAGAGGGTGGACAGGCCCGAGCGCTCGCCGGCGCGGGCGCGGAACGCTGCCAGCGACGGTAGAAATGGTGCGTTTCTTCTTGACTCATTTTTTTTTTCGTGTTTCAACTTTTTTTGGCGTTTCAATTTTTTGTTTTTTCCGTCTTGTGCGCGTTTCGGTTTCCCTTCGTTTTTGCTTCCATTTTACCTCCCTGTTGTTCCGTTGCTGGTTGGTTGCCAAATGATCGGTCGTGCGCTCGATCGTCTCGCTTGTTGCCCGGGCGGTTAATTTCCGTCCTTGGCGGGGGTTTGGGCTCCGGTCATGCACATGCACATGCGGCTACGGCCTTGGCCTATTTAATTTTCGTTTCGCTCGTGTGAGGGACGCATCAAATGAATCCTCGTCGGCTCCGACGGTCGACACGTGTTTTTACGACGAAACACAAAGCCGCGCTCCCATTGCAAATCCGTTGCGCGGGCGGGGTGCACGTCATTCCACTCCTTCTCCCCACGCCGCCCAAGACGGTTAGCGTTGTTCTCCCCCCGACGCCCGTACACGCTTCCGGGTTTCCCTGACTCTTCTCGTACCACGACCCATAAGAATGCTGCGTACGTTTTCCGCGTCGGCATCATCGCTTTGACAGATCCCTTCACTTTTGACTTTTTACCTACCCCTACCCCCCCTGTTTTTTCATTATTGGATGCCGAGGCGTACTAAACACCGTTGTATTCTAGCGTCAAGGAGTCGAGAACGGGTGCCGTTTCCGCGCGAAGACGCGCCTGCGCTGCCGACGACTGCAACGACATCGACATCCGCAATGCCCGGGTCGGCCTCCGCGTCAAGCTCTGCGCATGGGCATGCGGGCGGTTCTGGCCATGGACACGACGACCCCGGCGCTTCCTCCAGCGCGGTAAACCGCTCGCGTTCGCTCCCAATCCCACGGCCCGGCGCCGCTGGTGCGAGCGGGAGCGCAATACCAACATCCGTTTCGAGCAACATTGCGGGGAGCAGTAGGGCGAATAGTACGACGGGGAGCCAGCAGAGCGCGCGGGGAGTGCCCGCGACCGCGTCGGCGTCGAATATCCATGTGAGCACCAACTCGGCATCTCAGCATCATCCGATGTCGGGCGCTCACACGAGCTATGCGCAGCACGCCTCGAACGCACACATCCCGCTGGCGATGCAGACACGCCCGCGCGATGCGTCTGACCCGCGCGCGGCGCTGCTGGCGACTGCGGCGACGCGCGCGCCGGGGTCTCCGCCACAGCACATGCAAACGACGCATTCGCAAGCGGCGCAGGCGCCGACGCCGTATGCACCGTCGTCCTCGCGGCAGCGCACGCCGGAGCGCGCTGCGGGGCCGGCACATACGCCGGAGCGACGCCCATCTGACCCTGCTCGCGGGCTCGAGCGCGAGGGGTCGCTGCGCGCGGGCGGGGTGGAGAGGGAGGGCTCGTTCCGCGCGGAGGGCGGGGGTGCGCACCTGGCGCGCGAGGGGTCGTTCCGCATGCCGGAGCTTGCGCTAGATGTGAAGCGGCTGCTGGCAAAACCAATGTCAGTATCCTCGGTGCGCGCGCGGGCGGACTCGTCTGACGGGGAGGGTGCGGGATGGGCGAGTGGAGAGCATTTACGGAGGAAACGGTACGACACGAGCGGGAGGCGGGTGGAGCGTGTGGAGGAGGAGCGCGGGACGAAAAGCGAAGACGGGGGTCCTGGGCGGCCTGCGAGTCCGCTGACGGAGCGCGAGCAGGAGAAGAGGGCCCGGGAAATCGCCCTCGCCCTCATCGCGCCCCATAAGGAGGAGAAGAAGGAGAAGCGTCAAAAAAATGTGCTGAAGCGCCGGCCAAGTACGGGGCGCTCGGTAGCGGCACCCAGTGCGGTAACCCCATCCTCCTCCCCTTCCCCCGCATCTGCCCCTGCCCCGGCGATGGTTACACCCGCCCGCACTGGGCCGCCTATCTTGAGTCTGAATCTATCCCTCAATCCCATGCCGACGTTCGCAGCCCCCGGTGGTAGTCCTCACGGGAGTGGAAGCGGCAGTGGCAGTGGGCAACTCACTCCTGCGGGTGCGGTAGTACAGGCGTACAAACGCAGCCTGGACGCCAGTCCTCGGGCCTCGCCACTTCCTTCCCCATCATCGGGGACGTTTCTGCGCAGGCAGGCGGCCAGTGACAGTGGGCATGGCGGGTTTGTGGAGTTACCGAAGGTCGGGACGCCCTCCCCACCAGCGACGCCTTACTACACCGTCTTCGGGTCGACGTCGGGGCGCGTTGTCGCTGTTGGCGGGCCTGAGGATGCCTGGGACGGCACGGGCTCGCATATATCTGCGTCGGCGTTCCCGATGTTCGACGGTGCGCGCGTGGCGGCCGCGAAGCCTCCCCCTGCTGGCTCTGTCGGGCGTACGTTGACGCGCAAGGTCAGCGAGCGGTGGGTGCGCAAGCGGGAGGACTCGGAGGACGAAGCGCGTGGCCGAACAAGTATGCAGATCGATCGACGCGCCAAAAAAATCGTACGCAGTGGAAGTCGCGCGGGCGCCGATGAGCCGCTCAGTCCTGCGGGCGAACCAGACCCGACGTGGAGCAAGTCGCCGTTGGGGTTGCACCATTCAGAGGTTGGGACGTTCACGAACGAGCCTCGGTCGCGGCGCTCGGAACCGGCGCTGGGTGGGGGCAGCAAGATATGGAAGCTCATGAAGCGGATTAGTACGGGCGGACTAAAGGAGAAGTACGACCGCGGCCCGCGCAATCTACCTCCCATTCCACCTCTCCCCCCATTGCCGAACGTGCCACCTGTGCCCCAGATCCCCAAGGATACTTTGGAGGCGAGGACCGCAATGTCCTCGGACGGTCATTCGAGCGAAGAGCCCAACGGCATGGCTCGCTTCATGCAGTCGCGATCTTCCTTGAGTACCTCACGTACCAGCTCGTTCAGCTCTAGCATTCCCCGGCCTGGTGGTCGCGCTTTGCCAATGCCGCCTCCCATTCCTGCATCCAACCAACCCCGTGCAAGCATCACGACGCGTTCGTCGTCCCCCGTTTCCTCCGACGTCGCCTCTTCAAAATTCTTCCCTAAAACGACCAGCTCTGCGCGCTCATCGACCTCATCGTTCGGCGAGGATGCCGCGGCCCCGCCCTTGCCTGCGCCAAACCTCATCATGGGGAAACACATCGTCCCCCCGAAGGACTTGTTCAAGCTTGACCTCAGCGAGCTTGGGTCCAACTCCTTTGAGGAGAAGAAGTCGATCGTCAAACCCATGGCGTTCTTTGGCACACAAAATCTTCGTACCCCCGAAGATTGGCACATCGTCAACACACCGGCAGAGGAGCTTCCGCCTTCGCTTCCTCATCCACCGCGGCGTCTGCCCGTGCCCAACGCCTCGAAGGAGCGCCCGGTCAGCAACAATCGCTTCAGCCACGTCAGCATTCCCGAGTTCTCTACTGCCGCTCCTATCAACGCTTTCACCGCGCGCAAATCCCCGGGGGAGGGTGCCCGAGTGGAGAACGTGCCTGAGTCCCTTGGTCAAGCGCCTTCGCGGCGGATGTCTTCGGCACTCGACGACCGGCAGAAGACCTCCTCCAATAACAGCATTGCGGCCTCCAATGCATTGACGGCGCGCCAGAAGCGGATGCAGCAGCGCTCCACGTCGTTGCCGCGCGCAGAGCCCAAGTTCCGCGACATGTCTGAGAAGGCGGCGCAGGCTTTGACGGAGAAGGAAAAGGCGGACCGGTGGGATGACCTGCTGCAGCGCAGCGACCGTGCCGGGGGGACGATTCACCTCGGGACGTCGGAGCAGCTCCCGTCGGATGACGTCTCGCTACGATTTTCGACGACATCTACGCAGCTCTTAAACGGTACGTCTGTTTCTTATTGTTCCCCCTTGCGCGCCTACTGACTAGGATTATTATAGACTTTTAAATCCATGAAAGTTACGACCCCCGGACGGACAAGATCCGCGGTTTGATGACGCTCATTTACTTATTCTAAAATCTGTAGACGCGATACAATTTCTGTTGTACTTACTTTTTCGTGTAACCCACCTATTGCTTTCGTCGTCCGTCTCACTTTACAATACATACCCGATCCACCCCCATACATACATACCCTTTACAAAGCTGTACTCACTGCCCCTTAGATTAGACGCTTTATAATGAGATGTTTACCTTCACGCGAACGCCTACCGTTTTTGTTTTTGTTTTCGAAGATCGTCAATAGAAAGCAGTGCACCAAATTCCTTTTTCAGGACATCGGTGCTTTCCTCTTGCCACGACGCGTCGTGCGCCGAAAAAACAACAGGCTCGCGCCCTTTGTGTCCGTGCGAGTTGAAAACCGAGTCCTGGAAGTATCTGATGCACTAGCAGCAAAATGAGCGCTCCGCTCAGTATCAACCTGCCCAACGACAAGTTCGACAGACTATGCCTGGGGTGGACTCCCTCATTGCTGCGCTCGAGGCACAGGGCACTACCGTTCCATCTGCTCTCACCGAGCTCCGTACCGTGCTCGTCGCTGCGTGCGCAAGTGCAGATGTACCCTCTCAAGACCCCCCAACAACCAAGTTCCAACACCCAGCTTCTGGAGGCGGATTCTATAGCCTCATATTCAAGTTATTACCAGGCAGCACTTCGCCGCCATCGACGTATGCAACACTTGCCGCGCCGCGCACGAAACCTCCCTCTGCCAGATGAGATGGAGCTCCTTGATGCGCCAAGTTGTAAGACGGACACTGACTCAAACTCGCTTGGTTGACGTTCTTCTTGCCAGTTCTACAGTATCCCAGCTTGGAACTCAGTTCAACACGCCCAACGCCAACCACCACCCCCCGCAGCTCAATGCCGTGTCGCCAGGCGATTCAAGCGCGTCGAGTGCGTCTAACCGCGGCAGCTCGCCGACGTTGATCGGTGCGTCCCCAGGTCAGAAAGGTACGCCTGTATTTGCTTATGACCAACGTATGTGTATGTAGTCATCTTTCACAGCGCCTCCTCCACTTCGAATCTCCACCGATGTGAACACGAGTTCTCCTTCAATTCCATGTCCTTTGACGCCAATGTCACTGATGTCGTCATTGTCGCCCTCGCCGCCTCCCTTGACGGCCTTGGGCAAACGTCGCGGTGAGGACGCGAACGAGGATAACGAGAACGAGCAGCAGAAGCACAAGCGCGCCCGATTAACCATCAAGATCCCCGGAGTCGCACGAGAATTGAGGCGGATGGGGTGAGCTTTCTTGAGCGGGCTTTGGGGACCCGTGAAATGAAAACTACGTACTTGATATTCCCCGACACTGTCCTGATTCTCGCATTTATTATTCTACAACAACCAGGTAATCAACGACTACGAGTCTGCGTACTTGATATTCAAAGCTAGAAACAAGTCGAGCAACGGTACTGCTGATTCGTCTTGATTCTCGCATTTATTATTCTGCCAGTTGAGCCCAGAATGCAGGTCCGCCGACGGTGGGTTGACCCACATGTTGGTCGACAAGACAACATTGCGCGTTAGACGCTGCTCTCCATAGGCGAAGGTCCCCTCGATGAATGTATATAGCGAGGGGTTGCGGCGTACCCTATAAAACGACCCGAGTTTAAGCGCGACGACAAAATATTACACAAAACAAACGCACGTCTTTAGCATCTCGGCATTCTGCGCCTTGACGTTAGCAGGATCTGCCGCCTCGCTGCTGACAGGCGGGAAAACATATGTGTTGATGTTCTTCAGCGAACAAGTGCCGGCGGGATATTTTGGGTTGGTGTAGTCGATACAGGTAATCAAATTCTCCCCGGGCTCGTTTGGAAATTTGCGCTTCGCCAATTTTCGCAGATGTGGATTGTGGAGATGGGCGTCTGCAATTATGACCTCGCGGATGAATTGAGCGTTCTCTGGGGAAAACATGAGCTGGCCACCAGCTAGGCGAATATTAAGTTGAGGAGATCAGAAGAATATTCGAGCTCACTTGTTTGAGAGCTCTTCTTCAGCTTGCACATCGTACGGTGCGAAGACCAGGCGTTCGCTTGACACGCCTTTCCGCAATAGTAGACGCACAGACATCCACCGCACCGCAAGAACTCGGATTTTCTGCCCTTTTCATCACACTAAGCAGAACGATGTTACGCTTTAGCATTTCAAAGAGTGGAATGAAGGCAGGCACGAACCGTTACAGACTCACAGCAGACTGCGCCAGTGCCCTTGAGGACCTTAGGCAGCTTCGCGATACCGCCGCGCATGTATAATAGGAGCGTTAGGGACATCCAGTTTTCGCGGAGGTAGGTTCGCATGATGGTCTCGTCCGGAAACTCGGGATCCAATTCCTTGTGCTCGCGCTTCATCGCCTTAATTACGGAGCGATACATCATGCTTTTTGGCAGGATCTCTCGCAAGATGAACTGCAACGAGGTATTTTTCCGCTGTGCGGCGTTCATGTCGAATACGAGACTGAGTGCGCAAACTGTGCGTAAAAGCCCAGCATCGACGGCCTGTGCGACGAGTCGAGGACTGTCGGACTGGAGCAACGCGGCTCTGAGAAAGTTGAGAGCGGAGTTTATACACGGAAAATACCGTCCAGTTGGACGCAGACTCGGAGAGTCGGCATAGTTCGAAATGAGGAAGAGCATACGCGCGACGACCCAGGCGCCATTGTCAGCGAGGATGGCGAACGCAAGCGGATGACGTGGAAGGACGATGAAAGTTGTGAGGAGAAAGATCAGCGTAGATGAGCGGTTTGCGTCGGGAGGCATGGGCTGCTGGGAGATCGTGTTCCGAAGGCGTCCGAGGATGGCTTTTGCGACGACGTCGGGCTTGCCGCCTGCTGCGGTCACGACCTCGTCCATCTTACCCCACGTATCGACACGTAGGAGGGACAACGGGATGAATGCCTCCATGGGCGATGCGGGATGCAAACATAGGCGGGTGCATAGGGTGATGATACCCGAGGTCGCCCTGATCTTCGTCTGAAGCTCCGTGTCGGTGTATAAATGGCGAATGGTGTTGCAGATAGTCAGGATAGCGTTTTGCGCCTGGGTCGAATCCTTTTCCACCGAAACCCGTCGATCATAGAAATAAAGACACCACTGGAAGATACCAGGCCATGCGGAAACCAGTCGAGTGCGTAGTTCGGGTTTTGTCGCGAATTCGGTAGAAAATCCGACTGCGAGCCCGTTGAGTGAAGCCCAGGCACGGTCCGATGGACCGTTGTCTACAGGAGGGACGACGGCCTTTGGGACCTTCTTCCCCTCAAGATGATGCAAGAACGTCTGCAATACGCCATCAGAGGAGATATCGGCTCCGCGATTCTGCTTTTCTTTCCAAGCCTCCGCCAGGACCTGGATTTCCTCCGCGGTCCGAGATGCATAGGACGAAAACACCTAGGAAATTAACGATTATGATGTCAATTCGTTCATATTGACAAAATTCCGTTCGGCGCTGACCTCGTCCGGCTTGTTGTATATCGCCTGAAGAAAGTCGTTTCGATCCACGGCGGCAAGTCCTTGCGCCGTGTGTTCCATAACTGTGTGCGTTCAGATCGTCCAAGGCCAAGAAGGCGAAGGCAAAGCAAAGTGGCAAAGCCAAAACGGGTTTCCATCAATATTTGATGCGTTGATGCGGCTGTCACTGTTCGCCTGTTCTTATCCGTGCTCCCATTCCACGGATCGGACGCTCGCTCTGAATCACTAGGGGGAATAGATTCATTCCTTGATTTGTTGTGTGCTGACCTTAGCGTCAGATGGCTACTTCCCGGTGCCCTCAATGTGGTGCGGAAGTCACTGACCCACTGGTAAAAAGACCTTTGGATTTTGATGTTGCGACGTCTGGCTCAAGACACTACGCTCTCTTGAGCTCTAATGGGGTTCCTTTGCATGGAGAGCAGAGCTGGACATGATCACGTCCGTCGTGTCAGCGCATTTGGCCTGCTTGGATGACGTCGCGCGCAGAATCAGACGATCTTCTCTCCCCTTCCACCTTACTTGGAGAAGTATTTTTATGGACTTTGTCGGCACCACAGGACTTACAAACCGTCGAGGATTCGACACGACGGAGAACCCATGGGTCTCACTCCGCTGATAACTAAATTTCCGCCTATCGGAAGTTAGTTCAGACCGCCTAACGGTCCGAACACATTTCCGTTGACCCGAAATCAGATGGGAAATCTGCCGAATATGTTGCTCCGAGATCAAACAGGAAATGGGGACTTTCGGAATGCGTTCCGAGTTCCCTGATACGGCACGTTTCGGCTTCCGTTTCCGTACCATGGAAATGGGCCGGGGAACACGGCGTATCCGCGGCGCGGAAATGGCCACTGATAAGTCTGATATCCACGGCGTGGATACGGCATCCGAAACTCGGAGTGTCGGCATGAGTTTAGGCGTGGCGGAAAACGAGTCGTTTCGGCTCAGATTTCCACTCGCCGGAAACCCAAGCCGAAACAACTTGTTTTCATAAATTTCAGCTTCCTGGAAATCTATCTGATTCGTTTCCGCTTTGCGGAAATTCATTTGATCCGTTTCCGCTTTGTGGAAATTCACGGGAACAAATTGTTTCGGCTTCGGTTCCCGGTGAGTGGAAATCCGAGCCGAAACAACTTGTTTCCGTCAAGTTGAAATTCATGCCGACACTCCGACTTTCGGATGGCATATCCACGTGCCCGAAATCAGATGTATCAGCGGCCGTTTCCGCGCCGCTGATATGCTGTGTTCCCCTACCCATTTCCATGGTGCGGAGACGGGAGCCGATACGTGCCGTATCCGGGGACTCGGAACGCACTCCGAAATTCCCCATTTCTCATTTGATTTCGGAATAACAGATTCGGCAGATTTCCCGTCAGATCTCGGGTCAACGGAAATTTGTCTGGACCGTCAGGCGGTCAGAACTAACTTCCGGTAGCCGGGAATTTAGTTATCAGAGGAGTGTCTTGACCCATGTCAGTCGTCGTTGGCGCGCCGTTGCCATCGCGAGCCCTGCGCTATGGTCACGCCTGCCAATCAGCTTCCTACATCAGCAAACCCTGGGTGTGCTACGTAGAGCTATGTAGTTCCCATAGTTCCCATAGCTCCTGTAGTTTCCATAGCAAGGGTACCCTCTACATAGTTTGCGGGGAGCACTACATAGTTCTCCATAGTTTGCAGGGAGCACTACATAGTTCTATGTAGTTTCCTATGATTCAGGCGCTCAGATTAAGAAAAGCATTACTTGGGGTACTTCAAGGCTATTAGAGTCCATCTGAACGGTTACTTTACTAGTGTACTACACTACATTATATTACATCATAATATAAGGCATCTATTTGAAGCGACGTTAATTAAATAAAGTGTGTTTGCTACGGGGATCGAACTGGCGACCTCGCGGATTCCGACCAAAATTTGCATGATCGCGTATTACCAACTAAGCCATGAGTCCATTGTCAGCATAGCCTCCCAATGGGATAGGTATGACCCCTCTGATCCCAACCCAATGTGCCTTCAGGTTGGCTTCTCGTCCAACCCCTTTGCTACTACCGCAATTTAGAGGTCTATAAGACATGTTAACGTGCTTGAGAGGGATCTCAAAGCTATGATGGGTCTAAAATATTTACAGGTCCAAAAATAGACCCAAAACCAAATTTGTAGAGCTCAAAAAGGGCTACAAGAGTTGTCTGAAGTGATATTCCCTTAAACAGCTTGGTTGAGGTAGAAAACGCAAAATACATTCCCAGAGCCGGCGGTTTGAAGATTTAAAATTACTTTCGGCCACTGTGGAGGACAGATGTTGAATACCACTTTGGTTCAATATAGCTGCTCGTTCATAATGAGGTTACAAACCCTGAAACTGAAGGGTATTTATTTACCTGAACTACATGGCAATATGTAGAGTGCCCAAAAACTATGCAGAACTACATAGTGAGACTGCCAAACTACAGAGCACTACATAGTTGGGCCCAAAACTATGGCAACTATGGCCAACTACAGCAACTACAGCAACTACAGCAAAAACCAGGGTTTGCTGATGTAGCCAGTAATGATCCTTCGTAATCTGTCTAGAGACCCACATTGCCCGCGCCCACAACTTGCCCGCGCCCACAACTTGAACGTCCATTTCTACGGGGACTAGGAGGCTGAGTCTCCACCTCAAATTCAGATCTTCCAATGTTTGGCGGCGCACGCTTCTCAATGGGAGGAGCTTAGTCTTAAATTGACATATGCTCTTGATCCTCTCCTGGTCTTCGAGACCGCCTCCCGGCTCTGCGGAGATTCTCGCTCGAGTGGGAGGATCTGGACAGCCAAACAAGCATGGACCCCATCGATTGCTTCCAGTCCGTACCTTTACTGGTCGACGTGACCTCATTTAACGAGTGTGGCTTTCCGTCAATTCCTTTTCCGTCCCATCAACTCACCTCGTATCGCCTTGTCGGCCTATGGGAGATACACGAAAATCTGGCGAAGATGTCTCCGAATCTCGTTCAAGCCGGCGTCATGGTCGAGTTCGACAACGAACCTTGGCCTGCTGCCGTTGGTGAGATAATTCAGATGCTGTTTCTAAGAAATCTGTGTCTATCGGATGTATACATATTAGAGTATCTCAGACTCCCTGTTTTGGAGTCGAGGTTGACGAGCAAGATCGGCGTGTCGCCAAGCATCTCGTGCGCTCCATTAACCGCTCATCAGTTGCTCTTCGAACTCTATGCTTCCTCGGGTGTCCTGACACCCCTTCACTCTGCCACGTACAGTATTACAAGAACTCCCCTCGATAACCACGTTGGCTTTGATCTTAGACGACTACAGGACCGCTCAGCAGGTTGAGGTTATGGTTGAGGCCCTCACCGTTTCCGAGGATGTAGCTCCGCAGCTACGCTGCCTACAGTATCTTTCGGTTTCCGCGCGGTCGATCCTGAATTTTCTTTCGATTACCCTGGATATATCCAGATGGTTAAATCGCGCTGGGAATCCCCATTCTGCACCCTTAATCGCACGGAACTACTCACAGACAATACTGATAGTGCGACGAGGAATGGCCTCAGCGGCCTTCGTGCGGAGGGTTTGGATCTGATTTTGCTTGAAGGGGAGGAGGCAATCGAGCCCATGCTTGGGTGGACTTTCCAGCCCACCTGGAAATGACTGATCATTTCGTGGGTTCCAGGTTTGTGTCGACCTTTGCATTTCTGATATTACACACCCATACAGTCATGGACCATACTCAATTCTTCGAACTTCAAGAGTAGGAAACATTCAATCCTCCTCAAAATAATTTTCAGTGCAGAGTTAGTCGACACCTACTGCTTGTCCCCATGCTAAGCGTTGATGTATATATACTTACCCCGACTCTTCCCCAATCTACGCTCCGCAGTGCTTATGTTCGTGAACCCGCAAACAGAGCCTGTAAACCGAAAAACGGTGGGTTGAGTTCCGGTAGAGAGGAAGAAGTTCGGAACCTTTGGCTCATGGCAAGCCTCTCGAACGAAGTATCCCGAGCATTTAGGGTTTCACGTGCGATATAAATGCCGCCCATGCGCACCGTGCGTCTCCTTGCCTTCCTTCCTTAGCTGCATCCCGGTTCAACCCGGGAGCGAAATTCGGTTAATACCCGCAACCCATGGGTCCAAGGTGCGGTTTTGTCGGGGCAAGCATTGAAATATGGCGCGTCGAGAGCCTGAGACCGCACCCCCGTGGATTAGGATAAAAACACTGTTACCAGCATGGCACGGCCTCGAGTTGAACGAGATATCCCCGCATTCAACAAGCTTGATTTCTTGGCCAAATTCAATCCTTGCATTGCTACATCTCAGTTCAAGTCCGGAAAGAAATCTGGCGAATGACGGAAACGAAGGGACCCGAAGGTGTAGATTTTTTGTTTGTCCCGTCCGGCGTCGGTATCGCACTCCGGAGAGTGAGCCTCGGGAGTCTAACACCCAACCCCTGCGCCCCAAGTGAAAAAAAAAAGGGTTGAATTGTTGTGTCCACGGGAAGCCCTCGAGTCGAATGAGTCGGAGGCACGAGCCCAAAAATCGAGACCCTCGCGTACGCCGATGTGCCAGTCCTCCACATACCAGGCCTCCTCCATCGCCAGGAACCGCGGGTCATGCGAAAGCGGTGCGAGGTATTTCTGGCACCACTCCTGCTCCCCCAGGCCGAGTCCAAAGAACACGAGGACGCGGACCGATTTACAATCTTGTAAAAGTGCAAGGCATTCAGGAATGATGTTGGGGTGATCAAAGGCGAGGTGGGTAAGGGGGAGAATCCGCGCGAGACGTTCGCAGAGTGCAGCGGCTGCGGGTGCGGTTAGGATAGGGACCTGCATGAGTCCGAGGTGGGTTATGTGCGAGAAGAACGGATAGGTGAGCGGGAAGTCCCGGAGGAGGGGTCTGAAGTCGCCACAAAATCGTTTGAGAGGCATGTCCGCGATGAGTTTCATGGTCGTGGCATCGGACTGCGTTTTGATTTCGCCAAATGTTGCCCAGAGTGAGAGGTTTTCGACGGCAGGGAAATATGACAAGGTATTCATGATGATGTCGTTCCTTGTCATACCAGACGGTTGGCAAAGACATAAATTGCGGACGGAAGAACGCAGAAGCGTTGGGTTGCGGCCCATGAGCTGTATGAGAGCCGACTGGGTAAAGGTGGGGTAGCCGTCAATTGTGGTTGAGCCATGAAGTAAAACTGTTTGATATAGCAAGGGCTCGACCCTAGAGAGCTTTCAACTTCTTTCCGGTGGGTATGACATGACCACTTCTTCACGTACCACTCCTTGACGCGCCACGCAACGAGAATGAGTTTTTGAATTGATGCCGGACGAGAGATGGCACAGAGTTCAAATATTTTCCTTTCCAAGTCACTAGGGAGGGAAGGCTCGGGCTGCAAATCCATTCTGTGCTCGGTTTACCGCAGGGAAGGCGAGTGTTTGTGGCAGCCGGAGAAAGCTGCAGCTCCGACACAGCCTTATCATTGATCGGAGATGGAATTGACGCCAATCGAAAGTTACCAACACCGCTGGATAGGATAGGATAGGATTGCCGACGCCAGGTCCCGGATCGGAACGGCCGGTGTCCGTACTACATACACAAGACGTAAACATATGCTACGGAAGTATCTAATCTCCACCGTTGTGAACTAGCCCGCCTCTAATCTACTTCTTTCCTGGCCTGCGCGGTAATCATTTCTGGACTTTTATAATCACCAACAACAGGCAGGACAATCAGTGCCAACCTGGCCGTCGTCAACCAGGAGTCAAAGGCCAGTCCCCTGGCCAATCACAACAATCACCGTTGTCCAGAAAGTCGTAACCAAAAGAGTGAACCGTCTCACAGTTTCGACGTCGATACACGAATATATTAAATTTGCTGGACTGGAACATCCCGTCAACCAATAAGGTTGAAGTGCTCTGGTGGGACCGTATCGCCTGCGTCTCGACCTGCAGATGTCATATACATAAGGCGTCAATTGTGGAGTTACTGCCTGGTCCAGAAGTAAACAGGCAACGGGTAACCTCAGCGGACTGCTTTTGCACCGAGTCTGACGGACGTGACGAAGAAAGTCTGTCCACAGTGGGGACAGCTCTAGGTAGGCCATATACACCAGGGCGGCATGGGCCTCATCCTCCACCTCCACTTGATAGAAGTGTAAGAGTCGACATGCTCGGGGAATCTGATGCTTCCTATAACAATCCGCGGGCTTCAAAGCCTCCCTGCTCAGCTTGACGTCAGAAAGAGTGATGAACACTCGATGTGATGGACTGGCGATGCGGAGGTGAGACCCGAGAGTTAGGGAAGTAGTCCAGATGGCGATAGGAGAGTTCCATGTACTGTGGATTGCCGTTGCAGAACCTCTTTTATGAGACTTCTCCAGCATTGCAACCAGGTATAAACACACGGCTTAACCCTCGAGAATGCTCACAACTTCTTCCTTTGATTGAGAGCATCTCACCACAGCCTGAAAATGACAAACTATCCTGGAGTTGTAGACGCCTTTACAAATAGTAGAAAAGAGGGGCCGACACAGATGCCAATAACCTCGTACTTGCATGTACAAGGGCGACGACGTTACCAATGACACAGAGGCTCGGGGAAGACGCCGAGAGCAAGCTGGTCTTGCACGCTGATCACCAGTGATATTGACGCCTGATTGTAAAAGTTGTATATTGTTCAACAAGTGCGCGGAGGAAGCAAGTATCTGAGTCAGATAGGGCCCTCCCAGTGTCCAGTATGTCTCCAAGGTAGACCAGGGGGTATTACTGCTTCTGCATGAACCAGCCTTGATTTATGGTCGCAGCGGAGCCGGACAAGAGTCAGACAACTTTGCTTGGGTAAATTCGACCGCGCTTGGCAGCCAGCATAGTGTACACCAGGAATAAGTTGGAGCACCAACAGGTAAACACCATGAAGATTCTGTGTGATTAAGCTTGCTGCCAAAGAACGTGTGGTCCACAAGTGGTGCGTTTTGCCGCGAGAGCGGAGTTTCGGACCGGAGATGTCACAAGGCTTAACATGTGATCCATCTCGGATCAAGCTGCAGAGACCGCCCGAACGTTTACCAGAGGGGCGACAAAACGATGGTGAAGTCCCACAAAGAGATGTAGATTGGCATTGCAGGGCGTAGAAGGCATTAATGTTCTTGCTCTTCTCGCCAACGAGCTCATAGCCGAGAAACAAAGGGATTCAGTTCAAGTAACCCCTATTTCGAACAGAGGGTCGTATAATAGGCTCCATCCTTGTAGATGCAAAGCAAGAGACGTTAAAGAATGTATATGGCCTCCCCCGTCCATCCCTGGTAATCCAGGAATCCCGTAGTCGGGACCTCGTTAATACGATGATGGGGGGAGGAATCTGGAAATAGACTCAATGCATGTCCACCGAGATTTTGGATTCAGGTAAAATTGACTGACCCAAAATCACAAAATGCCTAGTCGGAATCAGATGAGAAGTCGAGTTTGACTGGCTCCCTGGGCAAAATTTCAGATAGAAGCCCGTGGGCCCGGGCCGGGGCGATCCTCGCGCCAATCCGCACTGCAGTGCTGGGACTTAGTGTCAAGGGGACAGAACGGAAGCCATCCAAGGCACCAAGCGTTGACTTTTGGACAGGTATCTGAGTGTATTTTCTATCATGCCCGAAGGCAAAATTGTTGATCTCGGTACTCTTTCACAGCAGAGCACACTCCGAGTGTCGGATTTTCCGAATCAAATTTATGGGGGGAGATTCAAACTATTTCCTTAACCCTGAGGCGGACCGGAGGTAGCCAAATATAAAATGTGTTCCAAATATACAATTTGTTCCAAGGACCACGCCGATCTGTCGTAGTGGTAGTTGGAAATAATACCACAACGAAACCTGCGGTGTTTTAAACTGCCTTGGCGCGAAGTTTCCCTGAGCTTCCACGTAAAACTGCTGCGTGTTATCGCTACCAACATCCGGGCGAAAAAAGAAAAGAAAAAAACAGATCCCAGGGTCTGCAAGACTGCATTTGGTACACAGCGGTCAACCATCATTGGAGGACGGCGATGCGATAAAACACATGATCTCCGTTGCCAGGTCCGGCATCTGTGACTGAACGAGGAAAATTCCATTGAACGCCAGGAGCGTATGCAATATGAACAAGTTCATACTAAGCTGCACTGAGGACTCAGCTACACCATCAAAGAGCCCACACCCGGCTTCCACCTAAATGGTTCAGCTGGTGGCCATCTTTTGCGAAGTCAAGCCCAGAATAGCATGTTTTTACGCTAGCTTAAAAGTTCTATGTAGTATATTTCAGCCTATTTACCCGTTATCAGTTTTGTGTGATATCAATGGATAGTGGAGAGAGTGAAGAATTAAATTCAAATGGAAGCTGTTCATCCACGCAGGGATAAGACTCAGGATAATATATTAGCCCGCTATGGTCCCATTTCGGAACAGTCCGGGTTGTAACATGCAGTATACCGGCCCCAAATAATATACTGTGCTACGCCACTACCCAGCCACCCTCGACGAGCTAACCTCTCTCGGCGAGGCCGTAGATCTCGGGTTTCTGAATAGCAGCCTAGAAAATCACTGACCTCAATAGCTAATATCCCGCTGGCCATGTCATCGGCTCCCTGCTGAAGATGGCAAATACCTTAGATACATATTTCGCCGTCTGACAAACTGACTCCCTCCGGAAAATTATTGCGCGTAAGATGTTTGTCGCGTTCCACGGCTCGACCGATAGGACCTTTGGCTCCAAATGTTGCATTCCACTCACAAACAATCGACGGCAAATCACCAGCTCAGCCGATTTTTTGCAGAAGAATAAGGCATGCTCCACAGTTTCGACTTCTCGGCAACCAAATCGACATACACGTAAATCCCGCGGGACTTTGACGCGATGGTATCGCTGCTTGTATCGCATCCTCTCAACCGCTAGAGGGTGCTGGCTAACCAGGAGTCGTGTAATGGCTTTGCGATGAAGGGTCTTTTACGCGGTGCATGTGACACGATATTTAGTGGGGTAAGCACTATACGGGTTGTAATCAGCCTTCTCGGAAGGGCACAGATCCAGAACATCGTTTCTGACTTGGGTGTGAAAAGCTCTCCTCAGTTCCTGTTTAAAGCGTCAACTGCGGCCAACCAAAAGTGGGAAATATCAACTCAGCATCGCTTCATGCGTTTAGTCTCGTCAGTGCTTGTACTGTGGTAAAGGCCCGGCGGCTGAATAGCAGGCCACAGTAATTATTACGATCTGCGCAGCGAGAAACACAATTCAGACGTGAAACAACATTTTTGAACCCTTTGAGTTGCGCGCTCTTGATGCGCTCGTTATTTCTGTTTATACAAACCACTCTCTCAAAAATCTAAACCGACTCCGCTGGGTTGTTTTCCGTTCTGAAAAATCCTAAATTTATTCCACGTCGGACACTGGAACGCGTCCGACAGCCCGTCTGGGTTTCTACAATTTCCCCGCCTTGAGCAAGTCCCGGATGATGCTGAGATTCTTCTCAATGGCCCCACCAAAACGGGCATTGAGATCTTCGACGCTCGGCTTGGGTGCGTCGGGAACGATTCCGGGAACTAGAAAAGAAGTTCAGTCGATGGATTCGTGATCATCATCTACGTACTTCCGTTCGCAGTGCTGAGGGCCAACAACAGCTCCCACGCCGCTTCGTAGGACACGATGTTTGTGCCGCGCGGACCAATGTCCGACTCGATATACAGCTGTTGGAACTGTGTTAAATACCAGTCTCGACAGACAAAATACGACGCACGATGGTAGGGGCATGAACTTCGATCCTGTCCTTGACGACGCGACCGTCGGCCGTCTTCAACTCGTTCTCCACCTAGGGAGTACAGTCTACGTAGTTCAATTCCTCAATGGTTTTTTGAACTCGACCCCCATCAACATACCTTCTTGCCATCGTCGACGATGGTCTTGCTCTCGACGATCCCCGGGATGAAGGCCTGACGTACAGGGTGAGCGAGCCAACTTTAGCAGCATGAAGACGAAATACGGACGTGGGCATTGCGCGCCTTGTATTCAAGACCCTTCCAAAGTTGTGCTTCGGTGAGGACGGGCTCAGCGCCAGGAGGGTTGACGGGGCGAGTGACTGCGAAAGAGTTGCTCATGATTGAAGTTGAGTGGTTGAAGGACGTTGAAGTGAAGGAGTACGATGCAGTTCCCCTCTTTTTCAAGCAATCCTAAAGCTGATTGCCGATGGCGTTGGTCAATATCGATGACAGCCGCGGGGTTGGAGGAGGAGGACGTGTTCAACGGCTGCTGCGGACCAAACGCCACAAGGGGAAGCAGTTGCTAATGGGAGGATGTAATACATGTTGTGAGATGTGGGAGAAGTTACGCCGCCGTCGGGTCAATAGCATTTTTGATCGACTCTTTGATATTCCCAACCGTCGAGACCTGGTCGTAATACAGATTCCCGCATTGGCACTTTGCGCGCCAGCAGGCAGCCGATTCGGGCCATCCGGACATGTCGGTCAAGATCCGATCTCCAAGTGGTCGACGATTGAACTCCGACAGAAGCTGTGAAAGTCAAAGCTCAGTTAAGTTGAATAACTGTACCGTCCGTGCCTTACCTTGGCCTTTAGAATGCGCCACGGGTAGTTGTCTCTTCGTTTACCGCAGCCACACTCGCGGGGCTCCTCGTTGCCGGCTGCAAATAAGTCTGTGCCATCCAATGCGTCCCTGAAGCGCCCCTTGCATTGATCGTGGAAGGCGACGAGAGTCAGCAGACTCCTGGATGAGAGTCTGCAGAGCGCCGTATCATGCTCTCCATCAAGCAACTCGAGTTTGAGCGTCTCCACTAGGACTGCCTTGGTTTCCTCCTCCCATCCAAAATGCGACGTGAGAACATAAACCCGGAGCGGCTCATCAGCAAAGAGCGGAGAGGTTATGGCCGTGCGAATGACGGAGAGAGGTCCGGGTGTGTCCCATTTTTCAATTAGCTCCAGAGTCGCTTCCACCTCGTCAAACGAGGCCCATCGCGGAATTTCCAGTCCGCTCATCATCCGCAATACCCGCTCCATGACGAGGTCCTTTTCACCGACTGGAATCTCGTGTGGTACCTTGGCATCGGGTGGTTGTGGGAGCGATAGCATCGTGCGGAAAAACCCAGATGTAATCCGCAGAATAACGCTGTGAACCCGGTACAAAGTTCCTTCCGCCGATTGGAGGACTACATCGGCACTCTTGTCAGAGAACGATGGGTGGTAGTTTTCCTGCGCCGTCGACATATGGAGAATGAAAAGTAATAAGTTCGTCCAGGTAGAAACGGTGGCGGCGGTTGTTGAGTGGCGTTTGTGACGGTGACGGTCATGTGAGTCGCGGCAATGGCGGACCGATCCGGCGTTTCCGGATCCATCTTTCTGACCAACGTCGACCACTGACCCATTGAGGAGATTGGCAGCATCGGAGAGCCATTTTCTGATACCCCAAGATGGATGAGCTCTTGTGTTCTCGATGTAGTATGCCTAGGACCAGCCTCCCGGCCACTCATTCACTTGAGATGCTGCACCTGGCAGGCTGGATCGCGGCACCACCATCTTTTGAATTCTAATGAAGCACCGGCGGACTCGTCATCACGTAAATCAACTATACTCGGGGCCAACACGCGTCTAGATGAACTCAACAAGGAGATCGCAAGACTGCATGATCGGCTGGGAGAACTGGAGAGTGAGCGCAGGGCCGTTTGGAGGTATCAGACGGATAACTTGAACATTCTCTCTGCATTGCGGCGGATGCCGTCGGAGCTACTCTCTGAAATATTCTCTTGGACACTGCCGTCCACCAGGAGTACGATACGGCGCACCACGTTGCGTATGTCGGATAGTCCGTGGGAATTTTGACGTACGTCAGCCGTCATTGGAGAGCGGTGTGTATCTCTGTGCATCTCTCATCCCATTCTATGGTCGCTGGTGGCCGCTGTCTACTATCCCAACCACGATCCTTCCTTCCCGTTCTCCATGATAGAGACCCAAGTTGTATGTGCCAGGAAGCTGAAGGTGCACTTTTATGGTTGCGAATCGTCCGATGCTACTACTGTACCATTTCATTCAATTCGGATGTCACGCGTCACAAGGGCTGAAATATCAGAACTTTTTCGAACCTGTCACAGGTCACCGAGGGCATATTCGAACATGCAAAATGAGTCACAAAATTGGTGAAAAATCCAATTTTTCGTCCATGGGGTGCATTTTGCCTCAAAAAGCACACAGACGGATGAGTTTCAACCAATACAGCTTGTTGTTGGTTGAATTCCTCCGTCCCTCACCACATCGGCTTGTTTCCTTGCTGATTCAAAGACTTTTTGGCTCTCCGGCCCGCGCCGAATATACGAACTTTTCTTTGTGTCACGGTCCGCCAGGCCAATATCCGAACTTCGAAGTTCGAATTTTTGTGTCACAGGTCACAGCCAGTTAGAATTGAATGAAATGGTACAGTAGTAGACCTCAAGTCGATGTATTCAACCTCCTGGCCAAAAGCGCTGAATCTTGGGAGGAGCTCAGTTTGGGCTTGACTTCGAGCTTAGTTCCTCTGTTGGGCGGTGTCCGAGACCGCGTGCCGATGCTGCGCAGATTATGGATTGAATGGGATGGAAGGGAGAGCCAAATTACGACAGACCTATGGAACGTATACTGTGCAAAAAGTATTTACATGTTCTCTCAGTAAATCAACCCGCAAGTTCACCGTTTGGCCAGAAAATTCAGGCAACTTGCCCTCATTACAACTTCAGTGCGCTGCAACTTCCCATGCATCAATTTCACCCGGCACACAACTTAGCACAAGTACAAATTTGGTGTACAGCAACCTACACACATTACAACTTTGGATGACTGCAACTTGAAGAACAAACGAGTTGGAAAAATGCAACTTGGGTCTTACGTGAACATAACTTTGAAAAATGCGACCGCAACATAGGCCGCTCTACCCCGTCGTTTTCCTATCCAAAATTGCACCACACACAACTTGGCGATCCGTATATCTCAATGGTGCCCACCAAAAAAACATTCACCGTCTTAGACCCATTGATGAATGTCACATCTCTCTTTTTATAGACTCACGCGTGTTCTGGGTTTTAAGCTCCGCCGATACCATCACAGTTTGCTGCGGCAACACGGATCAACCAGTGAGAGGATACTCCGGCTTCGCATTGCCGAGGATGCTGAGGCTAGCCGAGACTTGTCAAACCCAGCAGCTTGATTTTCAGGTCTGTACGGCTCTCAGACTTCCTCAAGATTCCTTCAAATCGAGCCAAAGTGGTGGACGTGAACTCCCTGGGCCTCTATATGCACAAAAAATAACACTGCCGGTGTTCAGGTTGGCCGTAGTATATTGCGGAGGCTGCCTGCAGCGTTATGATCTTCAATAATACGGGCGGGAAATTGACAGTACAACTTGTTGGTCATGTTGTGGACGATGCAAGTATAAGGTTGACCCTCTGAAAAGTTGGGTGATCTGGAGTTGCATCCATCGGATTCCTCAAGATGTCGTGACGAGCAAAGTCGACTCTGGAAAGTTGCGAACCCCAAATATGGAGACAGCCAAAGTTGCTTTGAAATGAAGTTGTCCTCCCACGCCAACCTGCACACCAAGTTGCATGCAAAATTCAAGTCGCTGTTTTTAATGGCTACCCGGGCAAAGTTGTCACAAGAACTTTTTGCACAGTATACGTGCCATACAGACCCAATCGATTCATTCCAGACAGCACCCTCGCTGGTAAAGGCCGGCATATGCAACATATACCAATTTGTGACACTCCTCATCCCGGCGACTCAACTCACCCGTTATCAACTCTACAGCTCATTGATAATGCATCACGCAATATTGAAAGAAATTTTGAACCTTTGTATGGCGCACGTCACCATTGACTTTGATGATGGGGAACGGCCGGACCCCCTGGACATCGTCAACCTCCCATCTCTGCGCCGTTTCTTCGTGTCGCACGGGGAGGTGTTGGACTTCCTAAGAACCCCCCGACTGGAGGAAATAGCAGTCGAATTTATTGATATGTGGACACCTATCGAAACACTGGTCCTCCGCTCCCGATGCTCCCTACGACTTCGCATCGTGGGTGAACCCGCGGTTTTCCCAACCGCCCAGATTCTGGGCAAAATCCCTTCCATCCGTCGAGCTCGCGTTCATCTTGATATTACGGCTCCTGGAGATACAATCGACAGCCTGTTCAACCACTTGACCGTCTGCAACCAAGACGAGCGTCCAACAGTGGCCCCCGCAATTGGAAGGCATCTTCGTTGGATGCCGCAAGGAGAAAAACACTGACTACGGCTCGTATGTGAAGATGCTCATGTCCCGCCTCCATTCGGAGACTTGCGCGCTCAAAACCGCTGCATTAATTCTACCAGACGAACCTGGATGGAATGCTGCGCTGTGGGACTTGCTTCGAAAGGAGGGACTCCACTTTCTGTCTCTCGAGGGATGGGAAGCAGTGGATGTGATGAAAGCGTGGTCGATTCATTCACAGTGGAATTAAATCAAGATATCGTACACAAAAATGTGTTACACTCGCACAAAGTGTCTTTCTGTAGCCCCGGAATGTACCTCTTGTACACGGGCGGCAAGTTCATTCTGCACCTCAACAATAGTCGCTCCAGTTTCCTCGGAGAAACCCTCATGCATGAATGAAAAGTCGTCTTGTAAGATAATCTTAGTGGGTGTTGAGTTAAAAAAAAACTGGGTCAACTTACCATCAATCTCCTCGGGGTACTCAATTTCGCCATCCCAGTCCATCAGAATCTTTCTAGGCGGCAACATCTTCTCGACTGCTTCAGATCTGTCGAGCGCTTGTTCTAAATGACAGTTAGTCTTGAATATCAAATAGATAGACAGCCATACGAAAGACCTCGCGGGAAACGCCTGCGTCGTATTTCACGAGGGCTCCGTCGCTGGGAGAAATAGCTATAAATCCAGGACGATCAACACTGCACCCAACTGAACAGTCAGAGCTTACTTATCTCTCCCCAGTTTCTCGCGTAGATGAGTATGCCCCTCTTCCGTTCCCAAGTTAAAAAAATCCTTTGAGCTGGCCATCCGATCCAATCGTTCCTTCCATTTCTTCACTCCAGAGCAGCCTTTCGCTTCCGCTTGCGTTTCTTCCTCCCCCAGCGCACCACCAAATCTGCGTCGGACAGCGTCTCCACCAGCAAAATGCACCGTTTACGAAACTGTCTAAAACTTTCGCCGCGCACCTGGATCGCACCACAGGCAACACCTAAAACTCCTGCCTCTGCGACGCCAAAATCTGGTGCGGCCCCATCATCGAGCATTTCCCGCATCTGGGACGCGACAAAAGCACGCGGTGTCACCGCATTAAGTTGTTGCGCGAACAAAAACGCAGCGGCCAGGTTGTTCTTGAGCCGTGCGACGTCGCCCCCGGTGCGGTCGAACACGATGATGTGGAGCACCGCGGGATCGCGGCTGTTCTCGTGGAGACGACGCGCCTCCTTCTCGTACAACGCCTCGCTCTCCCGCCAGATTGCATCTGGTAAATCTTCAAGACTTTTCGCGATACGGATGCGTGATGCGCAGAGCTTGCTGTGCACGCGTGGAATAAGAGCACCGGGGTCCTCCGTGAAGGCCGGGGCCCAGGGAAGGACTGAGAACACATGTGAGAGGTTCTGAATGGCGTGGAGAAACCTGTGATATATGTCCGAGTTTGCAAGGGGTAGCTAAGAGACCCCGAAAGTAAGTTATCATTCCTCTACAGTGTTACGATAAATGTACCTTGAGATAAAGCCCTGCTGGACGTTCGATTTCCACATATCCGTTGTACTTGTTCGGCGAATGGGTCGGAGGTGGACAATATCGTTCCCACTTGCGTTCCGCAGACACGCCGCTGAGATGAAAAAGGGTATCTGCTGCGGAGAAAGCAGACACGTTCTCGGGCTGCCAGTTCAAAAAACGGAGAGAAAGCCTTGTCAGTCGTTCAATTTTGGTCCATTCTTCGAGGTCATCGCAGCCTTGAAGCGCACAATGTCGGCAAGGCATTACGTCTTCAAACATATCCCACGCAGTGAGACAAAGGCCCCCGCCCCACTCTTTGTCGTAAATCCGCCGCCCCAGAACAATCTCGTGCGGCTCCATCACACTTCTAAACGCATCGTTGATGGCGCTGAGAACCTTCCTGGGGGGCGTGAGATGCACGGCGACGTAGATCTGCTTCAGCTCGTCCAGAGTGACGATGTCCTGTCCCAAGAAAGTCTCAACATCAGTAGCACCGGCGCCAAGGAGTGTACGCATTCCGGAACGGTTGTAAATGGCCAGGATGACGAGCCGCTCCATGTAATCGATGAACGGCGCGCGTGTCTCGTCGCCATGGAGGAGAGCGACCTTCCGGAAGGCGAAGAACTGCTCCATGAGGCGGGTCCGTTCGCGGCGGTGGTCCTCTTCGAATCGATCGACGAGGTCCTCGGGTGTGGGCACAGTGGGAGAAGTTTCCCATCCCAGGACCGCGGTGAGTTGCTCTTCGTCCAAATCGTCGGGATCGGAGAACGAGATGCCACAAAGATGGTCATGCCGTTGGTTGACCGCTAGGAGAGCGGCTTCGATCTCGGATTTCTTTTGTTCCAGTCTCGTTATCCAATGGAGGTGTGGGCTGTCGCCCCCTTCATAGAACTAATTTGCAGTGTCAGCGCCTGAGATCACTAAGGAAAGACAGGAAGCGCACACGCTCATGATGGTACTGGCGCCCATGGATCACGCTAGGTACATTTTAAATTGGTGAAATTAACGGCTGGGAACAAACTTACTTGCTGCACAAGTTCAATTTCGTTCGCAAACGCATGGCCCAGCCAATCAGCGTGTCTCGTGCATCACAGGTCCCAATAATCTGTAAATTAGTGCAGGATGAAGCGTCGAATTTGTCCAGCGCATCCGAATCTTTCTATGAGACTTCGTTACCACCAGCACAATGAATGAACAGCGAATGAACCTTGTATGAGTCGTTGTGGTGTCTTTCCGCCTTGTGGTGACGGCGACACCACCTATGATTTTCCTTCAGCGGTCGGGAGCATCTGGATCTGGCCTTTCCCTCCAAAGCGGGACAGGTAGTACTCCGAGTCACCGCGAGGGGGCGGGGTGTAGTCATTGCAGCAGACTCTTTGGGAATCATACAACATATATACCAGATCACGATCAACGACGGGTAGTAGATCAAGATAGATAACAAACCATGAAAGTTCCAGAGAGTTCTGCTGGTGTGCGGTGCTCGCAATCAACACGTTGGACCCAGAGGTTGACGTGGCCGTGAGTCAGGGATACTTGAAGCTGTTGTACCGGTTCCGCCTTCGCTAGTCAAGCAGGTCATCCAGTTCAGCACGTGTAGTACGCAGAAATAAGCAAGATAGGACAAGAACGTGACAGGCAAGGAGAGGTGAAATTGAAATCGCCCTGCCAAAGGGGATACTAGGTTGAGGCTGTGTACCGTATGCCGCGGCTTGATGGCGGCATGTTCAACTTCAGTAAGGCCAAATTTTACGGCTTCTTAGCCCGCGTTTAACCGACAACTCCCACTACGTATTCCATTACGAATGGTACAATCCGGGCCACAATGCTCGATTCCTAGGTGATATTCCGGATTTACTCTTATGATGAGTTCCTCTTCAATGGCCCCGGTCCCTAACGTCGATTGTTCGAGTCGGCCAAAGTCCTTCGGAAGTAGGTCGCATTACTGTACGTGGAAAGGTCATAAATAACTGTACAGGTCTAGTTTTCGGCGGTTTCCCGCCTTCTGATTCCCAGATCGATCCCAATCTCCCTTCCGAGCCTTCGAAAAAACGACGCTGTTTCCACGACTGGCAGAACGACTGAAACCCCTGCTGAGCAAAACACCCAGATAAACGCGATAAGGACCCACGCCGTGAAGAAGCGCTGCGAAAAGATGATGAAACTCAACGAGCTTATCTTAAGTTCCAGGCGGTAAATACCGCCAGCCGGACTTAAGTTCCGGGGAACTTAAGTTCATTTTTCCTACCGTTCAAGCAGTCTGATGCAGGCTCTATGTATACACTTAAGTTTTTATTGGATGTAATCTTGAGATTGTTGAAAGTCTAATCCTAAGACAATTGAAATTTAACTGTTTTGATTGATAGAATATGTAACTACAATAATAAGCGACTCAAGTTGCGTGCTAAGCTCAAAACTTAACGGAACTTAAGGTTGGCTAACGGGACTTGAGTTTGGGTAGCGGGACTTGAGTTCGTTACAGCGCTTGAGTCCGTTATGGGACTTAAGTTCTGCAAAAGATCAAGATCCGTGGGTATTCCAAGCAATAATCTCGTACCTGAGTTTCAACGCCCGCGCGCGGCACGCGGCTTTGACGGGGGAGCCCCACTCCCAGCTGGAACTCAGATTTGAAGGGGGGGTGAACAAGGCCTGAGGGTCATATCAATTGAACAAAGAACAAAGAGAAGGCCAAGCATACCCGTTATAGCTTCGGGCCATTGAGATGCTCGAGTGCTGGGCTGAAACATTCTAACAGAAATGTCAGAGTGGCTAGGAAAACAGAGGGAGGGACGTACCTTGGGCATATTTTCGACATCAGAGTACCAGAAATCAAAGGGAGTACTTGATAACTCGTTCAAGCAAGCTGCAAAAGGACACGCACCATGGACCAAGGTGGCACGAACACTCATGAGTTAATTCCGAAGGTGCGTAGGGAGGTATCGTGTAGGATCGCACGCGCTGGATCGGGGGTGGGCGGTGGGTGGCCAAGGCGACGTGATCGCAGGCAGCCGACGGTCAGTCAGGCCTGGTCGATAAGTGGTGGGAGAAGGAGAAAGACACGGCAAGGTGTGACGTGTGACGTTCTTTATCTTTATCACAAAGACCAATTTGCCGCGCGTGATGCGGGCCGATACCCGAGCGTCGTGATGTTCAAAGCGAGGTCAAATGTATTCCACTGGGTTGCATTTCCTTAGCCATGTGTATTTACTCTGCATTTACCCTGAGGTTAGACAAAATGATTTGACCAAAGAGTCACAGGGAACATCAGGAAAGACCTCCTTTGACAATACCCCAGTTTTGCCCCGAAATTCGACCAAATTAGCAGAAATATCCTGAATTCGCGTGATTGCCCTGCTGGCAACGTTGAAAATAAGTTACCTCCAATTTGGAGTGAATTACCTTCCATTTGTATCAATTAAGTACCCTAGGTTTTTGCCGGGTTTCGTCTCAAATTCGGGTGTAAATGGGTTGCAATACGCCATATATTCACAGTTCTACATATGTACATAAAATGCACGACTGTAAAACTATTCTACTGATTCTGTGGGCACTACACTACATCCGAAAACAAAAAGGACCCGATTGAAATCGATTGAACAAGTAAAAAATTGAAGGCACAAGGATGAACACCGTGTGACACACCAACTTCTATGCAGTTCTATACGAAACACCCGGCACCGCGCAAACGAGAACTGCGAGAAAGGGCTATGATTCTGAGTGAAGTGAATGATTCTGGAAATGCCAGGATTGGGGCAATCTGACAGCCGGGAAGGAAATTGGGGGGAAATTTGCCAAAGGTGGTGTTTCCTGATGAAGTTGGTATTTAATCTTCTCGAGGGCTCCCGTGATCAACGGGTACTCTTTACTCGGGAAACATGGGCCCATGCTCGTTGTCTGGCGTTTAAGCAGTTCTTTCTGGTGCCGATTTTTTTTGCGGGTGTGTCAACAGGCCATGCAGTGGTCAGCGGTTCCTGTGCAGGGTGGCTCCAAAAGTCTGCGGTGTCTAGCGAGACAATAAACCCTTAACTGTAACAGAAGCAGGTGAATACTTACCACGAAAGGGCCTGCCAGTGTGCAATTGTCACTGTGGGCCTATGAGCACAGAATAGGTCAAATCAAGCCTGGAAAAGAACAAGGGGGGAAGATGGCGCTGCAGCTGCGGTGAGATCAAGTCATGGGGAGTCAATGTTGGCCGCAAGATTACAAGCAAGTGTTAATTAGGAGTGAAGGACATCTTCCGCCTGAATGGTTAGTTCATCGCAAAGAAAAAGGGAGGAAAAAAGGTATTGCGATTGATACATCCATAGTGTATGATATCCTTCTTGCTCTCCGCCAAACCTGCACTCATTCCTTACCCATCTACATCTCTCTACCTGCGCCTCCGCACTACCGACGACGAATTAGGTGTGCACACAAACCTTGTACCTCCGCTCACTTGAATAAAATCTTCTTTTGCTCGCAAATTCGAATGTGCCCGAGTTGTATTGAACTCAGCACTGAAGGAAAGACTCACCTGCGCCGTGAATAATCTGATTTGCGAGAAATCCGAGGGTGCGTGGGTTCTACTGGCTGGGACTTAACGAACAAAAGCAAGAAAGCGAGAGAGTGTGTGTACACACCTCGAATGAATTTCGCATTGTGGACTTGCTTGAAAGTTGCGCAAAGAGTCAATGAAGTCTGCTTTTATTCCGCATGAAATCGAAATAGCCCACATCGACTGAGCTTCGTGTCATTCGGGCTCGAGTCGAGCTGATTGAATTGGGCGGAGTGTGAGATTACATCTAAGGAGCAGTGAGTGGTAGGGAAATATGGAGTGAACGTACCACACCTGTATTAGATGGCGAGGTCGGTATGAAAATGACTTGATTTGGCGTTGAAGACTGTGAGTCCCACGAAACGCGAGATCGTGGCAGACCTGCCTGGCTAGAGTCTCGTATTTGGATGGGTCGAGGATCTAAAGTTACATAGATAGACAGCTCGGTGGGCAATCATGAAGGGAATAGTACTCACCAGATTGAATCTGAGCTGGGTAAAAAACCTGCGGTAAAGATGAAGCCAGTTGAGTTCAGTACTCGTCCAGTCTGGGCCAGGAGAAAATGCCGTGCCAATCACGATGGTTAACTGAATACTAGTATTCTTTCACCTCAAAGCACCATGCAGATGAGCCTCAATTACCTTACAAGTGTATCTATTGGCTGAAAGACACTATTTTTCCTGTGGTTTCCTCACAAAGTCCCCGGTTCAACTTATAAGTATCAAAGGCCTCTTGATGGTGTTGGTCGCGCCAATGCGCGGCACTGCTAGTGCTGGCCAGGTCCGGTTCCGAAATCGTTTCAAACCTGAACCGAACCGAATTGAACACAAGGTTCAGGTTCAGTGTTCGACCATTGGCCGAACCGGACGCCGCGTTCAGTTTCGGTGTTCGATGTAAGTTTTTCGAACCTGAACCGAACCCCGAACGGAATTTACCCATATTGATACTTGTGAAATGTATGAACTCCTCTAGTGCATGTATAGGCCCGGATTTACCTCTTCTATCGTTCAACATCTAAATGCGAAACTTTTCAACCGTGGGATTTTCCCATTCGGCGGTCATTCAGTGGTTATGAGTCTAATTGGGGCTACACTTACGAAGTAGGAGCATAGAATGCCTCCATAGATGTTATAATTGACGAGATCTGGATGCCCTAAGGCGGCCAAATTTCGGTCGAACGCGGAACCGAACCTGGACACGGGTCCAGGGTCGGGGTTCGGCAGGTGCCTGAACCGGACACAGTGTTGAACCATGCCTGAGCAAAGATAATGCATTGTTGGGATCCAAGAATTCCCACAAGTACACCCGAAATACCCAGTTGAGGTAGCATGTCCCGATGTTTACCTGAGTTTCGATTATCGGCCCTCTCCGTCGCTCAAATGAAAACCAAAAGTGTCACTTGAGCTCGTAAAAACTCTTACTTCTCCCTTTCAATTGAACATCGGAGACCCATGCACTTCAACTAATCCATAATATCTGTACCCTGTTGGCGCGCTGCTGCCGCGCATCCTCATATTGACCTCTACATGGTTTAAGGAATGGTAATATATCTGCATTGAAAAACCCACCAATTAGTTGAGTTCAATGAAGATAATCATGTTGCTGCGTCAGGGGAGGTAACTCCAGTATACTTACCCTTCCTTTAGTCCAGGAAAGAGAGCTTTTGCACAGCATGGGGAATATTGGTATCCCATTCGATTGATTTACCACAAACCTGACGGGTGGCGGGTAGTCTGATGCAATTGCGCAGACTGATGAACTGTGGGCAGAGGCCATTGCTTGGCGAAAACTCGTGTATTGATGTTTCGATGTACATGTGTTGCTTGACACTGAACAAACTTGCCAGATCGGGAAATGTACCCATGCTTGTGAAATGAGCAAGTGCATGAATGAAGACATACTGGTTGGATATCTCAATGCACCATACACAGACGAAGTTGAAAGTGCTCTTCGGCCTTATTTGGAGATGCTTTAGAACCTCCTGTTAGATCCCGATGCCGAGGAGGAGGGGATCCCCGCCGCTGCTTATTCCAATGCTGCAATGAAAAAGCCAGAACGGACTGGAGATATTGAAACACGGGTTGAGAACCATAGACCGTGCGAGAACCGCCAAGTGGTTTCACCAGAATGTCCCTGGCACCAAGGATTCTCCAATTGACTGACAATTGACTAGTTCGGTTGCATGCCGCTCGCACATGCATTCACCATCCCGATCGCATATCAACACCAGGAAGAGATTCTAAATCAATCAAGACGAGGACTCCCATGGTCGATTAATTGAGATTTTGACTCGTAGCAGGTATCTCAGCTCTATTCCAGCAATTCTTGCGTAGGGATAGTGTACATGTCTTGTTCATAGTCGTTGCAGTAATGGAAGAGTCCACATCCATATGGCGGCATTACCAAGCTCTAAGATTCTGGAAAATATTTGCAAAACCGGAGGAACATGCCGCGCCTTAAATTAAGTTCTTGAACATGTAGGTAAGAACAAGTCATATAAGCGACGCAGAGTCGACTGAACCGTGAGAATGTTGATGTTACCATTGTTGATGGGGTTCGGGTTTCCTTTCCACCCAACTGCCCACAGAATCATAGGTGCGGATACTTCTGGGGAGATAGGATGCCCATCCACATTATACAACTGTTTGGAGCCTCAGTGTTGCGATTTCCGTCCATAGAAAGTCCGTGCAGGTGTTTGCAGACCGGTACATCTCAACTATTTAGAAACAAGAGCAGTGCTCTGGCTCTCCAGTACATACCACCACTCCTTAAACTGGGTAAGAGTGAATATGTGCATCGGGGAAGACAATTACTACATGTGCGGCCAATGCGCAGCAGTGCCGCGTCAGCAGCTAACATAATGCTGATTGTGCCCGTTCAAGCTAGTTGGATGCCCGATCTTGAAGTTCTAGGGCGCTGTTTATTATTCCCCAGCAATAAAAAACCGGTTTATAAACTTGGGTTTATAAACAGGGTGTTTATAACCATGTTTATAAACCCACCGCCAAAAAGTGCTCTTCCCCCTGCGAGAGGCGATTTTTCGGCTGCAGTCAACATAGTTTAACCCCAAACCATTTATTACCCATTTGTATCACTGTCTGGGGTGTTGAGGAGATGGTTCGACTTAGATCTTCGACCAGATGTCCTTGAGTGGGGAGAGTTGCCCAGGAAAGTAACTGTCCCAACTGAAAGGACCGCTGGGGAAGAATCCTTATGTTTGTTGACCTCGACAACTCACAAAAATAATGTTAAAACCTCTCCAGATCAGGCTCGGCGGCGGAATTGATGGGACTGATGGGAATTAAAAACCGGCCATCCTACTCAAGGAATATAAAACCCGGTTTATAAACAGGTGTTTATAAACCTGTTTACAAACCAGACTAATAAACAGCGCCTATCTTGAACTCATCTGTGAGTTGGGATTACTAATATTGGGACAGTCTGTGGAAGTTGTACCTGAGAGCTGAAACTCGGACTTTTGGTGCCCAAATGATGTATTTAAGATACTGAACCATGGCTGAGGTATACTCAAAGTCCAAGGGCAGTTGTTGAACTAACTATGGCGTGCGCGGCACTGCCGCGTCAATGACACAACGGCCGGCCCGTCCAGTCTGAGAGACGCCTGAAAAACTACTTCGTTCCAGGTGAATTGACTGGAGCTGGGAGCCGGCGCAAAAATTGAGAGAATGGAAGACCTGCCCACAAACTAAGTCGGCCCTATGCGAGACATGCGAGACTCAAGACCAAGCCGGAAAAGTCAGTATAAATCGACTCGAGGTGGGAGAGACTATTAGAGTAGTTAGGAAGGAGAAGCGGCGCATGTGCGAGCTGAGAACTGAACAAATCTATGAACCAGTTAGTGATCGGTCGAACGAAATCTTGCCCATATCTTCACTCAATTAACGCTTTGAACTTGAACATCACGCCGCTCGGGTATCGGCCCGCATCACGCGCGGCAAATTGGCCTTTGTGATAAAGATAAAGAACGTCACACGTCACACCTTGCCGTGTCTTTCTCCTTCTCCCACCACTTATCGACCAGGCCTCAGGCTGACTGACCGTCGGCTGCCTGCGATCACGTCGCCTTGGCCACCCACCGCCCACCCCCGATCCAGCGCGTGCGATCCTACACGATACCTCCCTACGCACCTTCGGAATTAACTCATGAGTGTTCGTGCCACCTTGGTCCATGGTGCGTGTCCTTTTGCAGCTTGCTTGAACGAGTTATCAAGTACTCCCTTTAACTTCTGGTACTCTGATGTCGAAAATATGCCCAAGGTACGTCCCTCCCTCTGTTTTCCTAGCCACTCTGACATTTCTGTTAGAATGTTTCAGCCCAGCACTCGAGCATCTCAATGGCCCGAAGCTATAACGGGTATGCTTGGCCTTCTCTTTGTTCTTTGTTCAATTGATATGACCCTCAGGCCTTGTTCACCCCCCTTCAAATATGAGTTCCAGCTGGGAGTGGGGCTCCCCCGTCAAAGCCGCGTGCCGCGCACGGGCGTTGAAACTCAGGTACGAGATTATTGCTTGGAATACCCACGGATCTTGATCTTTTGCAGAACTTAAGTCCCATAACGGACTCAAGCGCTGTAACGAACTCAAGTCCCGCTACCCAAACTCAAGTCCCGTTAGCCAACCTTAAGTTCCGTTAAGTTTTGAGCTTAGCACGCAACTTGAGTCGCTTATTATTGTAGTTACATATTCTATCAATCAAAACAGTTTAATTTCAATTGTCTCAGGATTAGACTTTCAATAATCTCAAGATTACATCCAATAAAAACTTAAGTGTATAGGTAGAGCCTGCATCAGGCTGCTCAAACGGTAGGAAAAATGAACTTAAGTTCCCCTGAACTTAAGTCCGGCTGGCGGTATTTACCGCCTGGAACTTAAGATAAGCTTATGAATTAGTTGAAAGATGTAGCTGGACAAATACATCGGAACGGGAATGAGAAAATAGAAGATAAAGGCGAGCAACGCCGAAGCGATCCACGCGAATTGGAACGCCCCTTTCAGTTTCACGGAGTTTTCAAATTCCTTCTCTGGGCCGTGCATCCGTTTCTCGTCTTCGGAAGGGCTGTCGCCGCTTCCGCTGTTAAGAGCTCTCGTTACTTCCCAATCGAACCTCTCAGGCCTCCAGTGCGACACGGTGACGCTCAGGATGAGGCCAGTAACGGTGGCGGCCAAATTGCCCGCCAAGGTTGGGTATTCGCGCCCAGTCGTTTCGATGGTGATCTCACCATAGCACTTCTGTGCCGTGACCAGCCACGCGGTGACACCTGCCAGCAGCCCACCCAGCGCGCCACAAATTGCGCCAATACGTGTCTGGCCCGCCCATGTGATCGTGAATGCCACCGGAAACACGGCCCCGCCGATGAGCAGCCCCATGACAAGGAAAAGCCATCCGAGTTCGATCCCGATGGCGTTCCAAAAGCACGCAAATACCGCCATGGTGAGTCCGAAGAGGCAGATCATGATGTGCGAGACAAAGATGAGACGCTCCGGCTCCGCGGTAGGACGCATGTATGTTTTGTAGACGTCGAACGTCAAGATGGAGGACACCGCGATGAGCTCTGCGGATGCGCATGACGTGACAGCCATGAAGAGGACGATGAGCAGCGCAAGAGCCCCGCCTTGCCCGAGGAGCGCACTTGCAGCAAATGGAGCTGTGAGGCCTGCGGTGATTTGAGAGGGGGACATGGGATGCGGGTAGGTGGGGAAGCGCGGGTGGTCTGCGAGTGCGACGGCGGCGAGACCCATGGCGCTTGCAAATCCGAACGGGATAGCGAACCAAGCGATCCCGCCCAGGAGGTATGCCCGCACCGCTGTGGCGGGTCGGCTGGCTATCGCACGCTGCCAGTATGCCTGGTCCAGAAACATGGCCCCGCCGCTCGCGCATACCTGGATGCAGCCGAACACCAGCGCCATGTGTGATCTCAGGGTAACGTATGAACCATCGAGATTGCCTGGGACGGGACGCTTGAGAGCCGCCTCCTGAAGGAGATTGTACATCGCAGCAGGTGAGCCGATGAGCGGGTTTGTGGTGTATACTGAAAACATAAAGTAGAGCATTACGATCATCAGGATGGTTGTGTGCGAATAATCGCCTGCGAAACTGATTCAGTTTTTCTTCGAGGTGGACGTTGAGCTGCTTACAAAGGAATGTTGCGCGGAGTCCGCCCAGAACGACGTAAACACAGACCCCCAAGGGAATCAGGAAGATTGCAGCATAGACGTTCATTCCAGTAAGTGCAGTCACGACGGCGCTGCCTCCGAGAAGTAATTGACTTGCTATCAGGATATTGGTGAGGAGCGCAAAACATATGAAGACCCAGTGCGTCTTGGTGCCGTAGCGGGTCTGTATGACCTCTAGAAATGTATGGCACCGCGGCGCGTTTTGCTTGACCTTGCAGGCTAGAACGGCGAACACCAGCATTTGAGGAGTGACCCCGGCCGCATACTATAAGAAGGGGTGAAGCTGATGAAAGCCATTACATACAAGAGGAATCCAGGGAGAAACGCACCCAAAATGGACCAGCGACTCCATAGCTGTAGGCGACGGTGCTACTTTGGAGGAGCGTAGCCGCCCAGGTCCCCGCGGATACAATTCCACTCGCAATCAATCCCGGTTTCACGCTGCGGCTGGCGGTGTTGAATTCTTCGCTGCTCCTGGTTTTAAAACCGGTATATCAATTCTACACATGTACAGTAATCAGAGGACTCCAGTTGTGTTGCGGTGAACTCACCTGCAGATAGGATATACCACACATGAGAAAGGCAAAGAAGAACCCAATTCCGACCACCACGCCGTAGCCGACTCCAATGGGCAGGGTTGTTGCTACCTTGGAGGAGGTCATCGTGCACACCAAGTGGGACGACGCATACGAAGGGATGGGGGGCTGAGTTTATAAACAAGAAGCGGCCATTAGATAGAACCAAGAATTGGCCACTGATACCGAAGTACCACGGCATTACGATAAATTGTGTCAGGAAGCAGCACGTAAAGGTGCTGCTTAGTAGAAGTGAGCATAATGGTCTATCACGAGCGCACTGAACCTAGAGAAGGTAATTTAAACGACCTAAAAGAATTACTAGGAAGGTCCAACTCCGTCGGAAAATACCTTGCTTGCTCAAAAGTTCAGCGCTTTTGATTGAGTACTGCTGCGCGAGGCCAATGAATGCTTGAGGAATTTTTATCGAGGGTGTTGAACTGACTAAGGCGTTGAAGGTGCTGGTTCGAGTTTAGGTAAAGTAGAGGTAAATGTTGAGTTAAAGGAAGTCCAGAGAAGTCTAGAACTCAATGTCGGGAGGTTTAGAATCACTCGTGTTCTCTCAGACGCGTCCTTATGAGGTTGGAGAGACCTTGACAAGCAAGGTGATGCGGCCAGCTGGAGCTCCGAGTCCTCCTCAAATAGCATCCCCAGATTTCCCTCTGTTCTGTTACGATTCGTTCAATATCCTCATATATTTTCCCATTCTCTTCCCAAAATCCACCTCTCACATCAAGTACTGCCAGTTGAAGACTGAACTAGACATATACTTAGGCTTCGACCTCAAGCTGGGTCTGGAGTTTCAACTTCTCGAGTTCAATTCCTAGAGAAACGACCGCACTGCATAAAACGCTCTCCATGGATTGGACACAATACTCACACGTAGCACTGTAAAACACGACTGCCTTCCTGAAATCTGCGTTTATCCATCTATTTTTCAACATGCCATCACCATCAACTGACGGCTGATCGATGATCCCTCAGGATCACCATCATTATTCTTTTTCCTCAGCAACATTCATCGCACTTCGATGGCACCCAAACCCATACGGCGCCGCCGAAGGTACCTTGGCGCTTCCCCCAGAAATTTGCGCCAAGGTATGCGAGGACGTAACTCGAAAAGACCTCGTTACTTTGTGCAGAACTTCGCGTTTGTTCGGAGACCAGGTAAACTTCATCGTGCATGCTGTTCGGTTTCAACTGCGCGAACATTGGCACTAACAACTCCTCAGGCTCAACGAATTTTATACCACACAGTGGATCTCAGCCGCTCCACTCCGCGCGCCCTATTATCGTGGTGTCTAGCCGTCACTCGCCGTTCACAGCTTGCTGAGCGCGTCCAGACCCTATCCTTGGGCCTTCCCCGGGATCTTTCCTCCTCGTCTGATATTGGCAAGATTGCCCGAGCCCTCAGCAAATGTCTCAACCTCACAGAGTTGATCATCCACGGAGACGCGTTTGGCTCCTACGGTCCCAGATATCAGTCTAGCGCCACCGCGACACAAGGGTGGATTATCAATAAATGCCCATTTCGCCTGACGAAATTTCACAATGGTTATTTTAGAAACTCCTTCCTAGCAGAGTTCGGACACCTCAGACCGAGATTCGCGTCCTTGCGATCCCAAATTGTCATGACCGTTTTCCCGCATTCGACGATCAGCTCCCGCACCTGATCGCCCTCGAGGTCGGCGGCGTAGCGGCACTCCCAAAGGATCGTGCGCTCCAGCGTATCCAGCTTCACTGGAGCCGATATTGCGCCAGTGTGGACAACCTTTCCCCTCTGGGCAGATTCTCTGCGTCCTTGACGACTTTCAACCTCATCCAAACCCTCGTTCTGCCGCGCGTGTCGACCCTGCAGATCCTCAACAAGCTTGCACACGAGCTCCCTGCTCTCCTCCATCTCGGAATCATCGAAACTGACGAGAACACGAAGATGAGCAGTCGGACTTCGTCCATAAACACACAATCCTCTACATAGCGCTGACGCCCGCCCCCAGGTTGAGGACCGCTTTGCTGAAGGCAGCCCACTCAACGCTATCGCAAAATTCACACGGCTGCAGACCTTCGTCCTGCACTGCCAGCGCATCACCGCGTTCGACAATCTCGCGCATGGTCACGTTTACGTCTACAAACTCGACGATTCTGCCGACCTGGAAGCTTTTGGGCAGGCGATAATGCAAGCCAATCCTACCCTCCAACGTGTCGTCGTCGCTGCGCGCACTTACTCGGCCGGTCCCTGGGACTGGCATGCTGGTTCTCACAGACGGGAGTTGACCTGCACTCTGAAGCGCACCGCAGACGAGGTGATCATGTCAGAATCGGGGACACACTTCAATTTTCGCGAGCTTTCGATGTTTTCGACGACTGACGGGGAGTGTAACGAGGGATTTTGCGTACAAAAATAAAGCGGAGACGATATTTAGTATTTCTGTGAGGTTTTCCTCGCAGTCTAACTTCCTCGTTTACCGTTGGGAGCGCATCGTGAAACATATCAGTTGATATCGCGCGAAGATCCCCGACATCAATCTCGTGAGCTGTAGGGTCAGTCAGTCAATTCGAGTCAAGTGCAACTTGCCCCTCAACCGGAGAAGTAACTGTGCACAAACCTTTTTGTGCCATACGCAAACAGGAAGGTTTTGAGAGTCATGGGTCCTGCACCAGCGTCAGTGCGTGGGCCATCCTCGAACCGCAGTCGTGGTCCAAGCCAAACTCTCAGTGCTCACCGTCTGCTTCTCCTCTGTCCTCATCTCTCTCGAGGAATACCTTCCGCCAGCCTCCACCAGGACCGAGATGGCCGGCATCCCCAAGTAAAGTTTGATTTGAAATATTCCCGCTTTTGCGCTCTAATGCACCTTTTGCCTTTGAATGCATACTCTTGCCAACTCGTATGACCTGGGTTTATGCATTAAGGTTAGGGGCAAACATATTGAGCAGGTACAGGCACCCGCCAGAAATATTTGGGCTTGAGCTCACGCGGGAGCCCGTTCGATTCGGGCCTGGGTATCATTCCTTCCTGACGTGTTCCATTCATCTTTTGACTACTTTATAATGACTGGAAGCTCAGCCGTTTGAGTAGCTATAGATCGCTGAGCCCCAAAATTGCTGAAGAATATCCCCATACCATCCGTGTGCGGAAAGGTGTGGGTGCCCGGATATGGAATACTTGACCTATGGCTTGTTTCCGGGGTCAAAACGGTAGGTGGGTATAAGTAGTTATCTGTTTTCGAGTAAATATATCTGAGCGGAGAACACCACATGAGACCCATTCAAGCCTATGAAAGTCGGAGTAGTTTTCAACACCATTTTTGCAGTCTTGTTAAGACTCTTGATCCCGCATCCCGTTGAACTCGTAAATCGGAGCTCTGCAGCTCCTTCCATCGTTGTCGTTAAACTGCGAGGGAGTGGCCTGAGAGAATTATGTGAGTGAGTGCACACCGCTGATCTTCAGAAGGTCCTGGTAATGGCAGAAGTCTCAACTCTTCTTGACCAGTTTGTGTGTCTCGTTATCTATTTCGAGCCGTCCGACGAACAGGTCTCGTGGTAAGTCCTGGTTGAAAATTACTGACCCACATCCACGCTCTTCTCCCAGAGGCCGGGCGAAAAAAATCAACCACACGCAACATTTGACCACTAATCGAACAACAACATTGACTTATCATGACTATCGGACTGTCAAGTCATGATGGACGGAGGGATGTAGTGCCCGCATTTGCTTAACCTCCCCTGAATTTCATTTGCTTCTAAATGACCTGCAACCGACCATGCGCGAGCTTTAGTTGAACCGTGGGAATGATCTAGCTATCTCAAGGTGGATTGAGTGACTCTCAAACAGCCAGTTGGTCATTATTGTGTTGCTAAACAATTCCCCATGTTGAAAGATCAAGTTCAAAGAACATTCAAACTTGGGAGGAAACAGCTGGCCGAGGTTATGGGTTGATTCGGTTGAGACAGTTGTAATTGTGATGAGCACAACGCCTATAAATTTCATAGACTGTGTTATTTCGTAACGAGTCATCAACGACGGCTCACAGAGATTTGATTGCAGCTCTCAATGTTATTTCAATGGCGCCAGCTGAAGATGAAGACAGTTCCGCGTAGGGAGACTCAGGGAATAGTACCGAGCATATCAAGTTTGGAACGTAGTGACTTGGTCCCTTCAAGCCGAATTTTAAAGCATCACCACTATTGGCCAGAACAAAGTGCCACACCTCGAAGGTGCTGGACAGCGTCAGATAGACTGAACTGGAATACCGCCTTGAATAACCTAATTCCGTGCGTAAAGAGCCTCAAGAAATCATTTGAAGAGATATTAGCGTGCAATGGCTTAGTTTCATATCACCTGCGCGAAGTATCGAGTGTCTAGTAATGGGCGGCAAACACCCGTGGCGGAGTTTGAAATAAGTCTTTAGTTTCTCCACGCGTGGGAAAACTTAAGTCAACGTACCGCAGGGCTGCCGAAGGGGCAGGTGAAGTTAATTTTACGCACTCCTCGTACACGGGATTTCATTCAAAGTGTGACTACATGTGGCCAGTTAGGCTAAGGTAGCTGTACCTACGGATGTACGAGAGTAATACTACGTTGGTTTGTACGTGACGGTTTTTTCTAGTCTCTCGTAGACAGACACTACAACAATTCTACGCTCGTACCTCGCGTGTTGTAGTCTGTTGATTAGAGTGATCAACTGATCGCTGGCCGGTTTATTACAAATCACAATTTTTCTCGGGTGTTCAAATGAGTTCCACAACACGTTTTTTGTCTGTTAACTGCTTCCTCGACGTTCATTGGGCCTGACTGAGGGATTCCTCCTCCGAAACTTAGTAACCAAGCCTCAAGAACGATGATGCCGAAGTCTGATACTCGGCACGCCGACGGCATGCGCTAAATCCGAGATGTTGGTTCAAGCTCAAATGGCAAGCAATTATATTATTCTGAAGACACAGATCGCTTCATGGGGTACTATTATGTCTCGATTTACCTCAAGCTGTGTTGCTGGAGGGTGTATGGTGCAGTATAAAATGAAAAGCAAAATGATTTGTAATCCTGTGCCAAAAGATTGGTAATGAGGTGGGCGAGCGATCAACGGTGGCGCGGTCAACTACAGACTAGGTTTTTTCCGAGTCATAAGAGAGAGAGATAAAGAATTAGAAACATATTCAGGAAAGTCGGTTCATGAAGTGTCATAGAAGGGCGTAACGTGTCATACGGCGGGGCAAGGGGTGATGCGAGTGGGTGCAGTTCGTATGAGAGAGAGAGGGAGTGAGAAAATAATTAAGTGTAGGTAGAGTAAGGTAAGGAGGCGGAGAGATGATAAACAACAAAAATAAAGGATAAAATAAAATAAAAATAAAACACGCATCGTATCATTTCAGGTCAAAGCGTCCCGAGGCTTCGACAAACACCCCGACCGCCTTCAGAGTCTTGGGTTCGTTCAGGAGCGTGGAGATGTGGAGCGAGCCAAAGTTACCGGCTGCTCTGGAGGCGTCATGGAGGGGTTGGCGAAGAGGTTCCAGGATAGGGCATTCAAGAAGGAAATGGGCGCGAGTCTCTACGGATGCTCCGCAGGCTGGGCAAGCCGGTGAGTCCGAAGTCGGTGAATCCGGATATGTGGCGGTGGGAGTTTAGGTGGGATGGGCCGGTCCGGAGGCGAGAGATGGCCGAGATTGTCTTCCTGGACAACGACGTCGACAGGTACAGGGCCGAGAGGCGGAGGGAGGGGGGAGAGCGGTCGATGGCGCGGAGGGATACCCCGGTCTTCGACATCACCCACATCACCCGCCACTTCTCGAGCACCTGCGAATGCACGAGTCGCTGAACGGTTGTTAGTCAGACAAAGAGGTTGGGGTCGGCTTCCATCGCGGTAGCCTCCTTCGCAGCCTCGTCCGCCAACTCATTGCCCGCAGTGCCAATATGAGCCGGGGTCCAGAGGTTTGTGATAGAGAGGTGAGGAAGGCGCACTAGAGCCGAGCGGACCATTTCGTCGTAGATGATAGCGCGGAATTGGCCTGACCGTGGTGAAGTGGATAGGATCCCCCGAAGAGCAGCTTGAGAATCTGCGACACACACGGGATGATGACTCAATCTCGGTATCAACCTAGGCTCCATTGAGAGTCGAACATCTTTAATCGCAGTTGCAACGAGTTAAACAGTAAGCACCTCAGAAATATCGAAACGAGAGTACAATACGGAGGTCGTTGACCCGGGAGGGTTTCTGAGCATGAGCCAGCCTCAGCGAGTGCTGTAGTGCCTTCCAAGCAGGTCGTGCGGAGTCAAGTTCAAGCCGATAGCATAGGGATTTGAGAGCAAGATAAGCTCGGCGATATTTGATAGGCCATATTCCGGTCTCTGAGAAAATAATTGCCTTCATGGATCGTTGACACCGCAACGACACCGTCGACCTACTGTAAATGTTGAACCACGGTTCAACTTTGAGTTCTGGAGAATTTATAGTGTTCTGCACTGTTGCGGGCCAAACATTCGAGTTTGATCATCTCACTTCCACCTGTTCTCAAGGGAGCGGTTTCACTGACTGGCATGTGCGTTTGAGTTGCGTGCCCCCCGGGGGTAATTGACGGGATCAATGTCCGAATCAAATTGCGGCCGAAGTCGGCCGACAATCTTTCTTTCTCTACCATGCCGTGCATCTGTACTCGTGGCTGGCCATGGGAAAGTTCTGGTCGTTTCCCCCGTGAAACTCCACTTCGAGACGCCTCTAATTACACCACCCCGCCCCAGGGAACCTTTGACACTTGGTCCGACCGCGGCTCTATATCGCACATCCTTCGGAATCCTCTTATTACACCCGCGTAGCATTCATTGTACATCTGTTCATTTCATTTCATGGGCCGAAGTATCTGGTACGTCCCCTGATGCTATGAATCGGGGCTGTTCACGTTGCACAGGGATGCGTCAATAATGGAGCCTTCGCGAGCCGCGCATCATTTATTCCTTCCCATTCAGCATGAAACATTCAAGCCGGCGGCTTGGTGGCGACTGTGCGTAGGCGATACCTCTATTTATTGCGAGAAATGCATTCACCCTATGCTACCCCCTCAGATTATACCTGAGCCAAAAAAGCTCCAAGCGTTAGAAATGAGCAAATCTCCGTTCACCGCGAAGAGATCCGTGGCTTCGTCCACTGACCGAAGCCAGAAGTCTGCTAACAGGGTCATGCGGACCGGGCTTACATCGGGATCTTCGTCGGTCTCCCGCGGGATACCGCTTTTGCCGGATTTTTTCCGCCCACATAAAACCATCCGCTGTTGTGGCAGATGGCCCTGGTTGCAACGATGCGATTCTCTTCGACTCTATGGGTTATTATCGGTGCGCAAATCGTGACGTTTGTATCCGCACAGGCCATTCTATTCGGCCAATGGTGAGTGAGCTTTTATCGCACCACCGAACAGTGTATTCATTGGTTCTGTGAATCAAGCGGAGGACAGGATTGGTCTCTAAACTACTCCGATACCTCTGTTTTGTGGTTTACACATATCTCAGGACCGGTCCTACAACGTGTTCGGAAGGCGTCTGCACTTTCTCGAATCCATGTTCGTCGAAGAAACTTCATAGCGACACATATACCTGACTACAGTTGCTTTGAAGTCTACTCTCAATGTCTTCCCGGAACTAATACTGCCACTTCCGTCCCACCTCCATCCTCAACCACCGCCTCAACCGCCACCTCGACCGCCTCTACCACGTCCTCGATATCGAGTAGCTCTGCCCCCAGCGGGGCTGTGTGTACGTATCTTTAATGGGGCCGATCCAAGCTCACCGTGAGGCACAGTAAATGTTTCCCCACAATGGGCCGCAGCGTATGCCAAAGTATGCAGTTTCCTCAGTTGTTGAACCGCGCTTTCATACAAGAGTTCAAGGCCAGTCCTGCTGTTGCGAAGATGTCGCTCCAAGACAAGGTCAACCTCGCCACAGGTAAGACCCAGTTCGAGGTATTTCTCCCCTTCTGATCTAGTGTCGAAGGTGTTGGCTGGGAAAATGGTATCGTCACCCGACCTCGATATGCATGCATGATCTTTTAATCCTTAATACGAAGGCCATTGTGTTGGAAATACTCCCGCGGTATCCTCCATCGCATTCCCCGGTCTGTGTCTGGAAGACAGCCCCGTCGGTGTTCGAGACTCGGACTTTGTATCTGTGTTCCCCGCGTACGTTGTCCTCCTTCTCAAACCAAAACCCTCGTTTACTCTGCGTAGGGCCATCAACGTCGCTGCAACGTGGGTGCAAATTTAAACTGGGGATAAATTCCGCTTCCCTGACCGCGCCCAGGTTTAATCGCACCTTGATGAATAAGAGAGGCGTTGCGATGGGGCAAGAGTTCAAGGGCAAGGGAGTGAATGTTGCGCTCGGTCCCATGATGCGAGTCTTGGTTCTTTCACGCGCAGAGCGAGATTTACACTCCGAACAGGAATTTAATGCGCGCTCCGGCGGCGGGTCGGAATTGGGAGGGGTAAGATCTCTCTCTCCGCTGCTCCCGCGACTTATCTGGCTCTTAGGTTCGGCGGTGACCCGTATCTTTCTGGGTTGGTGCTCAGTTGTCGTATTATCTGCCGAGGCCTGATCTAGCTCTGTAGAGAGGGCGCCTTCCAGGTACCTCAGCCTTCTCAGCATTCCAATACATCGTGCACTAACGGAAATCAGACCATCACAGGCATGCAGTCCGCCGGCGTGCAGGCCACTGCGAAACATTACATTAATAAGTGAGCGTTCCCCGCGTTCTTGACGTCGGAGTGTAACACCCGCGAAACCAGCGAACAAGAACATTTCCGCGAAACTAGTTCTTCGAACGTGGACGATCGGTCAGTTCCATATATTCTCTCTAAATGTCTTGGCTAAGTATCCATCAGTACTGTGGGTGTCGTATTGAAGCAAGGAAGGGCTCAGGCTGATATACATTCCAGCAACACGAGCTGTATGCTCTCCCGGTACGCCGCTACTAGTACACTTCGCATTATCTCAACGAGAGTTCAACAGTTCCTGCGAAGTGTACAGGCGAATGTTGCAGCCGTTATGTGAGTATTTTCTTCATTTAAAGGAGCGATGCTGATCGGATTCGACATTTACAGGTGCAGTTATAGTTGAGCAAGACCGATTCCCTGCGATCCCGGCTAATCTATACTCGGAAACCTCAGATCAAAGTATGCAGTACCCCCCTCCTCTCTCAACTTTGAGCTCATAGAAATCCGGAGTCAACTCGTCATTTTCGTGTGAAAATGACAAAATGCTGAACGGAGTGTTGAAGCAAGAGTATGGATTCCAAGGATGTGCGTACCTCTAATTAATCGCCGGTCTGCAGTTGACCCATCCGAGGAACTTTTCCAGATGTCATGTCTGGTGAGAACAAACTCGCTCGGTTAAGTGTCCGAAACTCATCATGCATCCTTCGCAGACTGGTGGGCAACTCATTCGACGCTTGCCATCAATGCGGGGCTCGATGTAAGTGGACTCTTCTCAGACGCTGCCGAGGCTTCACATAGGAACTTGCGAAATAGATGACGATGCCGGGTGAGCTCTACTGAATGAAACCTGATCTCACGACTAAGTTAAATTTAGGCGATATTAGCGCGAGCTCGGGGACAACATACTTTGGCACAAACCTCGTAAGTACTGTCCACTCTCTTTGAATAACAATGAATCCGATTTTTCAGACCAATGCAGTCACCGCCGGGTCAGTCACCCAGGCACGAATCAACGCAAGTTCCGTCCCTTTCAATTACTTCGCGCGGATTTTCATTCCTGCTACAGGACATGGCGACTCGAATCCTAGCAGCATGGTATCTCCTTGGACAGGACTCGGGATATCCGGCCGTCAATTTCGATGCCTGGAACAACGGAGCGGCGTTCAACCAGCACATCAATGTACAGTCTACGCATGGAACGTAGGGAATTCAACTGCTCACTACCGATGTGACGTTGATTCGTCCTGCAGACTCGTCCGACAGATCGATGCGGCATCGACCGTTCTGCTGAAGAATAATGGGGCTTTGCCGCTCAAAGCCCCGAAAACAATTGCCGTTGTCGGCAATGGTGCGGCTAACTCGTCGCGAGGAGCAAATGGGTACGTCAATGTAAGCCTTTGACTCCCACCTTACTAAGTGTGCACAAGGTATTCAGATCGTGGTGGGGACGATGGTGTACTTGGTCTCGGATGGGGTAGCGGGTAGGAATTTCACTGCCCCTCTTTCTGGCTCTAACTGCTCCTTGGCACAGAACCGCGAACTTTCCGTACCTTATTAGTGTACGTGACTCTACGTTCTCCCCCATCTACCACTAGAAATTTTGTCAGCCTCTGGATGCCATAAAGTCAAGATCAGCGGCCGACGGGACTGTGGTATCATCGTCGACTAGCGACACCGACCTTACGGGCGCGAAGACCGCGGCAACCGGGAAGGATGTCGCATTTGTGTTCATCACAGGCAAGTTCTAGTGGCCTGTACTTCGCTCACAACTATAATTCAAGCCCTGTGCAGCGGACAGTGGGGAGGGATATATAACCGTGGAAGGCAATGCTGGTGATCGCAACGACCTTTCTGCATGGCACAACGGAGTGCGTCTTGTGCCGGGCGGATTGAATTACTTTCTTACTCGGCTCTAGGATGCATTGGTCGCGGCTGTGGCGGCTGCTAACAAGAACACAGTTGTGGTCGTCAATTCTGTTGGACCCATAAATATGGAGGCTTGGATTTTAAACACCAACGGTGCATCATTACTCCCCTTCACTCGATAGTAACGTCTCTAACGAGCTGTCAAAGTCACCGCCGTCGTAAGTGCTAATCCATGGATTTGACCTGGGTATTTGAAGAACATTATGCCCTAGGTGTGGAGCGGAGTCCCGGGACAAGAAGCTGGTTCGAGCAAATTTCATGAAGACGTAAGCTTTTACTCATGTGTTGCGATAGGTAACGGACTGGTAGATGTCCTATATGGCGCCTACAATCCGAGGCATGTTGATTCCTTCTGTTCCGGACATTCATCTGAATCTCGTCCGCCAGCGGCCGCCTCCCTTACACAATCGGGAAGAGCATTAATGATTACTCGGCCCATGTCATCGTGAACCAGGCGGGAACAATCACCCCCGTTCCATATACCGAGGGTCTGTTCATCGACTATCGTCACTTTGACCAGGTAAGAAAGTTCTCGCACTGCTCTGACCGCGGTAATTCTACTACATGTCCACTCTTGCAGGCAGCTATCGCCCCGAGATTCGAGTTTGGCTTCGGGCTGTCGTACACCACCTTCACATATTCTGGACTCACGATCTCAGGTTCCACCGCTGGCGGGACGAGGCAATCTGGCCCCGGCTCATCTCTCGATCCCTGGTTAGTCTATCCGCCAGTGTTATGCTGTGTATTGAGCGCTGCGCAGGTTGCACACCCCTGTGGTGACTGTGTCATTCAGCATCCACAACAGTGGCACGGTGGCGGGAAATGAGGTCTGTGTTGCCCCGCAAAACTGGATAGATCTTCAATCCCTTTCTCCCCCCTGCAGATTCCTCAACTGTATCTGACGTTCCCGGCCTCAGCGAACTTCGCACCGAAAAACCTGAAAGGATTCGACAGTGTCTTTGTTGGTGTCGGCGGTTCGAGTACCGTGAGCATGCAGTTGTCGAGGTTCGACTTTTCAACGTGGAATGTGGTGACACAACGTATGATTTTTACTCTTCAACCCGAAATCCCTTATTCACCCTGCTCTACCGCTTCTAGGCTGGGAGGTGGTAACAGGAGCCACTACAATATCGATCGGTGCAAGTAGTCGGGACATAAGGCTAACGGGAACGATCACGAACTAATTGTCTGCTTGGGCGTTGATCCTGCGATGATGAATGTAACAGAGATCCTGTAAATTTTTGTGAGCCCGCGAGGCACAAGCGAGACATGGTGTGAAAAGCAGGAAGCTTCAAAGCTCGAGTCGGAGTTTGATTGAGTTCTGCGTTTGTCCAGCGGAAGCTACGTCCAATGAATGGGCCAAGGACACAGACGTAGATATCGTCGGCGCCGCCTTCAACTGCCCCCGATATCGTGCGTGCCCTACTCGCACGCGCGGTTCCGGTCCAGGTACCGGTGGTAGAAGTCGTCGCAGTAGACACAGAGGCCGAAGCGAGCGTGACAGGCCTTGCCAAACTGGACATGCGGGACGCGGCGGGCACGACGACGGTGCTCGGTGGGCGCAGACTCGAGCGCGGAGGTGGCGGTTCGGGGGCCAGCGGCATCTCTGTTCGTTAATTGATTGTGGGGTCTACTTTTGCTTCCGTCGAGGCCAAGTACTTAGTTCTCGTGCTAGTCCTTGCAGATGAATTGGGCCCGGGTGGATCTAACCAAGCAAGAATATACCAAAAACGAGACAACAAGTGAACGTCTACTGTACTATTTCGACCAAGTGTTCAGGTGACGGGTGACGGAGGGTCGTGAACTGAACCAATTTGGGGTAGGTGACGGTGACATTTCGATTTTTGGGCTGAAATAGGGGTAAAAATTGCCAAAAAACCTCGGCCGGCACTTGCCGACTGTCTATTTATGGGAATTTTGATTGATTGCCGAGGAATGAACACCAAGTCCAGTGAACACCTATGGTGACGGGTGACATGGCGTGAACACTTGGTCGAAATAGTACAGTATTCTATTCTATTCAAAGAAGAAGCGGAAAAACGCACCGATGTGCTGGCAAGCGTTTGTATACCACGCAAGTACCACGTCCACGCCAAGTCCTGGCTTCGATTCCCTTCCAGCCAAACCAGAAACGATAGACGTTTTTGATGGGCGACGAGAGTTGGCAAACATTGATCAGAGTTCGCGCCGAGCATAGCCACAACCAAACACGCATGTTTCCTCCGAGTCGCCCCACCTCTGGAGAACCTCCACAAAATAAGCTTTATGACGACCTGTATTACAATGGCTGTTCCACCGGTATATGGCGTCGCGTGCTTGGATAACGGGCGGAGAGGTGGAGCTGTTTGGTTGTGGCTATGCCAGTGCTCGGCGCGAACTATGATCAATGTTTGCCAACTCTCGTCGCCCATCAAAAACGTCTATCGTTTCTGGTTTAGCTGTCAGTTCCCTTGAGTTTCCTTCACCTCTTCTCAACTCTTCCCCAGTTTCCTTGGTGCCAAGTCCAGAGCAGCGCTCGGTGGAAGGATGCGATCGAAACGAAAAATTCAAAGGACTCAAGCGAAGGCCGACTCGGATCACACAGGGGGCAAAGTGATGTGCACTCGTCATAAGCGCATCCGTTGCGCATCCGACAGGCATCACTCCGAAAAAAGGGTCATTTCTGGGCTCCTGATCTTGTTACTGAAACTAGAGATATCAGTAACAGAATAATTTGTGGAGATACTTTACCTGAAATCAAAAGTTTTTTACAAGTTGATTTTGTTGTTGAAACGGATCATATCGGCATCAGTTTCCGCGGCCCCGAAACCTGCCGTTTCAGACACCATTTCGGTGTTCCAAATACTGTTCCTGATACTGATAGTATCAGGAGGAGTATTGGGAGAGCCGAAACAATAAGTATTAGGTACAATATCAGGCAGCACCCCGAAACAATAAGTATCGGCCGGCCGGAAATCGGTTCGGAACCGATTTCGGGCCGCCTGAAAACAATAGTTTCGGGGTGATGCCCGATATTGTTCCTGATTCTAATTGTTCTTAATTCCCTGATACTGTTCCTGATACTAAAGGTATCAGGCTGGGTTTTGGGAAGCCGTCTACTGCACCTGAAACGGAAGGTTTCGGGACATCGGAAATGGATGCCGATATGACCCGTTTCGGCAACATAATCAGGCTGGTAAAAAACTTTCATTTCAGGTACAATATCTACTCTGCTTATTATGTTACTGATATCTCTAGATTCAGTAACAAGATCAGGAGCCCAGAAATGACCCTTTTTTCGGAGTGCATGTGTTACGCTCTCGCTGCGTCCTTGCCATTGAGCTTAGGTAATTCCATTTCTCCCCTACGTGAGTTCGATCCTGTCGAAAGTCATTTTTTCATCTTTCAGTCTAAAGTGTCCAGGCCACAAATGCAAATGACTTCAGGCCACAAAAAGTAAACATGTGCCGTTGGAGTGATCTGAGTGTGCACCATGAAGGCTCAGTGACCCATAAACTTCTGTTATGGACTTTAAATAATCTGTCAATGCACGGGTTTGGGATCTCATCGGCATATGTGAATGTATGTCGCTGTTCTCCACATCTTCTATCCCATTCAGCCTCCAGAATGCTTTCCAATGACTGATGATCTCACCTCTGTTTGATATTTATCTGGATTTATTGCCCAGATTTCACTAAAATTGCCGAGAGTTTGGCAGCCAGAGATCTCCGACAAGAAGTGGCAACAGAGTTGCCTGGCTCCGAATTTCTGGGCCTACTTCCTCTAGCACAGCTAGTGCTCTACTAGTATTAAACCATCACATTTCTCGAGCAGTGAAAAATTGTTAATATCTCTGGTCTATGTCAGACTGCTTTCACAAGACACACCAGAATCGGTTATACAATGTGCTTGGATCTTTTCTGATTCTGAACAGACCTGAGATAAATTTTCACCATTGAACTTGCCACTCATCTGAGAACAATCACCTTATATTTGTTCATACAGATCAGAAGGTCTGTGTCTATCACATCGGCACTCGGCATGTAAGGGAGGCATGTCAGATATCCATTAAATATTACACTGAACTGCAGAATACATAGACTTTGAATGGTTAGAGATCTCCAGATTGGGAAAGTCCGAAACATAAAAGATGACGTTTGACAGAATCGAACTCACGTAGGGAAGAAATGGGATTACCTAAGCTCAATGGCAAGGACGCAGTGAGAGCGTAGCGCATGCCTGTCGGATGCGCAATGGATGCGCTTATGACAAGTGCGCATCACTTTGCCCCCTGTGTCATTCTATCAATTCCAGGTATAGCCACAGATCACGCACCCTTTCTCACGGAGCCATGTGTTGCGCGTTCTTCTTTCTGGCACCCATTCAAGTTCTGATTCACCTTGACGTGTTTTCTTTCTTCGTCAACCCTACACTTGTTGTACAAAAACCTTCACAAAACTCCGGTCGTCAAGAGCGCTTTTGTACCTCCGCCGAGCCGCGGCCGGACGGAAAACGCGGGTTGTACGTAGCTTACGTTCAAACTTCGAGCTAAGTTGAACTAACCTCCCTGAACCTCCCTGAACCTCCCTGTTCTTTCACTTCGGAGGCAAACAAATTAACCAACGAATCGTAGGTGTGACACGCCCCGAATCCCACTAGTGGCATTGACGTTCGTTTTCTCATCCGTTCGTAGCTAAAGGCTCAAAGTCAAGAGACAAGTCGACTGCGCAATGGCGACATCTTTTTCCCCCGAGCACACTCCCAACGTGAATTCATTTATTGACGTACATTCTGTGGACCCTCCACGGTCTTGTTCGGATCGTTCCCCACACGACCTAGCACGAACTCGAAACACCCGCAGTCAAGTTCGCTGCATACTCCAAACACATTTCACTCCAACTCTATCTCATCGCTTATGCTGCTCCCACTGCTCGGGTTCTTCTGCTTCCTGTTCGCCTGCTAGGCATCTTATAGCAGGGGGAAACCCTGACTGGTAGGGCGCTGTTTATTAGTCTGGTTTACAAACAGGCTTATAAACAGGTTTATTTTATAAACCGGGTTTTATATTCTTCTAGCAGAATGACCGGTTTTTAATTCCCATCATCAAAATCCCGCCATCGAGACTGATCTGATGAGGTTTTAGTACAGTCTTGTGAGCTGTCGAGGTCAACAAAATGGAGAAATTCTTCTAGACGATGCTTTCAAAGGGTAACCATTTTCTCGGCAATTCTGAGTGCGATGGAAGGAGGCTATGTGAAAACCCAAACAATTCATCTCTCCCGAGACATTGACGTCCTCGCCCTGGGACAGAAATGGGCAGTGGACGGTTTGGGGCCAAATTAGGCCGAGCCAAGGCCGAGTGCAGCCGAAAATCGCCTTGAGGGGGGGGAAATATCTTTTCAGGTGCAGGTTTATAAACATGTTGTTAAACACCCTGTTCATAAACCCATGTTCAAAGACATGATCATAAACCTGTTTATAATTGCTTAGGAATTATAAACGGCGCTCTATGGCGTTGGAGGCAGGTCGACAACTCTGCATTTCCACACCGGCGATCATCTCTGGACTTCAACTCCTGTTTTTAAACACACACATCGGAAACATCTCTCACCTATCAACCCCAGTTCTGGGATAAACAAGGCCTGGAAGTGCTGGTGTGCACCTGCATTGCATCCATTGGCATCATCGACCAAGAAGAGTTGAAGCAGGGAGCTCGTTCGATTCGAGGCTGGGCAATGATTTCTAGGCATGCTCATTTTTTCTTCTTCTTTCTCTGTTCAGGCTCAAAGTTGACTGAGAGTCCCTAAGGAATTCTGAATAAAGTCGTTAACCTAACCGGCCCTGGTTCAAGGAAAAGCAAGGCTCAGAGGTGCTGGTGCACACCTGCATCCGATGGTAGAAGATTGAATTGTCAATGAGGCAGGGAGCTTGTTCAATTCGAGCCTGGGGCATTTCGAAGGCCTTTTTTTCTTTTTTGCCAAGGTGTGCTAGGGCTTTGGGGTCACTGCGTGCGCATGGCAACGAGTCCTCAGGGCCACTTTGCGGCTTTCCATATTGTTCAACTTTTGTCCTGAAACTTACACATTTCATTGCTGAAACAGTCAGACACGGTGAGCTGCCAAATGTCGGTGCTGACCTTGGGGAAGGTTGCACGCGTCCCCATTAGCCGGTAATCTGCTGGCCCCGCTCGGGCTGAAAGCCGGGGCCTTTGCCCGCTTTCGCGGGCCTGGGCCTTCCAAAATCCCAGGCCAGGCTGCCTCCGCTAGGCCCGGCTTGAACTTGAGCCGGGGCTTTGATTGAAATACAATTCTAAACGTTGATTTGATGAGTGGTAATTACTTTACTACAGTTCTATGGACCTAGATAAGCCCTAGTGTAATGACTCTGATGAGTTCACGCTGGTGGCTGCCCGGTGCATCTGGAAACATATTCTGGCGGGATAGAGATGGCAAATCTAGGCTAGACTTGCGACTCTATCGCAGACCGGAATAGACTGATAGACAGTCATAGACACGGTCACATGCGCATAGACCAGCGGTAGACTCGGCTAGAGATCTCTTGCGCGGGCATCTCCAGCTTCCTGTTGTCCCATCTGGATGTTCTGGTGTATCTATGTCAGGATCTCACATTGCCCATTGGATGAGGTGGCCGTCGCCTTTGACTTGCAAAAAAATGCAGTGTTTTCCTTAAGGCCTAAGCCTTAACTTGAGTTAACCCTTAATAAGGCCTTAATACTAAAGCTTAACAATGGCGGAGAATCTTCTGAAGGCTTAACAAAGGTTTAATGATGGCATCATGAAATCAAGATGTGAAAAATTTGCCGACGAGCAAGACCAAAGCAAGACCACCAAGAGGTCCGCGACACCTTTGACTTATGCCACCCCAAGAAATCTGAGCTCTGGGCCTTTTTGTTAGCGTAGGGAAGCGGAGTGGTCTCAGATGGTAGCCGAAAGGGCGAATGGGTCGCAGACAGGACTCAGATGGGTCTCAGATGGGGAGGCGAAAAGCCCAGATCCATTGCATACTAGCTACCTATATAGATACTAGAACAATAGAGTGAACAAGACAATAAGAACAATAAGAGGAGATCAGTATCGGTGAAGACAATAAAGACAATAAGACACTGATCAGTAACAGAACAATAAGAGTGATAAGGTGAGAACAAGAGATGATTGTCCGAACCAAACCATACCAAACACCAGAGTGCAACACTCCCACCTTTGGGAGGACAAGACAGAACACCCAAAAACTCCCACCAAATCCTGCACAACTCCCACCAAATCCAACAACCCTAAGTGCGAATAGGGGGCAGGCTCGACATGTCTATGTCCTGCGGGGAGTTCCCAGTGTGGAGGTCCCAAAGAGACATGTAGTTGTCGGGGGTGAGCCCAGCATCGAGAGCAGCGGCAAATGCAGCCGACTGGGAAAGATGAGTGCGAGAGTGCGACAGGATCCAATCCTTAACGAAGGAGGGCATCGTGTGCATGCACTTGCTGGCAATGTGCCCTGCACGACCACAGCGGTGGCAGTTGTCGTTGGTGGGGTCACACCAGCGAGAACCCTGGGAATCGACCGGGAAACCATCGGCTCCGATTCTTCCACTGAGAGTAGATGAGGAAGGAGTGGGGGCAGGTGCACCACGAAGGGGAGGAGGGGCACGCACCACAAAAGCGGAGCTAGAGATACCGGAGATGTCGTCGTCAGGCTCCGATTTAATGCCTGGATCACCGGAAGAAGCTGTGAGAAGGTTTTTCACATCCTCCAAAGTGGGTTCGGTGGCTCGAGCAAGAAGGATGGTGCGGACAGCATGGAAGGAAGGATGGAGCCTGAGAAGAATGAGGTCCTTCTGCGTGGTGTCATCAGTGGTAATGTTCATGGCCGCAAGCTTCGTCACAGCAGCCTTGACTGCCCGGAGATAGACAGCGATGTCCTTTGACGGATCATGCTGAACAGCGTGAAGCTCACCACGGGCAACCATGCGGTTAGCAAAATTCGATTTCTCGAAGTGCTCCTTCAGCAGTTTCCACGCAGCAGTAGCCGAGGTAGCGTCCTCGATCAAGGGCTGGTAATCGCTGGTGACCTTTGAGTAAAGGTAGGGCACAAGCATCCGATCAAGAGTGATCTGATCAGCATTGCCAGCTGCAGGTCCAGAGCCTAAAACCCAGAGAGCATCGAGGCCAAGAAGGAAGATGCGGAATCCCTTCCCAAATTTGGACCAGTTCAGAGCATCCAGAGAATCAACAGTGGTGAGAACATTGGTAAGAGCAGAAGTGATGGTGGGTGGTGCCATCGTGAGGATGATGAAAAATAGAAGCAGAGAGATGTGCAGCAGATGTAGGCGGGGGCCAATAACCTGTTAGCGTAGGGAAGCGGAGTGGTCTCAGATGGTAGCCGAAAGGGCGAATGGGTCGCAGACAGGACTCAGATGGGTCTCAGATGGGGAGGCGAAAAGCCCGGATCCATTGCATACTAGCTACCTATATAGATACTAGAACAATAGAGTGAACAAGACAATAAGAACAATAAGAGGAGATCAGTATCGGTGAAGACAATAAAGACAATAAGACACTGATCAGTAACAGAACAATAAGAGTGATAAGGTGAGAACAAGAGATGATTGTCCGAACCAAACCATACCAAACACCAGAGTGCAACACTTTTTCACTGAGGGGCGGTGACATTCCGCAGCCTCCGGGATGCGCACCGCGTCAAGCTTTTACTCGGCAGCAGCGGAGCATTCGGAGGAGGAGCCTAATGATGGTGAGCTGGAGGGCTCTGGCAATGATTACTCAGTACTCAGAAGAGACCTCTTGCTCCTGTTGGTTAAATAGTATTAAAATGCCGGCAAAAAAAAATCTTAAGGCCTTAATAAGAGGCCCTTAATTAAGGGTTATTAAGGCCTAAGGCCTTAACAAAAATTTTTACCCTTAATAAGCCCTTATGGGAGAACACTGGAAAAATGTACCAAGTCCGTTGCCTAGGTATTATATAACTCCGCTGTTGTCTCACTGATTTGCAGTCCCCCTCTTCTTCCTTCTTTTTTTTTCTGCACGGCACCACTTCCAGGTAAGCTCTTGCCCTCTGTGTTTAAGTCCTCTCTAATACCAAACTCTATGAGGCTGCCGCAGCATTGCTCCAGGTTCCTCGAGTAGTAGTATGCCCCGGGCCTGGCTGTAGTTGAACTCTTGTACATATTTACGCCACAGTAAATGTCTGCTTGTAAATAGGACTGGCCATGAATACATCTCGATGCTTTCTCATTTTCCTCCTTGTCGCTCCCCAGGAGAAAGATTGCATGTTTGATGGGCACGAGAGAAACTGATGGAACATTTGATTCGAAAAGGTTCATCATTCCATGCCATAACACATTTCTACGCGAGTCTATCGGTCTATCCTCTACGCGACTATCGGTCTAGCGAGGTCTACCCTAGAGACCACATGTCTATCCATGACTTGCATAGACTAGGGGCAGTCTATCTGCCTATCTGGTCTCTCGTGTCTAGCCAAGACCACCATAGACATTGGGCATTTCCCAGATGTGGCCGCTCTTGGCCCTCTCTGGTGAACAATAAAGTTCTGGTGAAAGTCAAGTGAAAGTTCAAAATCAGATCCCACTCACACTGACGGTAACAATGGAAATGAGCATGAGGACATTCATGTTCTCCCAATGGCCCTTTTACCGCTTCAAGTGAGTGGGCGCCCGTCAAAGCTAGGGGCAGATTTTCCCCCTCGAGCTGGTAAGGGTTTTGGCACTCTCTGTGAAGGTTGAATCAGAACGGGGTTACTGGAAGGAGGTGATGGGAGTGAATCACTTGACAGCGTAATGGATGATGGATCTGAGATCAATGGTGTTTCGGCAGGGGAGGAAGCAGTTCCGTATCCTCTAGTTCTGTGAGTTCAGAGTGGTCTGAATCGTTTCCTCTTGCGGGTATCTGGGGCTGTGACTTCGATGGCCCTGCCGCAGGTTGGTTTTCCGCGAGGTTTATTTCTTGTTGTAGAGTGTGATGGGGGCCGCACTTGTTTGTGGAAGCGGGTATTGGCAGAGCGACTTTAGTCGAGCCGCGAACCGCACGTACAGGGCGAGCACAAGTCTCCAGCTGTGAATTTCCCCCTCGCGGTGGGCGCCAGATGTGATGCGGACTGCGGTTCCATGAGATGTCTGACCAATGAATTGGTTTCAGTCAGGCAAATACACAAAGGTGATTTGTCCTCTAGAGGGAAATTACTCTGTCACAGAGAAACATGGCTACTCATACGCTACAGAAGGTTTATATAATTGTGGTGGTGGTGGTGGTAAGATGGTACAATCCGTTTCCGTGAGGATTACAATGTAGGAGCTAGGTTCCTCGTTGGGGGCTAGCCTTCCAAGAAAGCCGTGGTTGGAGGTTGGTCTACACTTGTGCGAAGGAATAAAGCTTTGCAATGCAAGCATTGATCCAAGCCGGGAGACCTGGGTGATGTGGGGTTTCTCTTTTCTCCTTGCCTCGTATTATTCGGCCAAGCAATGTCTTCAGAACATTGTTTTAACACAGCACGAGCGGGCTATAGCTCTTTTCCTCTGTAGCCCATTTTCTTTCTGTGCTTGTGTGAACGTGCAACGGATGAGGTTCCGTGGCGAGTGTGGCAAAGTTGTGTTCAAATGAAATGGTGGAGTGGTTATAATCTTTACGGATAGGCCTTCCGTGAAGATGGGGGTGATACCCTGCACACAGATCTGCATTTTAAGGCCTGAAACAACAGTTGCATGCGGCTAAGTATGGGCTGTTGGCTGTTTAAAGGTTTGTGCCTTTCATCAACTGCACCGTATCCAATGCCTTTGTATTCAACAATTTCCTCCTGACCCGCTTTACGGAGTCGAAGGAACCTTGATGTCAGCACAGAGGCCTAAGGTCGGGGTTTGGTCCGACTGAGGCGACGAAGCGATGCAAAAGGGATAACAAGATTTAAGCCACTGGAGATTAGACCAGAATAGTATACAGTACAGGCTTATATCTAGGGTATTTATACTAAAGTCCATAGGAGTGTAACCTAAGCAATATTAAGGTAATAAGGAGCATCTGTCAGCTGTCATGTTGTCCCTGGCAACTGAAGGTAAGGAGGTTAAATGCAGATATGAAGCAGAGGGGTCTTGGAAATGATTCGATCCCCGATCGAATTAATGATTTGATTGTTGATCGCATCCCGATGTGGAAGGACAGGTCCGTCTGCTGGTAGACAGAAATGGGGGTTGTCGTCCTGAATACGGGGTGTACTGGTGAACTAGAAAATAGTGTGATGGTCTCAGAAATGTCGTAGAGGCGTGGAGTGAAATATGGTGTCGAATATGGGATAATGCCGTGTGGGCGTGGAGTACGAGTCTGGCTTGATAGGACTCGGTAGAGGCAGTAAGATGGGGCTCTGGTGGAAAGTCTTCACTGGCGACGTGCTCTCGTTGGAGCACTCAGTTCACTGGTCGCGTCGCAGATGGTGGTTTGTGGGTAAAAAGGAGGATGGTTATCAAATGTACGGTCCAAAGACCGATGTACCGCAAAGTAGGTACATAGATATAAAATAGGAGGAAGGCGACCTGCGGTCCAACCTACCCTTCCACACCGAAAAGGAACCTTGTGGTTCGATTGGCAAACCCCGGTCAAGACCCCGATCATGACACTTGAAAAGGGTTCCTGAGTGAACCTTCAGTCCAAGTGACCTATTTAGCTAGCCCCACGGAGGATGGTGTAGCCTGAACTAGTATGTGTATATGAGAGGCAACTCCGCCCCATAAGGCTGGGGGAGGGTAGCTTAGGTGCGAGCAGTGGGGGATAACAAGATGCTTCCTTGGTAAATACATCTGGCTTTTATACAGGTTCCTGCCCGATTACCGCACGAGCTTCTCCGTGAAGCCTCCGTCCCATCGTCCTCCCTGCCCTCGCGGCATAGATCCTCACATGTCCTCCGTGAAGTTTGACTCACATGTTCTCCGTTAAGAGTGATGCACGCACCTTCCATTAGGCTCGACAGAAAGCTGTCCCCACGACCTTTACGTTTGCCCGATTCCGTTGCTCCACGCCTCCCGTAGCAATTCGCAAGTCGTCCGTGAATTTATCCGTGTGGAATTCCCGGCCAATTGTATGTTCGTTGGTACTGCAAGGTGTGCACGTTCCTTAATACCCCAGCTCCCGTGAAACCCTCGTCCTCGTTGAAGTCAGGGTTTTTGTGATTGCCAGCTATTTGAGGTGTAGACCTGGTGGCGTAACTGGTAACGCGCGTATTTACACTGTGAAAGGTGATAGTGACCTATAATCTACAAATGCGAGACCCTTGTTTGATTCGAGGTCAGGCCATGTTTGTGATTTTGCTTCCTTTTTCCACGCGTGTTCCGTAGTGAGTGTTTGCCTTTTTCGTCCATGCAGAGAGCGTCCGCCAGAGCATTATTCAACCACGGGAAAAACCTCCGTGACGGCCGTAGCTCATGCCGTGTAGTCTGAGGCTATTGTGATTTCCTCCGTGAGTCGTTTCGTTGCCGATTTCCGCCGCACTTGAGCGTATCACAAAGTGATACCTCACAGCGGTCAAACAGAGCTGCCTTAAACCGTGAAACCCTACACTGCACACTCGCTTGGGAAGCTAGATGACGGACAATGGAACAGAAGCAAAAGCGTGGGTCCCAGTTGAAGAAACAGCAAAGTCTTTGCACGGAGACCCTGGAATCGTATGGAGGTCAGGTTGTGGGGTAGTGCAGCAGCCACTATAAGAAGTATAGAGTCTTGAGGGCTGGTGTCCTACCCAAGGCACAGATCCGTGCACAAACTCAAAAATTGGGGTTATGTGCATCATATCCAAGGGGCTCCCATATCAAGAGTGGTTCAATGTACCTCCAGGATGGTCCAGTTTGGCCATCTGAACACAATTGCATAGGGCATCCCAGCCTCATTTAAGGCGGTTCTTGCGGTAGAGAGCAAAATATTATTCCTATATTTGGACGTGGAAATGTGTACGTGAGTGTACAGCCACACCCAATGCGGTCGCCATCAATCCATCAATCCCTGCCGACGCAGTCCAAAAAATAAAAGTGACTTGAAAATGAGTCAAGATGATCTGGAAACACCTCAATTGTGATACAAGCACTAAATACATTGTGTCTGCGCCCAAACTTCCGACCCGTTATGTGTTCTGAGGCGAAACGGTAGATAGGGGACTTCCCAAAAAGGCAATTCCCACGAGGGGGGGGGGGGGGGGGGTCAAGCCGCTGAGCTGAAAAAAAAAATTGAGTCGGGGTATATATTTTGGGTAATGGGATCCTCGTGATTATATCACAAAGGATGCTGCAAACTTGGATGTCTGGAGAAAGGCCTGGATTCCTGGTTGATCTGGAGCAGCACACAACTGCCTGGCCCACTCCAGGCATCATGGAATCAGATGACGACTATGAACAAATGAACAAACAGATTACGACACGGAGTAAATGGACACGTACAGAACAATCATACCCCTCTACACCCAAGAACCCTGTATCAAGAATTCAGATGAGGCCCTGGTTGGGTTAACTAGGAGGGTACCACTACTTGAACACACCGCACACACGAGAGGAAGGAACAGAGGTGGTGAAGGGCCTACAGTGACTCTTGGAGAGTCATGGTACATCAGAGATTCACATCGGGGTTTGGACGGGGTCTAAACTTGATGGAATTCGGACGGAGGTGAACTTGAACGGTTCTGGATGACAAAATTCCTGGGTTCCGGTTCGAACATCTGGTCTGGCCATTGGGATGGCTGGATTGGAAATGGTGGGAGGATGCTGGGGATGCGGTGGATACGTGGGATGACCTCCCAGCACGGATGGAAGCAGACAAGGGGGGCAATGGCAAAATTAGCTCAATATGATGGAAGGATGGTTTTTCAACCCAGCATTTGTTGTGCTGAACTTGCCTGTTTGAGTTTTTGCAACATTGGGGTCTGCAGCGGAGACTGCAGCCTTGGGTGTCGTTCTCTCGGACTGGCTTCTTGGAACCCAAAATCACCAAAATCCTCATTTCAGAATTTCTCTCTGGGACTCGGCTACCTTGGAATCTGGAGTGGTCCAACTCTTGGAACTCTATTCTGTGACAACTGGACAGGTTCAATTTGAATTCATCAAAACAAAAAATGCAGAGATGCATTCCCCGCAACACTCTGAAGTTGGGGGTTTCTTTCTCGCTTGTGCACATGGGATAATTGGTTGAGGAGATGAGGAAAAGAGGCTGGACATAACACACAGCCAGCAATCATTCCTCAATCCCTTCTCTTCCTTCTCCGACTTCCTTCCATTCACAAACCCCGAATTCGAGCTGAAACCAGTCTTGCACACCGCCTCAGCATGGTCCTTGAAAGGAAACCCCGGTTGCACCAGACCCGGCTGTGGTGTCAGACTGTGCAGTAGAGGGGGACCAGTGTGTCCACCAAATTTTGGGATCTGGGCATAAGATGAGGAGGACACGAGATGGGGCGATGCTCACGGTGTTGGACCACACACCAGGGGATCATTTTTGGGAAGAGGCTGGATGGAAGAAAGGCAGTTGGGAAGAGAGTGTACAGGAGGCACTGAAGGAAGGAAGGGACAGACAGTTTAGTTCTGAAGGCTCATCACAACAACAACTATTTACCTGTATACCCCGGGCAGTACCAAATAGCCAAACTGGCGGGGACAAATTACTATGGGCCAACACTATTAAAGGACGCGAAACACTATTTGGCCGCGTGCCCTACGTGTCAGAGGATGAGGAACTTCCCTACTGAACCCCAAGGCTTGTGGGAGCGGGTGTTCCTAGGGTTGACAGTATTAGGCTGTCCAGCAGCTGTGGAAGGCTCAAGGTTCAACAAAGAGGAGTGCACTGGGTTGTGGTGCTTCTTGGGATGGACAGTGTTGGGAGGAAGAAGCAGCAGCAGGCGGACCTTGACTGTAAATCCAACAAATGTCATGATCATGCCCAGATCATAATGCGGCACCAAATCCACACCAACACATCAGGGTTCAAAGTTCAGTGCGACGGCCGGCAAAGACAGAAGCACCACTGATCAGTAATATAGGATCACACTGATCGGGGTACAGGAGTTCCAGGGGTTGCAAAAACCCGACACAGCGGCCATTTGATCGTACAGGAGAGCATGATCACTCTCCTCTATGCCAACCCTAAACCACCCGAAGCTGTACTATGGGTCTGGAGGTAAATGCTGCATTTTATGCTAAGTGCTCCACAGCCGACACAAATGACTTCTATTTTGAACAGTTACAACTTCGCTTATCTGGCATACATAAGGCAAGAAAGACAGTGAAAACCGGCCGGGTCTCGCTTGCTAGGAGGTAACTGCCATCGACGGGAGGAAAATTCATTGCTTCAATGGCTACCTTTGCACCTGGATCAGATAAAGCGCACCCAGAATAGAATTCTTTTAGGCTTGATTAAAACACTAGTGAAAGTAACTTCCATTGACAGGAAAATACATTGTAGTCAAAATAATGTGAATCAAGGACGTAAAATAGACTTCCTAAAGCAAGAGGATTTGACTGCAGCTTTCTGCAACGAGAAGTCAGCTTGAATAAAACATGGAAGAAAGAACTCCCAAACCTTGACAAGTTTATTGCCGAATTCAACAGAATTGATTCGTCTTGAAATGATTCTGTGTGAAAGGGATCATGAAAGGTGAGGTTTCAAAGGGCCTTTGCAACAGGCTTAAACAAAGGGTTTTCAGCAGAATGAAAACTTCGTCAAAGGGAAGTTTTCATTCTGCTGAAAACCCTTTGTTTAAGCCTGTTGCAAAGGCCCTTTGAAACCTCACCTTTCATGATCCCTTTCACACAGAATCATTTCAAGACGAATCAATTCTGTTGAATTCGGCAATAAACTTGTCAAGGTTTGGGAGTTCTTTCTTCCATGTTTTATTCAAGCTGACTTCTCGTTGCAGAAAGCTGCAGTCAAATCCTCTTGCTTTAGGAAGTTTATTTTACGTCCTTGATTCACATTATTTTGACTACAATGTATTTTCCTGTCAATGGAAGTTACTTTCACTAGTGTTTTAATCAAGCCTAAAAGAATTCTGTTCTGGGTGTGAAGGTTGGGTCCAACCTGTTGTGATTTTGGCTGATCAGTAAGCTTGGTTCACCAGGTCTGGGTTAACAATCCACAGGGGCTGTGAGCACCAGTGGCTGCCTTATATACTACACAGTAGTACCTAGAATATTCTACATGTATCTACTCTCTCGGAGAGAATGAGTAAGCCGTCAGTAAGCCCCTGGGGATGCTTCGGGCTCACAAATACAACACAGCCCTACCCCGTTCACTCGCATCCCTCGCACCAATGGGAATGGCACGCCGGCGGGGGTGACTCACCGAGAGTCAGGTGGGGCTCATGAATGTGGGCGGTGGATCTAAGTCAAGGTAGGCTATTGTATTGGCAGTCTACATAAAAGATATTACTATATAAGTCATCCCAACTTCAACAGGGATACTTATTTGAAGTTTGTATCTCTTGTGCAAAAACAAACAACATTTCTCAGCGTAGATTGTGCTGAAAGACTCGAATCCCTCAACGAGTATAAGTTGATTGCTGGCACAGAAGGGGCTGGGGACTGTGAACCTCTGCCCTCTCACGAGGGGATTTCAATCCCAACTCTCTGGCAACCTTTTACAAGAAAATCAACAGTTAGCGAGGGTTACTGAATTAAGTGAGTGTAAGTGATTGCTAGCGAGAGATGAGTGATCCAGGTTGATCCTGGGTCGTTTAACTGATGAAATCTTCTTTTAAGTATCTGCAGTTTGATTTTCATGTGGCCATGGTTTGAGTCACCAAAATTTGGCTCGAATTTAACAAAGGTCAGGTCTGGCAATTAAGGCAAACAAGAACAGGTTTAGATAGCATTCACTATGAGGACTGTAATTCATTGCATCTTGCATTGAGGGATGGCCATCTTGACATTGCGAGGCTGCTCATTGAACACAATGCACCTGTGAATGTGAACCCGGTGAGGAAAGATGGCCTAACTGTTCTGTACCTAGCATTCAGGAATAGTCACCTTAACATTGCAACAGTCTAACCCACCCATAGTTGTTTGATCACTGATGGGTTAAGCCCTTAATTCTAGGCCTGATAGATAATATCTCGGATGGTTCAAAGAATGAGATTCAGTCTGAGGTGATGAGATATTGAATACATGAAGGTACTGCACAGAACATTCTGGTATACATGCTGCTATATGAGTGTCCTTGGTGTACCTCCTGTGTCTGTGATCACAGTGCAGTCATACCATCTTGGTTGAGCAAGTCTACAGATGCATTGTGTTCAACAAGCAGCTTTGCAATGTCGAGGTGACCATTCTCCGATGCAAGATCCAGTGCAGTGGAACCATGTTCCGTGACTAAGTCAACAGACACATTGTGTTCAATGAGCAGCTTTGCAATGTCGAGGTGACCATCCTTTGACGCGAGATGCAGTGCAGTCCAGCCATCTTTGTCAACTAAGTCAAGAGATGCATTGTGTTCAACGAGCAACCTTGCAATGTCGAGGTGACCATTCTTCAATGCAAGATGCAACATAGTCCGGCTGTCCTTGTCAACTAAGTCGACAGATGCATTGTGTTCAATGAGCAGCCTTGCAATGTCGAGGTGACCATTCTGCCATGCAAGATGCAGAGCAGTCCAACCACATTTCTCAACCAAGTCTATAGATGCATTGTGTTCAACGAGCAGCCTTGCAATGTCGAGGTGACCATTCTCCGATGCAAGATGCAGTGCAGTGGAACCATGTTCTGCGACTGAATCAACAGACACATTGTGTTCAATGAGCAACCTTGCAACGTCGAGGTGACCTTTCTGCGATGCAAGATGCAACACAGTCCAGCCATCCTTGTCGACTAAGTCAACAGACACATCGTGTTCAATGAGTAGCTTTGCAATGTCAAGGTGACCATTCTGCGATGCAAGATGCAACATAGTCCAGCTGTCCTTGTCCACTAAGTCGACAGATGCATTGTGTTCAATGAGCAGCCTTGCAATGTTGAGGTGACCATTCTGCGATGCAAGATGCAGAGCACTCCAACCACATTTCTCAACCAAGTCTACAGATGCATTGTGTTCAACGAGCAGCCTTGCAATGTCGAGGTGACCATTCTCTGATGCAAAATGGAGAGCAGTGGAGCCATGTTCCATGATTGAGTCAACAGACACATTGTGTTCAATGAGCAACCTTGCAACGTCGAGGTGACCATTCTTTGACGCGAGATGCAGTGCAGTCCAGCCATCTTTGTCAACTAAGTCAAGAGATGCATTGTGTTCAACGAGCAACCTTGCAATGTCGAGGTGACCATTCTTCAATGCAAGATGCAACATAGTCCGGCTGTCCTTGTCAACTAAGTCGACAGATGCATTGTGTTCAATGAGCAGCCTTGCAATGTCGAGGTGACCATCCTGCGATGCAAGATGCAGAGCACTCCAACCACATTTCTCAACCAAGTCTACAGATGCATTGTGTTCAACGAGCAGCCTTGTAATGTCGAGGTAACCATTCTCTGATGCAAAATGGAGAGCAGTGGAGCCATGTTCCATGATTGAGTCAACAGACACATTGTGTTCAATGAGCAACCTTGCAACGTCGAGGTGACCATTCTTTGATGCGAGATGCAGTGCAGTCCAGCCATCTTTGTCAACTAAGTCAAGAGATGCATTGTGTTCAACGAGCAACCTTGCAATGTCGAGGTGACCATTCTTCAATGCAAGATGCAACATAGTCTGGCTGTCCTTGTCAACTAAGTCGACAGATGCATTGTGTTCAATGAGCAGCCTTGCAATGTCGAGGTGACCATTCTGCAATGCAAGATGCAGAGCAGTCCAACCACATTTCTCAACCAAGTCTATAGATGCATTGTGTTCAACGAGCAGCCTTGCAATATCGAGGTGACCATTCTTCAATGCAAGATGCAACATAGTCCGGCTGTCCTTGTCAACTAAGTCGACAGATGCATTGTGTTCAATGAGCAGCCTTGCAATGTTGAGGTGACCATTCTGCGATGCAAGATGCAGAGCAGTCCAACCACATTTCTCAACCAAGTCTATAGATGCATTGTGTTCAACGAGCAGCCTTGCAATGTTGAGGTGACCATTCTCCGATGCAAGATGCAGTGCAGTGGAACCATGTTCTGCGACTGAATCAACAGACACATTGTGTTCAATGAGCAACCTTGCAACGTCGAGGTGACCTTTCTGCGATGCAAGATGTAACACAGTCCAGCCATCCTTGTCGACTAAGTCAACAGACACATCGTGTTCAATGAGTAGCTTTGCAATGTCAAGGTGACCATTCTTCGATGCAAGATGCAACATAGTCCAGCTGTCCTTGTCCACTAAGTCGACAGATGCATTGTGTTCAATGAGCAGCCTTGCAATGTTGAGGTGACCATTCTGCGATGCAAGATGCAGAGCACTCCAACCACATTTCTCAACCAAGTCTACAGATGCATTGTGTTCAACGAGCAGCCTTGCAATGTCGAGGTGACCATTCTCTGATGCAAAATGGAGAGCAGTGGAGCCATGTTCCATGATTGAGTCAACAGACACATTGTGTTCAATGAGCAACCTTGCAACGTCGAGGTGACCATTCTTTGACGCGAGATGCAGTGCAGTCCAGCCATCTTTGTCAACTAAGTCAAGAGATGCATTGTGTTCAATGAGTAGCTTTGCAATGTCGAGGTGACCATTCTTCAATGCAAGATGCAACATAGTCCGGCTGTCCTTGTCAACTAAGTCGACAGATGCATTGTGTTCAATGAGCAGCCTTGCAATGTCAAGGTGACCTTTCTGTGATGCAAGATGCAGTGTAGTGGAGCCATCTTTCTTGACCACGTCTACAGGTGCATTGTGTTCAATGAGCAGTCTTGCAATGTCAAGGTGGCCATTCCATGATGCAAGATGCAGTGCAGTTGAGCCATCTTGTGTGACTGAGTCGACAGATGCATTGTGTTGGCTGAGCAGAGAGTGTACTCCCTTAGTGTAACCTATTTGAGCACAGTGACACACCACTGGTGGTATTGTGACACCCCACCAATGACACAATCGGTACAAAGCAGCATATTGGTTGCTCCCATTTTCCATGAGATGCATTGTCAAAGGAAGTAGCACCTCCTGGTCCTGTTTACCACAAAGCTGTAGGTGATGGAACCAATAATTTGCTACATACGATGCAATCGGGTAGTCTCTGGGTGTTTCCTGGGTCATTTTATGCTTGGGCTCTGCAAAAATGAGGAGATAGCGGAGACAATTCTGGGTAATAAATCTCTGGGAGACCTTGTTTGAGAGGTCAATGATTGTGCCAAATTGCTGATGGAATTGTGGGGAAAGAATATAATCCTTTACAGATGAATGTGCAAAGGTGATGATTGATCTATCCTCGAGCCACCCCCCCTCTTTTTTTATCATGACCAGACCTTCCAACAGTTTAAAAATTTCAGTGTTGCCCCCACGTCTAGTTGGGTCATAAATGGATTTGGTCAGGTCCAAAAAGTCAAACTTGGGGTCTGATAAGGGGAATGCAATAGCATCTGCTAGCTCATTTGGCGTAAGTTCTCTGGCAGAGTACACAAGCCACCGGAAGATTGCTTGAAGAAAAGCTGTTTTTCTGAGAGAATCTTTTGCCTGGGTTAGAAACCGGCTATAAATCCCAAACAGATCGGCTGGGAGGCCTGCGAGGCTCTCCTCCACATCTTCTCGGAAAAAGCAACTGCCCAATTCAATAAGGAGACATGCAGCCATGCGAAACCTGAATATACAAATTAGCTGGATAAATTACACCACAATAAGAAGACCAACATTCCATTGCTCTTCTGCACGATCTGCTCTGTGACATAATTTGCATAATTCTCATCACTGGCCCAATCTCCCATCTTTGGAATTTCACTACCAATGAAGGATCCAATGTCACTGTTTGAAACCGCAGAACCAAGCTCGATAAAGGTTACATCCTGGAATGCATGCCTGAATTCCTCTAGAGGTTGGCTGGTAAACAGGAGGTGCAGTTTATCCCTGCCAGGCTGGCATAAGCTGTGGATGAACTTGATGAGGTGCTTCCAGTCAGGTTTGTTGCATTCATCAAGACCATCAATGACAATCCATGTCTGGCCCAGCTCTGCAAGTAAGTTCTCCAAGACTTCTTGTAGATGGATGAGGTGTGGCTGGATAATTCCGTTGCCCAGCGTTTTATACAGCTGATTGAGAGTGCTATAGGGGGAAGGTGACTGGCTGGAGAGCTGCCAGATGATAGAACGTAACATGAGGTTTATGTGTTGCCTGTCGTTCCTAAAATCAAAATAGAAAAATGCAATTGCGGACTGAGCAGAATAGGCCTCAACAATTTGTTGAATCACTGTCGAGCTGACCAGGTGAGTACTATCAGTCACGGATCATATATAATAGTGATGTGAAACACCTCAGTACACTCTTTCCGGTGCCAGCTGTGACCAATTAGACATGGGTTTGAATATATTAATAAAGCCCTCACAGATCCCTTTGATCCACAAAGTACCAGGTGTGCTCTTCCATTTCATGAATTCAATATCCTCTTGGAGCCAGTGCCCAGTGGCTTCATGATGAAGATTCCGCAGTTCATGTTGTCTGTCCTGTGTGGTAGGAGGAGACCCCAACCACTTGTACAGAATTTCTTCCAGTCTAAACACAAGTCAGCTTGAAGAAATTCAGCACAGAAATTGATTAACCCAGAGCCATGGTTTACACTGCTGTTGTTTGAGAAATAACTTTTTGGGGAAAATGAGGGACCAACATACAAATGCATGTTGTTATTCAAGGTCTGAACTCCGCCAAAATTGGCCATCGGACCCTGTCCGAGACCCCCGGCACCACCACTTATGCCGCCCTGTCCACCTCTGCCTCCTGTGCCTCCTGGGGAGAGGTTATCATACTGACATCCTAAGTCAAGCTCTTTGCCTACCAAACATATTGAGAACCGTGAATTCATTGCCTTCACCGGACATGGTCAGAATGGATTGTTTTACTGCTGCTCTTTGGTAGGTGGAGGACTGCAAGCCAAAATCAAAGATTACACAGTAGAAAGAGACACCCCCAGAGAGGATGAGGAGGATGTATCCTGTGGACGTGGAGGTGGAAGGCAAGACTGACAGCCTTGAGCACCGCCTCGTAGCGCACAGCCTGCACTTTCACACGATGGATGTCAGTGTCACGAGCTTACGGAATTTTCCTGAAACTGCACCCTTGACAAGAACCTCCGCTTCCCTCCGGCAGACACACTGTTAAAGGTGGCCAGCCGGAAACTGGTGAGATTAGTTTCGGAACCAGTTTCGGCCGGTGGCCGAAATACTAACATTCAGACTGGCCGAAAGCGGCAAAGAAGCGATTTCGGCCGGCCCGAAAACAACAGGTTCGGCCCGACGTCGAAACTGTTCCCGAAACTAATTGTTTCGTGGTGTCTGACTGTGCAGCGAAACCATAAGTTTCGGCAGTTATCTAAGCTGCCCTGTAATTGTGTCTGAGACATAAAGATTCAGCGAGGTTGATTTTTGCTGCCGAAGGCAACGTTTTTGCGCGGATGAATCCTATCGTTTCGTACGTATTTTCAGCCTCGTTTATTCTGTTGCCTAATTTAAGGCTTTCGGGAACCAATTCAGCCGGGCCGAAACTTCTTTTTTTGTGTTTTTCTCGTGAAGTTGGGGTATTCTATTTTGGGCCTGCCGCTCCCGGGCCGGGATTCCATTCTTTCTCTCGTCCACCACGGCCACCAAAGAAAAATATCGAGGGTACGCTAGTCTCCCGCGTTCTAGTCGTGTATTAATCGTGTATGCAGAACCCTGTCGTCCTTGAGCACAACGCTCCTTGACCGCACCATCGCCCAATGCCCTCACCAAACTCAGGAAAGGTGCGTACACCTGCGCCGTCTTGCATTGCTCACATCGCATCGCTCTACTGCCCACTCTAGTCCTACCCCTGCCAGTCCATCAGCCCCGCACAGGATTAGCTTCCTTTCCTCGCGCCTTCACTCGTCTCGCCCGCTTACCGCACCACCGCGCCCGGCTCCCTCCGCGTCGAGTCCCATGTCCGAATACCGCGATACCGCCCCTTGCAAATGGCGTGCTGCCGTCCCCCGCGCTATCATCCGCTGTGCTGAAAAGAGGGCATCGTGGGCGCTGAATCGAAGGACATGCAAGGTGCGTGCCCCTGCCCCGCTTCCTTTCACTTACTCACTAGTCTTCCCACCCCGGTGCGCTGCTTGCGCGGACAATCATCGGCGGGACTCGCTTCGAAGGGAGACACGAAGAATGGACGTACCTTCACCCCGTGTCCTCTCCCATCCTCCTCCCTCCCCTTGCTTGTCCCTCCCCCTCTCCCTGTACTACAACATCGCCCGCTGGCGCTCCTGCCGTCGAGTCCACACCCGTACCCGCGCTCCGCTTTTCCCACCGCTGCAGCGCACCTGGTGGGTTCTACTCCCGCGTGTGCGGGGACACCGTGCGCTTCGAGTACTCGCACAGCGCACATGGGCTCACCGCGCCCATCTCCCCATCCACATCCTCCCCTTGTTCCCCCTCCCTTTTCCTCCCCGTTCCCATCACACGCCCCCCCGCTCATCTCGCTGCATCGCCGTCGCCGCCGCCGTTCCCTGCGTCCGCCCCGCCCTTGTGTATACCGCCGCACAACGCACCCGCGCCGACTCACGTGCACCTGGCACTATGCACCGGGTGCTGCTTGCGTGCACTCGCGCCCACGCTCGGTGCGCGTGCGGACGTCGCTGCCGCGCGTTCGTTAAGCGCGTCGAGTCCCCGCACGCGCCCACACATACATGCGGGCGCTGACCGAGTTTGCGCGGCGTGCGCCGTAGCGACGCCACCGCACACTCCCGCGCCTCTCCACCCGCACCTTCTCCCCTCCCATCCTCCCATCCCCGTCCTCTCCCCTCGTTCCCTTTCCCTCCCGTTCCCTTTCCCTCCCCGTTCCCATCACACCCCGTTCCGCCTCACTGCCTCACCGTCGCTATCCCCTTTCCCGCGTCCGCCCCGCCGTCGTATACACCGCCGCACAACGCACCCGGGACTGTACCGGGTGCCGTATACGCGCATCCGCACGCAAACTCCGCGTGTGCGCGCGCAGATGTCGCTGCCACGCGTTCGTCGTGCGCGTCGAGTCCCTGCGTTCACACATACATGCGGGCGCGGACCGAGCTCGCAAGTCTCGGCGCTGCCGCCCATTCCCGCGCCGCGCCTCTCCACCCTCTCCCATCCGACCTTCCCTCCGCGCGCTCTCCCCTCCCGTCCCCTCCCATCATCCCCTTCTCCGTACCCGTACCCGTACCCACCTCGCGCCGCCTGTCGTGTACGTAGGTACATATCTCCGAATACATTCCCAGACCAAATTAAAAATTACCTGCGGGACTTGAGCTTAAATTCTCGGTAGCCCTCCAGGGTTGCGTTGCGTGGGATCGAATTCAATGGTGAACCGTTGGGGCTTCGGGAATTTGCGGTCTTGAAGCTGGAAGCACTAAGGACGGCGCGAGAAGGGCGGGGATTGAGAGGATTGGAATGAAGCTGCGAAAATTCAGCATGGATTCACGGGAAATAATATGATTCGAGACACGGTGCTCGGTGCTCTACGCGCCGACTTTTAGCGGCGCCGGGGTCGGGGTCGTTCCATGTCGGTGCTGGAGTCGCGTCGCTCGGTATACCACATCGCGCCTCCCTCGCACTCACCCTCGCGTTGCGCGTTGCTTCCTTCTTACTTCTCTCGCGCCCATGTACCTACTACTTGCTGCTGTGCCGCCCTCGCCCTCGTGGCGTCAATCTGCATTTTCCGGGCGGCGCACGCCTTCGAAAAACGATTATTTTCTTAAATTTGCTTTACTTTCACGATACATCAGTAAAATAGCATGTTTGTCTTTGGGATCTTGTGTCTTTGGAACACGTCTTTCCTGATCTTTGTCTTTGAGTTCCGTCTTTGGCGAGTCTTACGTCTTTGAAACACGTCTTCTGTCTTTGAGAACACATCTTGGATCATCTTTGTCTTTTCGCCCCAGTCTTATGGTGTCGAGGCAATGTCGAGGACCATTACTTCCCAAAAAAAACCATCAGTTACAGAAATCATACAGCTTCTGTGATGCAGTGTCAGAATAAATTGAGTGCATGATCCTCATGAGTCCTCATGGTGTCAGTTGTAGTTAATTGACTTTAGATCTCAGCTTCCTTCAATGAATTTACGGTCGAGGTCCGGTGAAGTCAATACTTAGTACATATATGAGCAGCTCGATCCTACTGGCCGGTCTCATTGGGCAATGTATGAGCCGATTCAGATAAATCCGGGGAGCGGGAAACAAATGCCAGAAGGTTTGGATAACGTGGAAGCTAAAATCTGACGCTAAGTTGTTCAAACTCCGATTGATTGATGCAATTATGGCAGGTCCGTGCGCAATCAAATGAGTCATGACCAGATAGATGAAAGATGGGATCATTTGCGTTCGTTGCCTTCTCCCTCCATCCTCTGTCTCCCCCTCCAAGTCTTTGCCCCGCTGCAAGTTTACCGCCGCGCTCCAGGACGACATCTCAAGCCCTCATGAGGCCTGCAAGATCTCAAATTCTCTCTCTCTCTCTCAAGTCCTCAAGATCTCCAGCGCTCTCACACAGGCACTCAGCACCCGGCCTATTCAAGCGCTGCAGGTGCGCGCTATGATCCACCCACTCCACACAACTCGCCGCGCCTCAAAACTCAACGTGGCCCTGCGCTAGTGCAAGCACCGTTATCCCTCCTCGATCCGCATTCAAGACCCCGGCCGACTCGCCATAACTCGGTTCTCAACGGCCACGTGCAATGCTAGAACTCGGCCTCAATATGTGGATCCGCCGCCTCTCAAGCGCTGGCGGCTCCCGGGACAAGTCGCAAGCAAGTCACAAGTCTTGGCGTCTCAAGTTTGATATCCATCAAGACACCTGCCACTCGACAAGTGTTCAACGTTCAACACGCAAGCTGTTCTTACTCCCCCCTGAATGCTCAATTACTATCTTACCTCGCCACTGGTTACGTGGATTTCCTCCTAAAATTCAGCTGAGTGTCGGCATCACTTCCCGAATGTGAACCTGACGATTTTAACAGACGCCGAGGCCTGGGCGGCGATATATGTAGTACTGTACGCACTTGTAGTATCAATAGAGGTGCAATATGATTTTCGCTCCATCTTTATAATGTCTTGAGTGTCATCTTGGAGGATCCTGATCCATCTTGAAGAGTCTTGAGAAGGAACTTTGGCAAGGACGACTTACGTCTTTGACGTCTTTCCCAAGACGGACATCTTATCTAAGACAAATGGGCTAGGTTTGCCAAAGACGTGCGTCTTTGGAAAAAATCTGTCTTTGGCGTCTTTGGCGTCTTGGCCAAGACGCCAAAGACGCCAAAGACGAATGTGCTGTTTTACTGATGTATACGAGGCCGAGGCCATATGCAGGCGCGGGCGGGTGCGGGATTCGCTGCCCCGCGTATGTACTTTTGTCTTGGAGCTGGACACCGTGCCGTGACACCGTACCTGGCTGGACGTACGCCCGTCCTCGCCAGCACACGTATGCGTCGCCCTAGCCCTCGCCGGCACACACGCGCACGTCTGAGCGAGCGAGCGAGTCCCCCCGTCCGCTGTATGATGTACGACACACCTGAGCAGTTCCGGCTTTCCACTTTACAGCGTAAGTAAGAAAGTGCTAGAAGAAGGAACATTCAAGAAAAAAAAACAGGGGCAGGGGCCGAATCGAACTACATCAGCAAAATGTTTTTGAGCTGGCAGAGCTGGCGCCAGCCCCACCAACGCCGCCAACGCGCCAGAATGTGAGCTGGCGCCAGCTCGAGCATAATTGCTTACCCGGCGCCAGAACTGTTTCTGGCGCCAGTTCGACACCAGTTTTTCAGATTCCGGCTAGTTACTGGTGTTGTGGGTAAATTTGTAAGCAAAATAATAAAATCCCAAAAAGGAAAGAGAGGAGGATGAGGAAAGAAGAGAGAAAGGAATTTCACACAGTCTGCTCCAAATTTTGACGAAAGATTACAATGTATTCATATCTTCAACTCTGCCCCCTAAAAACATTTTTTTCCGGCCTGCGGCGCCGACTTTTGAAAAAAGTGGCTTTACCCGAGATGCTGTCAAGAAAATGGTGGGAATTGCCATTTTGGATTATATGGCCCGGGCACTTGTGGATTGCCGCGGCCGGTCTCGTGGTTGATGGAGATGCTGGATCGCTCAAAGAGGTAAATTCATCGGACCGCGGAAGCCGATGCACCACTGAGCCAAACAACATGTCAAATTTCGATGTTTCAACATGTTCAATGGCAGCCATTCAAGGCCTTTACAATTGCCCAAAGTCATCGATATCAAGACCTCATTGGCCTATGTCCCTCCCTTCCAATGCCAGGACTGCTCAAAAGAAGAGTTAAAACAGTTCAACTCAGGTTCAACTTTCCACCCTGCCCGAAGGCCGGCGGAGAAAGGCATATGCTATAAGTGTGCTCAATGTTATCAAATGCAAGGAAAGACACTATTTATTAATCATATACTAATTTGTTCTAGGAGTACCAACATTGTTGAATGAGAATGTCGGCTGAGTTGAACTTGTCCCCAGGCCCAGCGCTGACCGTGCGGCGTTCGTGGGATCATCTGAGTCCAAACTTCGTGCCGCAACACATCTCCGAACATTCGGCTTCTTTGATGAACGACCTGCACACTCCTGAATACTCCGCTTGTGACAATCCCGGCAAGGGTTGCTGCACTTATACCAATACTGCCGGCCACTGCACCCTTCTGTGGCACCACATCGAATACATGAGCGCGTTTTTGGCTGCTTGTTCGGTGGCTGACCAGTCGGCTCACTTTCCGCCGCACGCTTTTGGCTGATCTGAATGGTTGATCTTGCAGCAGCTAGCGGAACATTGTGAGTTTCCGCAAACTGTATAACATTTGCTGATGATCCAGTGGAAGGAATTGAGCTAAATGACTTCAGCCCACCAGTCAAAGGAATTCATAAAATCAACTTGCCTCGAAGTGCCGGCAGACTGATCAAATCCAGTAATGACCTGATGCCGAACAAGAGGGCCTGAAGTTGCATTCACAATTTTTGTCGCACGTTGCGGGTCTTGCAGAGTAAGATTGAGGTGCTCTGTTTGGCCCCGTGCTTGAGCACAGGACTGACGGATGTTGGCCGAGTCCTTGTATGGACCATTCAGGTATGCAGTAAGCTGTTCTTCGAGCTGTAAAAAAATTAACCCAAGTGTCAACACCAGCAACTGTGCAATTAACCTTGTAGTAGATGTCAGCGGTAATTTCGGCCTTTTGATTCCAGATCTCAGCGGCGGGAAGTGATATGGATGTGCTGCATTTTTGAAATGTTACCGAAGTCCGCATAAGGTCTGTGAATAATTTCTTCTCGGCAACGGTATGAATGGGTAGCACAGGCTTGCGAGTCCCCTGCATCTTTGCAAGATAAGATTGCTTCTGACTTGAATCTGTCTCCTGGTTGAATGGCTGGATCCTGACCAGTTCACGAACAGATTTGGGGATCTGAATGATTCCGGCACTTTGTTCGGTCCTTTCATACAAGTTTCCATTGACCCATGTAAGTCGAATCGGAGGACAATTGTAGTGCTCGCCAAGCATAATTTCGAGCTCTTGAATCTCATTCAAGAGCCAAATGGAATCGTGGCCTGTATATTTTTGACCAGTCGAGTTGAAATGGCCAACCTGAGATGTGTTAGAAATGAAAGGGATATATAAAGGGAACCCACCCGAAGGTTATGGCACAAGATAAAATCCAAGAGACATGCAACCATATGGCGAACCGAAGCCCCACGAGATGGCAAGTTAGAGAGCAAATGTGTGTGTACACCACCCTCAACATTGTTCGTCCCACGTACACAGCGATAAATTGGCAGGCCACAAGCTTTAATGTCAAAGCCAAGGCAGTAATATAGCTGTACACCAGGAGGATCAGAGACATAGCCATTTTTGACCAACTCCAGAATGTTTTTAGCTATCCTCCAAGCGGCAGCATTGAAAAGGGGGAGGCCAGTTTTAGCATCCTTGAGAGGGCCGTAGGTCATAAACACCTTGTGAACTAAGGGATATAGCTCCTCGGCTGGAGGAATAGTGCGACGACAATGTCGCCAGAGCCATTTGGGATGGAATCGCCGCATATTCTCCCAGGTCACATCATGACCTTTTAAGTATGCCTCAATGAGAGCCTTATCAGTGGGGTGAGGAATGAGGATGGCATCACGTAAGGCTTGGCAGAATGCCTGTCGCAGCCCGTGCGTACGCGAGATATAAATCATGTGGAAAACATGGAACACATCTTTGAGAACACGGCTTCGAACGAGCTTGGCAAATGGGGGGAGAACAGCGGGTCCGAGAATTTTTTCCCCTTCGGCTGCACTGGCTGTGTCCTGCTCACGATATGGGTTGGTATCAGGATCGGGAACACCGTCGTCTGTGTCGCCATCAACACCATTCAACTCTTCTGCAACACTGATCATTTCAACGCCGTGCTCATCCAAAGGAGGTTGGACATCAACTGGCATATGCCCATTGGGTTCAGGTGCATCCGGCATCGGGGAGTCGTTTGACTGCATATCTGTGACTGGACCAATGGGTTTTATTCGAACATGACTGCGATGTGCGAGCACGTCAAAGGGAACCCTGCCGAAATCTTTGAGCGATAATTTGCGACCACCACTCTTTTCCTTATTCTGGCCAATGATTGCCCCCGGAATCAATATTTCTTGCACGGTGATGACGGTGCGGGATTTAGTGAGATTTTCTCCGTGGAATTTTTCCGCGGATGCCGCCGCAGAAACTATGCCTCGAGCTGCAAGCTTCTTGTTATCATCGGTAAGGAGTAGAACAGGAGTGCCACAAGGTGTTGTTTCTGTTGTTGGGAATGGAAGAGGAAGAGGAGTTTTGTTAATTTCGTGGTAGAGCAGAAGAGACGCATAGGCATCACGAGCTGCATACTCCAATTGAGCATCACTGAGCTCCTGGTCAGACCAATTGCTACTGACACGCTCTGTATCATTCTTTGGCAGGCATTGATGAAAAATTACTGCAAAGATATCGGCGAGTGATAGAGTTGCCTTTGTGATGAGGAAACGATCTTTCGCAAAGGCTGCCAGGTCAAGAGCCCCACAAAAATAGGTTGGTGCATAGCCGGCGGCCACAGCGAGTCGCTGCAAATCACCATTGACTTGGCGGCCGGCTTTGATAACCTGTGAGCTGCAAAGGAGGTTTACAAACTCTGCTGGCAATGCCTTACGACTGAGCATTTCTCCAATCTACATTTTTGTAGGTCAGTATTGAATCAGAGAATGAGTTTGGAAACCTGAAGACTTACCCGAAGAACATAGACACGGTCCTTATATGCGACTTGAGCAATTGCTGGCGGGCCTTGTCCAGATAAACGTCCGTGGGGAGCAACATCTACATTCCATTCCGAGTCAAATCCAATAACAATGTGGCCGTTGACAGGGATTTCATCGCAAAGACTGCGCATAAGATTGTTGATGGAGACTTGTGTGTCAAGTTGCTCGGGTTTGCACACAAAGTCAGGACTGACGAACATGGGAAGATGACTGTATTTCTCCACCGGAACAACACCTTCTCGGAGCGACAAGAATATCTTCTCAAGCATTGGCTTATCGCTCATGTTGTCCGTATAGAACACTTCAGGTAATTTGTGACCATAAATTGGTAGGTCATTGGCAAGCCTCCGCAGTGCCTCTTCGTATTGGGAATGTGACTTAGTCGCTACAAAAACACAGACACGAATTTCGCATTTCTCGTTGGTCACAGTGAGAAGTGCTGTGAAGATCGGAACACCATCAACTTTGAAGACATGTTTTGCAATCTGGAATATACTCAGTATGCATCCCCTTATTAAAACACAAATACTGACCTTATGACTGTGGTCAATTGCACAGATTCGCCCAGAAAGCATGGCCATGTGCTGGTTCAAGGTGGCGCGATGTGACTCAATGAACTCATCATATATATCCCGAAGCCATTGACCGCTGGGTGTGAAGCCATGAAACCCGCGCGAAGAACGGTCTTCAAATGGTAAAAAGGGTTCATAGTTATTTGAAAAACCTGTCTGGCCTCTTTTTGTGCGCAAATATTGGAGGCGCAACTCGTCATACCACCGCAGGTGCTGCATTCGAAACATGTCCGCTACCTCCTCAGAGCCCAGGCCATGCTGAAAACATGACCTCACTATGCCAAATGCACGAGTGGAGAGCCCGCTTCGCCAAGTTAAATGTGCTGGGAACTCTGCAGCAAGAGCATGAGGTAAACGTTGCAGGATCCGTTGGTCCCAGGAACGAAAGCGAGCATCACATCCACCTCCTGCAGTCCTCTGGCAGTGGTAGGTGTACCCAATTAACCAGAATGTTGAGTCAATATCAATAACTCGTCGTGGACGGTTCACAACACCACCACGAGTCAGATGATGGCCACAATCAGGGCAGTGAAGTGTGTGGGTTTTACCCAAAAGACTGAGGCCCTGCTCGGGTGCGTCGGGTCGATCCCAATTCCCCGCCAAAACGATCCCAACCCAATTGACGTGAGATTCTGTCAAAACTGTGGAAACCGGCTGATGCGGCAGCTTCGTCACGGCGCCCTTAACAACACGTACGTAATTGACTTTCGTTCAAGTGAAAGCTCTTATCCTGAAGTGTGGTCTTCCTTCTGTGAATGATTTCAAAGTTTCATCGTGATTTAAATCCACAAATACACGTCGTGGTATTTTTTTACGCGCAATGACACGAAATTGAAGGAATAAACACGTGAAGTAATCTTGCCAAGATTTATTTTTGATACCAAATCTGTGTGACTTGCAGGTGACGCCGACTACGCATCAGCTCTGCCGACAGCCGAGGCGATTGGAATGGCTCGACCCGACGCACCCGAGCAGGGCCTGAGTGGGTCCCACAAAAAGAAGTCGGGGGTGAATAAGTCTGTAGGCTTGAGAGCTGTGCCTCTCAAAGATGACCAGATAGACTTGGCGTGAATCCAGAATTGTCCGTTTTTGTAGTGACGGGATTGCTTGTCAGGCGACATCAGGTCATCCTTGAGCTCTTCAAGCAAAGTGTTGACTCGCTTTTGGAACCACTCGGGGAATGGCACGCGTGCGTCAGGACCAGGAGCTTTCTTATTTCCATTTGCTTCCCCACCCTCGTCATTTTCTTCGCCAATTCCACCACTCAAAAATGAAGTCAGATCATCTTCATTTTCTATATCGGTAATAAAGCCAAGGGTGCGCGCATCCGACATGTGTGAAGTGGAAGGAGATATGGGAGCAGACACCGCGCTGGGGGCTGCATTCGGCTGTACACGGGCTCGCTCGATGACACCGCGCCTGCGAGATACACTCTGCACAGCAGTAACGGGGGCATCTGCCGACATATTAACCTCGGGGTGCACAGCGCCGTTGAGAGTACTTGGCACGGCAGTAACGGGGGCATCTGCCAGCACATTGACCTCGGGGTGCACAGCACCGTCGAGAGCCCTATTAGCAGCGAGGTTATCTTCCTGTGCATCTACCGCAGGGTGCACAGCATTGTCGAAGGCCATATCAGTTCGCACAGCCTGGTAATTTTTTTATTTTTCTGAATTCTGAAAGAATATGTTGACATACCATATTTGCAAATGCAGGTACTGCATCGTTCTGAGCTCGCACATGATGTTGTATTTCAGAGTCACATTGTGCAGCACTGGGGAGAGTGCTGTCGATGTGCATGCTCTGGATTTATATTAACACACACATGAATTTGGAATTAAAAGGCCACACACGGTACCAAGTCCAGTCTGTGCATTGACGTCGCGTCGCGCAGCACCGGGGAGGGCTCTACGGGTAGGTGCAGCCTGCATCGAGATCAATACTTTTGAATATTGACAGAGAATCAGTCCGCACCGTATCCGCAGAGGTTCCTACCGGCTGCTCTACTGAACTTTGACTCTCTTCGTTTTGACCAAAATTGTTGATTGCAAAGGGAGGTTGTGTGGTATGGGACATGGAAAGCGAAGTAGAGGGTAAGGGAGAACCACCACGGGCCGCGGCGCGTCCTGGTGCGGTCGAGGATTCCTTCTTTAATTTGTTTTTGGAGCCTTTCGGCCTGCCGCGAAGCCGCTTTGGTGGTGGTTCAGAGACCGCTTCAGAGGAACTAGATTGGGTGGGGACGACATATGGAATAAATTTGAGGAGATTCGGTGCCATGGATTTGAGCAGAGAGCGATAGGTGAGCCCCGTACACAAGGCTCAGCCAAAGCAGCATCGAGCACTGCCGTGATAAAAATCTAACCTCATTTGGGAAATCATTAGGTAATAAAGATGCTGGCAGTATCTACCCACAGCATCAGTAACTAGCCAGATTCCGCCAGAATGTTTCCCGTGTCAGAATTTCGATGCTCTTTCAATTCACGCAAATGTAGGGCAGACAATCAAAATTGAATTGAAGTATTCTAACTACACTTGTACAAGTATCCAGAAGAAAACACTCACGGACCAACTCCTTCGCCGACCTCAGAAGCCCTCCGCGGCGAGCAGACCGACCACTGACAAGAGACAAAGGGTAGGTACTAATTGCGGCATATTGCTGATGTTGCGAGCACTGGAGAATAAGACTTGAGGTTTGTGAGCACTTGACGACTTGAAAATATCATTGATGTGAGTTGGAGCTCGGCGGATCGTCATCGTCCTTGAGGATGTTGAGCGGCAGCAGCCTTGACGACGTGTAGCATTACCGAGTGGAGGCTTGAGGACCAAGTTGACGCGGAGGCTTGAGATCTCGGGAAGTTATACACCAGCGGAGACCAATAGGAAGCGAAAACGGTTGCTTGTCCCAGCTGGGTGGGGAATTGATCATCGGCGCAGCTGCGCAATGCGCGTTAAGAGTGGGCAAGTACGGCGATGGTTGGCCGCGCGAGGGTCTGGTGGGTGCAGGGTGTCGCAGCGTTGAAGGAAAGTTACAGTCCGTGGCCATTTTGGTCGATTGAGGCGTTGAGCGGTCTGCGTCCAGTCGCTTGCCAGTGGCTTGGTGTTTCGGGTTGACATAGGATCTTCGGCGGAGGTTTGTGAGTGGACGGTGCGCGAAGAAGAAGAGAGCACGCAGGCTCTGGAAGCAGCTGGAGTGGTGGGGAGAGGTGGAAGAACGGAGGAAAGAGGCCTTTGGATCGATCAACATCCACGTGGTGATTGCGCCATCGTTGATGGCGCACGGACCATCACTGATCGGACCAGAGACCGCACAACTATCACGACATGTTTTTCTTGGACATATGCATTGTCGGGGAGTCGGGGAGGGTTGGCAGTGCCTGTTCAATTGATTTTCCTCCCCGCGGCGCTTCAGAGATGGTACTTGGAAGTACACACACAGTGATACCTGACAGTCAACTTGATTCGGATCGAAATATGCGACTCAAGTACTTTACCGCAACCAAACATGGATCTCTAGGCCCCACAAATTATAGATAGGTACAGGCAACAGGCAACTATTAAGCCGCAAGAACATTGTGGGCTTGGTAAGTTCTGGCCAGATAGGAGTTTCTGGCACAGAACACAAATCTGGCCACCTTTACAAAACTGGCAGTACTGGCGCTCACCATCGCCAGGTGCGCCAGACGCGCCAGCAGTGCCAGATCCCGCCAGCTGAAAAACATTTTCCTGATGTACTCAACTAGCCATCCACAAAATAGGACGACACTTGAATGAATTGTCGAGCGCCGACGCGGACCTTTCACTATCAAGTCGTATGCACTTGCACTTTCTGGCGTTCCTTATAATGCTGAATGCATATGCATGTTCGCTACTCACCCTGCATCACATCGGCTTGGCATACTCAAATATTAATGTAGTTGAACATCTGGTACGTGATATTTGAACCAACAAAAAAATCAACCCTGACATATCCGGACGTCTTTCAGGAGCTCCTCGATCTCCCCGGCTTTACAATAGGAAAGGGAAATTAATTGGAAGGGTTCGCAGAAAAACAAATGGGTCTCAGGGACGATGGCTTGGCCCCGAATCAAACGGGCTTCTGTAATACATCCTCCTCCTCCTCCTCCTCCTGCAGCAGATTCAATGCCGGTGTGTTCTTTTATATTTTCCCTGTTTGCGTCAAACCCAACTTGAAAGCCTGTTCAACATGTACTTGAACATCGCCTGGTCGGTGCACCAGCTTCAACTAAGCAGACGAAGGAAGTCCTTGAAATGTCTGGGTTTCGTGTTCAAAAAATACCACACATCTAAAGAATGGTCAGAGCAAGCAAAATAAAGGCTACCTCGACATCATCAGGTTTGGCACCGAATCGAACGGGTCTCCCGCGGGGCAACAGACAGCTCACAGGCACGGGCCATCCGCTACCAACCCTTACCTACTTTGTAGCGTCCCCCCAAAAAATTTCGGGAGGAATGGCGAAGAATGAACGAATGCAGTCTAATTGGATAACCTAAGCAACCAACTAGCCGGCAGTACGAAAATCGTGCGTATGTAGATGAGATGAGTGAATGAGTGGTATCGGAATGAAATGTATGAGCGGGTGTACGAAAACGCGTACAATTTTATATATTTCTCTTCCTCTCTTCCGTGAGCTCTCCTCGTTTTCCAATACGCAAAGACCGCCGTCGCCTGGCACTCACACCCCACACTAATCCCACACCAACCGTCCCCCCTGATCCACATGCGCGCTCATCCCGCCACTGACCTTCGTCCCAGCCGCTGGCTTCTGCGCCGCTAGATGTTCGTTCGTATCCTCATCAGCATTGCTCCCCAAAGAGAACCAAACCCAGGATGGACTCACCCATCCGACTCGCCTCCGCCTCCCTCCTATGCGCCGCCGGCACCGCCAACCGCGCCTCCTCCGCCTGCGCGCTGAAACGTGTGCTCGGGAAACAGACCAAAATGCTATATAATGCTAAAGACAACGAGCAGAATGCTTCACTGGCTAGGCCTAATCCGAACAATGGCTACACCAACTAACAACTACTAACCAAATCTAACACCTTCACACCGACTTCAAGGTCTATAATTGCCGACGAGTAGTAATGCTTGTCCAAGATTACACGAATGTACTTCCAAGGACGAGGACCAGAGTTCGAGAGCAAGTTTGTTTGTATGAGTTGCGTGCTTTAGCACAAGTTGGTTCGAATAAAGGTTGAACAGAGTTCTGAACGCCTTAGTCGCAGTTTTGTTAGATTTTAAAGCCTCACAGCTAGTGTAAGGTCCAATCTCTTTGTCTGGGTCAAGTCTGTGTTCTCTTTGTTTGAAACTCACTATGTCTGGTAACACTCTTTGTCTGGTATCACAGTGAGGTTGTGGTTTTATGTGTTGACTTATAGTCCGAAATCCGATGCCAAAACAAAACTTGTTATTATCAAACTAAACTTGTTATGTGAGTTAGCCCTTAGCTGAACAAGCCCTAGAATTCCCCTGGTATGCGGTGCTTTATTGCTACCTGCTCTTTTAGGGAGGATCCAGTGCCTATCCTACTAATTCTACTCTCCTTTTATATCTACTCAAAATGTATTACATATGCGCTATTATGCTACTGCGGGTATCTATCCAAGAATCATTAAGTACAGTAGCGTCAGCTCAATACAGTCGTGCAGGCCAAAACATTATTCCAACCCCTAATCGGCTATTTAGTTGCGGAACAGGTTGTCAGATTGGTTCCTAATTTGATCGCCCGGTTGGTAAGCTCTTCTTCTTGAGCCTTGGGCCAGTAGCTGGTAATGTCCCCAGTGGGTGGAACCTTATCTTGAGATGCTCGGAGCTCAGGCTCCTTGTGGACACCTCAAACTCCCAATTTGGTAAGTTAGTTCGCAAGTTAGACTTGCATCATCAATATTGCGCCTATTTATAAGTGACACTTGATCGGTGTATTGCCAAGACCTTTGGCCGTTTAGCCGTCTTAGCTGGTATTGAATACCTTGTCTAAGACCTGGCCTGATCAGGTGACGAAACGTGTCGCATCTTAGTTGTAAACAATATCCAACAATTCGAAAGGTCCGTCTAATGTGATTTCCCCTTAGACCAATAATTAACAGAGTGCATCTTACACTTATCCCTTAATAAAGTAGAACCCCAAAGTGGCTTCTGAACCAATATTCAGCCTTGCCTAAGCGGTACCCGTCGGCAATTCCTTATCCAGTATGTGCAGGTTTCTGATAAGTGAGCCGCGAACGGGTTGCGGCTTATAGCCTTGGTATGCCTTTTGACTAACCGTGCGGGATACATGTTAGTCCTTAGTTGGATCATGTGCGTAGTTAAAATATTGAAAAACACTTTATTTCAGTGTGTTTAGATTCACGGCTTATCAGCGCGCGCAGCCTTCTCCGCCTGTGCCCGCTTTGCGTTCTTCTTTGCCTGCGCGCCGGTGGTGCTAGAAGAGGATGCCTTGGGGGCGGTGCTGGATTTTTAAAAGGATGAGGATTGGGTAGCTGCTGTCGACGGGGATAGGAAGGGTGAGTACGGGTCATGTAAAGGATAATGTCCAAAAGAGAAGAGACAGAAGGAGGAAGCTCCGGCGGAACGAGCAGCATAATTCGCCCGCACCCTAATCAGGATAGGGATACACCACTCTCAGGCTCTCGCCCGCACCGTTCGACAACCCCAATACACCCTTGCACTAATCCTTGTACGCTGTGCGGTGCGCCCAGGGCCACAAAGCCACCACAACTCCGCAGCGCCAGACTTGGGCGTGCACGGCCCCAAATCCACACCCGCACCCGCACATCGGCAGCTACTCCCCATACGCCCCGGGTTTATCAAGCCTGAAAGGCGCACATCCACGTCCCAAATCTGCACCCGCACCCACATCCACATGTCACCTCCCACTCCCCAACACATAAGGTATCTGTACACACCAGCGCGTCTCCGTTGGTGCTAGTGCCCTCGAGTTGTACACGCGCCCGCTCTACCCGCTCCAGCTGCGTCCCCCACGCATTTGGCTTTTCCTCCCCCACACAACCGGGACCCACACACAATACACCGCCCGCACCCGTCAAACGCCTCGCCTGGTCGGTCGCTCACACACCACCACGCCGCCCACGACGTGACATGCATCTCCTCCCTCACCTGGTCGGTTGCCCCCGCTGGGTACCAAATGCACCAACCGCACCACCATACATCGCTGCACGTCCGCATCTGCCGCCGGGTGTTGCGCGACGAACACAATTCCCCAAAATTGGGCCAAAGGCCCACCCACCCACCTGCACCTCTGACTCGCCCGTCCCATCGCCGGCGTCGGCGTCAGCGCACTCCTCAAAAGTACCTCAGCTCCCTCCTCACCTGCCCTCCGCCTCACAAAAAAAAAGGAACAACAGATCAACCCCCCCTCCGCTTCACAGGCACAAAATCCCAGTCGTCTACCCCCCCTCCCCCTCCCCCCTCCCTCTCCTTGTGCGCCCTGAGAGCCGAACGCGCTGTCCGCGCCCCAGACGGCCGCCTCCGCCTCCACGTCGGCAGCATTGGCGGCAGCAAGGGCAGCGAGCATCTACTTTTGTTCGTCGTCCTCGTCGGAGGCGGAGGTGGGGGTGGGGTCGGTGTCTGTAGTGAGCGTGTTCGTTAGTGACTGGAATTGGAATGCATATCCCTGTACCCTTCAGCACCCAGATATAACATATCTCATTGATCACAAGGTACTTTATTTTACTATATAAACAGTAGTCTGCTGTACAGTAGATTCTACCTCGTCTAATCTCAGGCACTATCTTGGTCTCACAATACTATCAGCATGTCATATATAAGATATGACTGCTGATCGCTCATACTGGGGTCTGAAGTCCTAGCTGGGCTCTTTGCTGTGAGTTGTCACTGACATACGGTTACCTTCACAACACTCAATTTTGGTGTCTTTGTTTTTGTTTTTGATCTGCATGCCGTATCTACTTGCAATCAAAGTTATGCTGAACATATATATCCCCCAAGGTTATTTGTGGAGGGATTCCAATGAAGCTCAACTGCACCCAATACTTACTCTGCCAATCCACAGTCTGGCCAGAGTAAATCAATGTCCAATGCGGACTGGTTTTTCTGCACCTGCTTGAAAGTGGTCCAGACCTGTGAAGTCTTGAATTGGATCATAAACTCATAAGCAGATCTAATCTTCTTGTCAAAGGAATTTGACCAACATCCACGAAGATGAAGGATGTCTGTCAAGTTTCCTGGGTGAATCTGTCCCTCATTCTGCAGGTGAAGGTAAGCCTAATGTGTCGGGCAGAATGATGCATTGTCTGAATGAAGTGAGAGAGGTGATTTGAGTTCGATCAGCTCTGTATAAGTATCAGGTGTGGAAACACACTGCTGGAAGTGCTGAGCCTCTGTCGGGAACTATCAACATGTACATGGTGCGGAACTGCCTGATCTTCGCCCCATGATGCGGCACCCAATTCCAGCCTGTTGATCTCGACACCTTCTAACCAATAGATGTTCAAAATCATGTAGGGGCTGTAGCTTTAATGCAATACAGACAGTGGTCACTGTGTGCAATAATGCAATGTGACCAGCGGGCCACTGGCAGTAAGCACTTACCGTATTGCATTACTATTGCACCTGCCAAATACGGTAGCACTGGGCGGAAATTTGGGTTTTTGGCGTGAAAAAGCCTGCCAAAACGGGCTTTTCCTGGCACCCGGCTCTCGGCCCACTTCAATATTTTTGATGGTTTGATGGCTCAGGATATCTGCACCCAAATGGGTTCCTCTCGTTTATATTTGATGGGGTCACTTCGGCCATTACGGATTTGGGTACTTGCCATTTTTTTGATCCCGTTGATGGGTTCCCGCTCGCTCCGCCCCGCCGCTACATTTGATCGGATTGATATGCCTGCCCGCCACATTTTTGATGCGGCTCTACATCAAACCCGCCCCGCCACTGATCACCGCTTGCAGCCCTCGATCAGAGCTCAGAGCTCTCTGCTCTCAAGTCACAAGCACTGCACGCCCCTCCCGTAATCCTCCGCCCTCCCGCCGCTCCGGCCCGCCCTCCCGCCCTCCATTAAATTTTGGCGCCGCAAATCAATATTATATGTACTCACTGTTATTTTTGCCGTCGATTGCATTTGTATTAACTTTCATCCCTCAGTAAGTAGTTCTGGTCGGACGCTCAGCGAAAGGTGAAGCACTCGTTTGGCATCTTGACCGCTGTCAAACACTTGGCATCATTGCACGTGACGCGCGGGACTTGTGCGGATTACAAGTCCGTCCGCACACTCCTTCCCTTCTCGCTCTTCATTCGCACCACAAATATTTATTCCTGCACCTTTCTGGCGCGTCCACAGTAAGTACCTCCTACTCCTCTCCTCCTCCTATCGCCGTCCCTTACCTCTTTTAGCCCCTTTACCCTTGCCGTCTTTCTCTTTTTCACCGGGCGTCGCTGCTTTCTGTCTAGAAAAATTAAATCAAAACCTCGATACCCTTAGCATTCCTCTGCTGCATACCTCGACCTCGTCTGCCGCCCTTCGTCCGCATGGTCGTGCCTCGCACTCCGCCGCAGGACTTTACTCGCTGGCTCCCTGTAGATTGTTAGTTCATACCTATCGGACTGTGCGGTGCGTACCCCGCCGCTTCCGCCGCTTCCGCCGCTTCCGCTGCTTTCGCCGCCTTCGTCCTCGCCCGCTTCCTCTTCAACCCAACGACCTCTCTGTTTTCATTTGTCTCAGCATTTTTATCCGTTGTGCCGCATGAAACTCACCCAGATATCAATCCAGATGTTTCAAGCTCGCGGAGTACCCAGGTCACCTCCTCCACGGCACGCTTCCAGTCGACGTACTGGAATACGTCTTCGCCATCGCCGACATAGTCTCCCCACCACAACAACAGCGCCATCACCTGCAACAAACCGTTCTTCCCATTCAGCTGCGCCAAGCCCGACCAGTCCACCTTCTGTGGCCGACTGAGGACGCCGCCCGTGTACACCCGCTCTGCCGGCTGCAGCGACACCCAATACGCCCACCAGCCTGCCACCCACGACCCCTCTTCGTTCTGGGTACCGATGGGCATCGAGCCGACCATTCCGAACCTGTCCCACTCCCTCCCTCTGATCAACCACTCCAGAAACGCCTTGGGACGGCCCTCAGTGGGCATCTGCTCGCTGCCGTCGTTGTAGCCATGCGCCGACTCAAAGTCGAAGAACGCCGACACACATCTCGCCCATTCAATTCCCCACTCTCTCCCCCGGGCAAATGCGGCGTGTGCACGCACAAGCTCGGACGTCCACTCGGCACGGTCTGTACGTGCCCACAACCGGTCGATTCGGTTTCGCATTGCCCGCTCGAGGATATTGTCCTCATTGCCCTCGCCTCCGCCGTCTCCCCCTGCACCACCTGCGCCACCGCCGCTACCTGCACCGCCGCCGCCGCTGCTGCCCGCGCCAGCGCCGTTGCCTGTACTGTCATCGTCTGCGCCACCGCCCCCTGCGCCGTAGTCGTCTCCGCCTCGCCGCCTGCATCACCGCCGTCGCCACCTTCACCTGCAGTGGCGCCGTCCCCACCTGCGCCGTCGTCGTCGCCGCCTTCACCTACAGCGGCGCCGTCCCCACCTGCGCCGCTGCTGGTGCCACGACTCGAAGTGCCGGCGACGTGGCTGGCAGAGGTACCCGGGCCGGCCGTTCCCGGCGCAGAAGATGTCCTCGTACCCGCTGCCGGGGGCGAGGTATCTTTGTCAAAGTGCGCTACGGGCACACCAACCGCGCGCGCTCGACATTGTTCTTCCGCTAAAAACACTATCAGCGCCCATGCATCAATTATATATATCTTTTCACTTACAAAAACATTCCCGCCCAAATTCGATCATCCTGCTTTCTACTTCTTGAAATCTTGCCTTGTTCCATTGTGGCCACTTCATCGGGGCAATTCCCCGAGTCTCCCCTGCGTGTACGCTATAATTGTATTACATTAGTCATTGTCTAGACGCCGTCTGTCAAAATTTCGAATCATTACCTTTGCATCCCCACCACGCCTTGGTTTCTTCCAATCGGCCCGCACAACAACAACGAGGCGACCATCCCAAAGCGTTCTGAGATTGCATCGACAAACGGCTGCAAGTAATACGCTGCGTTCTCCAACGACCTGTCCGGCGTCAGCCTCACGATAAACTCACGACGACACGACCACTTACGCTGCAAGTTCTTCTGGAGTTCTTGTCGGACTGTCGGCAAGCGAGGCCTTCCACCCCTTCAGCGCTTGCTGATACTCCCTCTCCCAAAGTGCCCTCACGTCCTCCCGGAAGGCTGGCGTCTCCTCCTCCCACACCTCTTTCGTCACTTGGTTCTGCACCACAATCGACTTCGGCACGGCCTCTTCGGTAAATTCTGCGCGTCTCTTGAGGCTCTCGTAGCGCGCATCAAACCGTTCTTTCACTCGGGCTTCGAAGAAATGGCGTGAATAGCAGTGCAAGAGCTGCCCCCGCTGCGGTTTGGCTGGCGCGCCGTCGAAGACCCCTGTGAACAGTTCCTGGAAGGCGGCCTTGTCGGTTTTTAGCAGGCCTCCGTACTTGCGACGATACCATTCCCCGATCCGCTGCAAGGTGTGTCCCTTTAGTTTCTTTGCATCCTTTAATTCAATCTATTTGCTTACTCCGCGCATTGTCTTGTGGTATTGAGCCTCCTTCTCGCTGTCGGCGCTGGACTTCTTGTTCACCACAGTGTTCGCAGCTTCGTCGGGGGGGTCTGCGACATCAACCGCCAAGTCTTCGTTGTCCTTCAGGTTGTAGCCGTATTTGATGATATACAGCCGCGCCATCTTGGTGTAGAAAGCTCCCGGCGCAGCTTTGTCGCCGTTGGCTCCTTTTTCGGCAGCGACCAGGTACTCCGACTTACGCGCCTCGAAGAATTTGAGTTTGGTGCCATGCACCCACGACTCTTTCCCCCTGGCCTCCTTGTCCTCGCCCTTCTTGCGCCGAGGCCGCGGGACGGTGCCTTTCTGCGATGTCACAACGGCGGGCGGCATGGGCAATAAATTTTCCAAATCAAGCGGGACTTGGTCGAGCAGGGGCGCGCCATCGCCGATCGGTGGGACTGAACAGCGGGTAGGGGGGGATCCAGGCGGAGTCGTGGTCCTGGATATCTCAGCCATTGTGCTCAACGCGGCGCTGCGTTTGACGAGGGAGGTTACGTGAGTCACCGGTGGTCGCTCTCCTTGCTCTGAAACTCATCATAAATTTCCTGATGCTCGCCAAGCTTAGCAGATACGCTCGCTAGGCTAACTAGTTGTAACAAATTTTATTCAAGCCCATCGTCTGTATAATTTGAATTAATCGTGTATCCAATGGATTCCCTCCGCAAAGGCTTGCGCCTCGTCGTAGTCCGCGCAGCACAAGATAGAAGGTTCTGCTCCCTGCGCCTGCGCCAAAAAAAAACGCCGCCTTTGCTTCGCCGCTGGAAACAGACGACAATGCAATTAGTTATCACCCAGAATCCGCGCCCATTCATGCACGTACCGCCGGGTGTAGACAACGTTTCCCCGCCAAAGCGCAAAGTACACGACCGACGTCGGCACCTCTGCCCATGACGTTGCAGTCACGCTCGAGAGCGTTGAGCTGGAAGCCGAGTAAGTGGAGGGGGAGGAAGTACCGGGCATGCAATATTTCTGCCTAAAATCGTTACAGGTTAGCCGTTGTTTTGCCCTCACGCGGTTGGACCCCTTACATGTCGGCCTGCAGCTGCGGGTCGACTCGCCGACCCGCCTTCCCAATTGGCGTCAGTGAGGGCGAAGGCGTGTGTGTTGGATCCACCGGATGGGCATGCTCGCCAAGGGCACAGTGCAATTGCCATTCTTTGATGCACCCGTCGATCGTGTAGTGGCCACGGAAACTATTCGACGGATATCCGTCGACCATCTTCTTCGCCACAGTCCTGCACCCTTTCTTAGTCTCCCAAGTTCCTCGCACACAAGCCTGCTTACCAGTTGTACCAGATACCCAGCTGACGCCCATCCGTGATCAGATACATTGGATACCCCCCTCCTGCTTTATCCACCGGCGAATCATGGATCTTGGGAAGACACCAGAAGCTCGGGTTGCGCTGCGTGTCGGGGATCCAGTCAAGCTCAGTCATTTGTCGGCGGCGGTGAGTATCAAAAGTGACCATCCATAAAAGGCAATTCACATCCTTCCCACCGCAATGATGAATTGGCATCCTATTCTCGACTTCTGGGCGAGTGCCATTCCTCCTGGGTTCCCTGAGCCCCGTATCATCAACGGGGCACAATACGCTGGCATCGAATTCCACGAACTTTCCTCTCCGTGGTACCCAATACTATCCCCGACCATCCCCCTCACCGAATGGTGGGGCGAAGAAAGGGATATCAAGGACGCCTTCAAGACCTTGTACCCGCAGTCTCCTCCGCATCCTGACCGGGCCAATTCCTCACCCTCCTTTCTGCGCGACTCCCGTCGCCTCGTCGCTCGTTTGGGTGCGCTACCTCTCTTACTATATCTCTCAAATCTAATAATTTACTAGCATGCGCCCACGCAATTTTCCTCTTGCGGAGTGCCCTTTACCGTGAAGAGGAGAAGATAGCCGCTGCTGCTGCAGAGGTCGAAGACGTCATCCAGTTAGCCAGTGAGTTTTCCTCGTGCGTGCGTCGGATCACCTACGATAACTATTCGCCAGTGGCACCACTCTTGAGCACTGAGTATCTCGCGGCTTGGCTGAACTTACCCGGCTACAAAGTATTCTACCTCGGCCTTTCCGACAAGTCACCGTGGTCGTCCCAGCGCGTGGACGATACACTTTACTATGCCCACGAGGAGCGCGTCGCGACGGGCCAGACTTGGCCGGGATGGGGGAGTGCTGCCGGCTGGGCAACGACGGGCTGGGATACTACGTGGGATTCTGACGCGGACGGGACTTGGGGCTCCAGCACCGGGGGCGGTGCTGGATGGGACAATTCTGCTTCGGGTACCAGTGCTTGGGATTCGACTTGGGCTAACGGAGGATGGGCTGGTGGAGGAGGTTGGGACGCGCGCCAACCGCGTCGTGGTCGGCAGTTCCCCAAGAATCTGGGGCGTCCCTTCCATCCGCCCCGCCGCGGTACGCATCGTATGATATTGTCGCCACCCAAAGTTTTTTAAATAATTCATATTACTCAATTCTCTCTCTCTGGTGGTGCGAACAGAATTTCATTAAGTCGGTGATACTAGAATCCGCCCCTCGCAAGAATGGTGAACTTGTTAGAAAGCTTCGCCCGTGCCTCTACATTGAGCCTCTGCAACTCTTCTGGCGTGTTCTCAGCCAAAATGTCGCGATAATCGGCAAGCTCCTCTCTCCACTCGGGAAAGCGTTCCTGCCGTCGGAATAAATATTCAACATAGTCCTCGTTGACCGGCGGGAGGTCCTCGAGGCACGGATTGCCGATCACGAAGGCCTTCAGCTCCTCCCACTCCTCCGGCTCATTGAATTCTGCGCGCAGCGTGACCCGCATAACCTTGTTGCAGAACTCACGGAAATCTACAAAGTCGGGGCTGAAGGACAGTTAAGTATATACCATTCATTTATCGAGTGTGTGACATACGTCGATCGATATTCTGCGCGTTCGCGAGCAATAAATTCTGCATATGTCTCACCGCGTGAGTTGTGTTCCTCCGATGGTGGCCGTTGGCGTGCTTCACGCAGTCTCCAAAAAGATTAGACATGAGGCGGTTGGGCGTAAGAAGACGTACCTGCGCATGCGCATTCTTGCCTTCTCCTTTTCAGAATCTGCATTTCTACACAATGAGTTTTGACGTTGTGCGGCAAGGAACACAGACTCACTTAGCGCGGTATTTGGCTTGAGCGGCGGCGTGCGCAGATCGACTTGACGCATCTGTGGAAACGTTCTTACTCGGGGAGTGTTCCATAAAAACGGGCTAGAGGTGTTCGTGATCCTCAGTGACTTGATTCGTTTAACATTAGTTAACCGCGGTTCGTGATTGAAATGTTTTGAAACAATAACTGTTCGTGATTTGAAACAACTGCTCGTTTACCTTCATGTCGAGGCAAGTATGCCTTACCTCGATTTCTCCATAGTAGTTTAACGCTCCTTGTGTTCAGCACCCCCAGCGAATACGTCGGCTGAAGCCGCCGAGTTGCCCTGGTTTGTCGGTCGACCTCACAGCAAAATATTGCACTGATGCTTGGTAGGGTACTTACTATCTGCTCCCATGCAATCTGCGAACACCATATGATGGGGGCCACTCGAAGGCGGCCTGTGCCGGAATGCATCGCGAGGACACCAAGGTTACCGGGAGATGCGAGATGGCAGCGCGTGCGCGTATGACGGAACGGCGCATGATCATGTCGCAGCTGGCGGAAAGGCGCGCCTTTGCGGCCTATTTCAAGTTAGTCAAATCAAGTCTTTCTCAATTCTGTATCCAACGAAATAACAGGTCGACTCTTCCCTATTGCACTGAAGAGGACGCCTTCAAGCTTATCGAGTACTTCAAGGAGTTACTTGCCCTGATCGACCGTTTGCGCGAGTTCGGGGAGCTTGGAGGGTCGTTGATAAGTTCCGCTTGAGTTCCGTAGTAGATCCGGTGGCTGTGGTTGATGAAACTGCTTCCGAAACTGCTTCCGAAACCTCTCAATTGTGCCCTCTACAGTTCCTTCTAAGCGCCCTCCTCCTCCTCAACAGTTGCTTCTAAGCCTACTCTTACAGCTTCACTGCGCTCCCGGAGATTGGATTTGCTTCACGAACCACGACTTCCGAGGGCCATCGAGCGCTTCTCTAAGCGGGCGGTATTGCCTGATCCTCTCGCAGATCACCTTGTGGAAACACGTACCTGACCTTTCTCCTCCCTGATCTCTGGACCACGAAGGCGTGAAGAACTTTGCAATTCCTCACCAAAACCCCGCTGAAGAGCAGTCGCGGAGCAGTACAAGAGGTAAGTGTAAGTACCTGAATATAAACTAAGCGATACCAGTACCAAGCCTCATTTGCCTCTGTCGAAGGGCGGACCGGCGCCAAGCCCCGGTCGCCACGCGCGGTTGTGCGCGTAGCGAGGTACCTGGTTGTGCGTGTACCGAGGTACCTCATGACACGGGCAATCATGTGTCCTCAGCCCCGTCTCCAAGTGCCCCATCTCCAAGTGCTAGCCGGCGGAAAAAACACGTACATCCATTGCTGCGAGCCCCCAAGCCATGAGCGACGCGCAAACCGACAGCGAGGAAGGTTGGGTGTCGAGTGGTACGTCCTCTTTGCTCCGTACTCGAGTTTCACTAAGTCTGTATCACCCCCAGGAGAGAAGAGCGCTGACAATGCGTTGATGAGCAGTCCCATCGGTGTGTTGTGCCTTCCATTTACCACCACATCATGACATTTTCTGTTTTCAGAGAACGCACCGCCCAAGGCTCCCGTCACGCTCACCCAGGCCGAGCAGGAACTCCGCTGCGTCGAGCGGCGCGCCCACATCCGACGCCTCCTCGACCAGAGCCGGGCTGACGCCGCGGTGGCGGCACACCTGCAAGACCGCCTCCGGATGGAATCCGAGACGCGGGCGGCGGCGTTGTATACGCAGGCTTTACGGCGCGAGTTTGTTTCGTCACAGGAGTATCAGGACTACGTGGAGCGCAGACACCAGCGCCGCGTCGCGGCAAAGGATGCGGAGGCCGCGGCGTGGAGGCATGCGTTTGCCGTGGCGCGCTTGCAGGGTGTCGGTGTCTCCGGAGCCCCAGGGACCGTGCTCCGCAAGAAACGCCGTCCCGGAGAAAGCCATCCAGAGTGCGCAGCACGGTTTGCTCAGCGCCTCAAGGAGGCAAAACTGGAGCTTGCACGGAAGGCATCGCTACGCGACGGGGTCGGCGCTGCGGCAGCCCCAGGTGCTGCGCTACGCAAGAGCAAGAAAAAGCGTCCCATTTTCTCGCCGAACGTATGTCCTTTACTATCTTGAAGTTCTCATAAGCTAACCTCTCTCCCTACTAGCTCATCGGAGGAGACAGTACCCCGGCGCTCACGTAGTGGCTGTTTCTCGTCGAATACTTACTAGTCGTTGTCTTCGCGTCAAATACCTCGTTTCTTTTGAATAAAATGCACAATGTATGGTACCATCGATTTAATACCCACGCGCCCCACACAGCTGAGGTGGTGGCTATCTCCACCGATGGCCGTAGGGCCACTGCGACGCCCGCCACCGTCTATACCTAAACGCCCACCAGGGCGCTTGGCGCTTAAAAGAATGGTACCATTCTTTTAAGCGCCCAAAGCCGGCACGATGTCATGATCTCCACTTTTTCCCTATTTGCCATCCTAAAACTCCCCGGGTTATTCGCCTAACACCCGCCCCGGATTATTCAACTTTACACCGGGTTATTCAACTACGATCGGAATAACCCGAATGCCGAGATCAATGCCGACCCCGGATCAGGAATCCCATCAGGTGCCGCACTGATCCTTTTATTTCAACTTCACTCCGATTGCTTTCTCAACGATCACCCCTTTCTGCCTGGTGCACGCTGCGATGTCAACCGTCACTGGCAACGCCTCTGACATATTTCATATATATTCTAATTACTTCACTACCAGTTACTAGGTATTTTACTATAAAAACCCTACCTACAGCTCTGTATTCTTTACACTATTCTAGTCTATTCTCCAGAGCTTAATCGGATTGCCTCAAACCTATCTCTTTCTGTATCGCCAGTCGCCTACGTCGCAGTAACCCTGCTAGTTAAGGCTCTGTGCTGACAAAAGAATAGTGTCTCCTCTACCGACGACTCGACTGGACGATACGATGAGCGACCCCACTGAATTTACTATGCCTCAGCCGGAGGTATTCGAGAGCGAGACTGTCGACAGCCGCACCGGGTTGCTCTATCGCCAAGCTCACCAGAGCCACGCCGAGATCAGAGAACTCCACGGTCAGATTGCCACCGTTCAGGATTTGCTCACCTCGGTCCACGGCAAGCTGGACGCACTTAACCACGAACGAACCGCGCAGAATTCTCTGCTAGCGGAAGCCATGACGGCCTTGACCTCGGCTCATACCGTCATTGGACAAAGGACTCTCCATGCCACGGGCGGGGAGGTCAAACTCAACACGAAGCAACCCCGGGTTGCTGCGCCTCGCATGTTCGGAGGAGACTCCGAGCAGGTCGACCAGTTTCTGGCCGACTGTTGGCTGAACTTCCATGGCAACACCGCCTACAGCCAGGATAGCAGCAAGATTACCTTTGCCCTGTCCTATATGAAGGACGGATCTGCCTCTCAGTGGGCCAACAACGTTGTGTTGGCCATGCAGACCAAGGATGCGACCGGTTCGTACTCCACCTGGGAGACATTCCGCCTTGCGGTCATCGAGGCCTTCAAAGGAGGGGCACAAGTCGAAATTGCCCAGGCCAAGATGGAGCGCCTGCGCCAGAAGAAGAGCACGGCCACGGAATATTTCACTGTGTTGGACGCCCTCAACAAGACCGCGGCGTATGATGAGGTCACCCTCATCCGCCTACTCAAACGAGGAGTCGACGAGAAAGTAATCCGAGCCGTCTACGGACAAGGGACCCTGCCCGCCACTTATGCAGAGTGGAAGGCCCAAGTCATCAAGATGGACGGAGTGCACCGCGCGTTTTTAGTCATGGACGGGAGCCTGAGAGATGGCAACACTCAAGTGACTACCCCGAGGATGCATACCGCACAGAGCTCCGGAGTAAACCACCATGGGAATCAACCGGGTTACTCCCGCAAATCGGAGTGGAAGGGTCCATCGAATAACCCGGTGACCCATTTCGGGAATAACCCGGTTACTTCGAATACGGGCGGTTCAACCGCAAACTCTACCACCACCGGCAGCGGGGCCGCTCCCATGGATATCGACCGAGCGGTCAGCAGAGGCAACGCCAATACCTCCCGCCCCACTTGTTACAACTGTGGGCAGGAAGGGCACTTGGCTCGAAACTGCCCGCGCCGTCTGGTCAAGGATCCCCAGTTCCGTGCGATATATTCAGACCTGTTGAAAGAAGAACAGGCAGCGGAGGATTTTCCCGAAGGTCACGAGTAAAGTTTGCGAACTCGCGACCTGACCCTATACCCGACTCACCTGTACCGGTTACATCCCAGAATCGATTTGAACTTCTATCTATTCCGGATACCGATGAGACGGCGAATGCAAGCGAAACCGAAGAAGACGAGAAATGGAGTCGAGAGGCCATTCCCTCTCGTAGCTCCAGAAGACGAAAGTCGAAACGCGAGCGGACGGAGAAAGCGGAATGGCGCAGACTCCCCGCTGGAAGTGTAGAACGAACATTGGCGCGAGCCATGGCTCGACCCTTCGAAGGAAAAGCAGTCATAACCCGGTGGGCCCACCCACAACGACGAGGGGAAGTGACGGATGAACTGGTCGACCGGGTTACTCACGCCTATCGACCCGACGCCCTGGACGCGCTGGACAGCCTGAGGGAACCCCCAGCTTTTATACGGGCCATGGACAGCAATTCAATGATGATTCCGGTCACCATCCAAGAACTAAATAATCTCCGAGGATGCTCAGTCACCGGGTTGGTGGACAGCGGCGCCACAGGAGGATTCATCAACGAAAGACTAGTGGAGGAAAGGGGGTTCGAGCGAGAACCCCTGCCTCTGCCAGTACCGGTTTATAACGCCGATGGAACACCCAACCGAGGAGGAGAGCTTACCCATGTCGTGCGCATGCGCCTACAAGTACAAGACCACACCGAAGTCTGCGCCCTTGCGGTCACCGACACTGGCAAAAGCGACGTTATCATCGGATTCAACTGGCTCCGGAAACATAACCCGGAGATCGATTGGGAGAAGGGGGAGCTGAAATTCACGCGATGCCCCGCCAGTTGTAAACGCGAACGCCTACAAGACGTCTGGGCGGAAGAAGATCAAGAAGATATACAGGAAGGGGACCGGATTTTTATAACCCGGATATATCCCAACACCGCGCTGCCGCGAAGGAATGCGGCCCAACTCCGAGCCATGGGCAGCGTAGCCACGAAGCTAGCGGCGGCAGCCAACGAAGCGAAGGGCGAACAGCGAATAGAAGACAACGTACCGGAACGTTATTTGCGAGACTATCGCAGTGTGTTCGAGAAAGACCAATTCGATAAACTCCCGGCACGGAAGAAATGGGACCATGCGATCGAACTTAAACCCGGGGCAGAACCCGTGAAGGGGCGGAATATTCCGCTCAACCCGACGGAACAACGCGAATTGGACGCGTTCATCAAAGAACATTTGGAAACCGGGAGAATTCGACCCTCCAAGTCGCCTTGGGCTTCGCCGTTCTTCTTCATCAAGAAAAAGGATGGGAAACTACGACCAGTGCAAGATTATCGGAAATTGAACGAACTTACCATAAAGAATCGGTACCCCATTCCGTTGATCTCCGAGATCATGCACATGCTCCGTAAGGCAACTTGGTTCACTAAATTGGACGTTCGATGGGGATACAACAATATTCGCATCAAAGAGGGAGACGAGGAGAAGGCCGCCTTCATGACGAACCGCGGCTTGTGGGAACCTCTGGTTATGTTCTTCGGGCTCACGAATTCGCCAGCCACATTTCAGTCGATGATGAACGAGATCTTCGAACGCCAGATCGCAGAAGGCCGGGTTATCGTATACCTCGACGACATTCTCATCTACTCCGATAATCTGGAAGACCATCGGGCGACGGTGCTAGAAGTGCTTCAAGTGCTCAAGGAAAATGACTTGTTCCTCAAACACGAGAAATGCGAGTTCGAGAAGCGAGAGGTCGAATACCTCGGAGTCATTATTGGAGACGGCAAAATTCGAATGGACCCTGTGAAGGTGGCCGGAGTCCGGGAATGGGCTACTCCGAAAACGGTGAAAGACGTTCAGAGTTTTCTCGGATTCCTGAATTTCTACCGGCGGTTTATCCAGGGGTTTGGGGATCTGGCCAAACCATTAACCCGGTTAACCCGAAAAAACCTGCGGTGGCGTTGGGGACAAGAAGAACACGGAGCGTTCCGGCGGCTCATTGACGCTGTAACCTCTGAACCGGTCCTCCACTTCCCCACAGACGACGGAGAATGGCGCGTGGAGGCAGACTCCTCCGACTTCGCGACAGGGGCCTGTTTAACTCAATGCCAGAACGGAGTCTGGGTGCCCATCGCATTTCTGTCCAAAGGACTCAACGATACGGAAAGGAACTACGATATACACGATAAAGAGATGCTCGCCGTGATGCGTGCGCTATACGAGTGGCGTCATTTCCTACAAGGCAGCGACAGGAAATTCGAAATCTGGACGGACCACAAGAATCTGGAATATTTCACCACGACCAAGAAGCTTAACCGGCGACAGGCGCGCTGGTCGTTGGAACTTAGCGAATACGACTTTACTCTGGTTCATAAACCAGGGAAACAACACACGAAGACCGACGCGTTGTCCCGTCGCGGGGGACACGAGCGCGGCGAGTTGGACAATTCCAACATCGTGTTGTTACCGAACAAACTATTTTCCGATAACCCGGAGTCTCCAGTCAGTGGGGCGGAGTTCTTGCGCGCCATGCCCGCGGTGCTCGACGACACACCCGGGGATAGATTTATGGCCGACATAAAAACTTTGAAGGACAAATGGGAGGACGCGGCAAAGGAAGGACTAAAGAAGTCGGGCAGTGGTTGGGCCGAAAACCCGGACGGGTTTCTCACCAAGGACGGACTGGTCTACGTGCCGGAAAACGAATCGCTCCGTCACCGGATTCTTCGAGCGCACCACGACGACTTCCTGGCAGGACATCCCGGGCAGTACCGAACGACGGAACTCATCACCCGCAACTACTACTGGCCCACCGTGCTCCGAGACACGAAAAAATACGTGGCGGCATGCCCGACTTGCCAACGAACGAAAGTTTTCCCAGTGAAGCCGAGAGGAGCGTTACACCCGAACGCGGTACCCGAAAAACCTTGGCAAAACATCTCCATCGACCTCATCGTCAAATTACCGGAGAGCAACGGCTTCGACTCCATTGCGGTGATTGTAGACCGCCTCACGAAGGCAATCCGGGTTCTGCCCTGCACAGAACACATCAGCGGGGAAGGCATTGCGCGACTATACCGCGACCACGTATGGAAGGACTACGGATTGCCCGAAATTGTTATCAGCGACCGGGGCCAGATATTCGTCGGTCACTTTATGCGGGATCTCCTGAAACTCTTAGGCATTAAATCGAACGCCTCGACGGCTTATCACCCGCAGACGGATGGACAGACGGAACGCGTCAATCAGGAGGTCGAACAATACCTTAGGGTGTTCACAAACTTCTTGCAAGACGACTGGGCGGACTGGCTATCGCTGGCGGAATTCAGCTACAACGACAAGGTTCACACAACAACGGGCGTTAGCCCTTTCTTCGCCATGCTCGGTTTTCACCCGCAGAAAGGGACCGAGCCTAGGCTCGAGGTACCCACGGAAGCGGCGGACGACTTCGCAAAGCGAATGCACTTAGTGCGAGAGGAGGCGGCCGCCTCAATGAGGGCGGCCCAAGAAACGATGAAACGCTTCTACGACCGGAAGCGGGGGGAAGACCCCGGATATAACCCGGGAGACGAGGTTTACTTGTCAGGAAAAAACCTCGTAACTCATAGACCGATGAAAAAACTGGACGACAAACGCCATGGACCCTTCAAAGTGGTTCGAAAGGTCGGCGCGTTATCCTACGAGTTGAAACTCCCAGACACATGGAAAGTCCACCCTGTGTTTAACACAGTATTCCTGCGTCCGTGGAAACCCCCGGTGGCCGAGCACCAGAAAACGGTACCACCCCCCGCCCCCAGACGTACGGGATGGGGTAGACGTGTACGAAGTGGGGGAAATCCTGCGAATAAAGAAGGCAAAAAACTCCTTGCGGTATTATATACGCTGGGAGGGATATCCGAAGGAGGAATATACCTGGGAGCCCCGACGGCATCTGACCGGAGCGGAAGAAGCGCTCAACGAGTTCTACAAGAAGAACCCGGGAGCACCAAGAGAAATTCCGAACGGGAGAGGCGGCTGGAAAATTTACAACCCTCCTAGGGCTTAAACCACCATGCTTCAGAGACGAAGCATCCTTAAGGGGGGGGTAATGTCATGATCTCCACTTTTTCCCTATTTGCCATCCTAAAACTCCCCGGGTTATTCGCCTAACACCCGCCCCGGATTATTCAACTTTACACCGGGTTATTCAACTACGATCGGAATAACCCGAATGCCGAGATCAATGCCGACCCCGGATCAGGAATCCCATCAGGTGCCGCACTGATCCTTTTATTTCAACTTCACTCCGATTGCTTTCTCAACGATCACCCCTTTCTGCCTGGTGCACGCTGCGATGTCAACCGTCACTGGCAACGCCTCTGACATATTTCATATATATTCTAATTACTTCACTACCAGTTACTAGGTATTTTACTATAAAAACCCTACCTACAGCTCTGTATTCTTTACACTATTCTAGTCTATTCTCCAGAGCTTAATCGGATTGCCTCAAACCTATCTCTTTCTGTATCGCCAGTCGCCTACGTCGCAGTAACCCTGCTAGTTAAGGCTCTGTGCTGACACACGACGTGCCAGGTGAATAGCGGGCTTTGGTAACAAGAACAAACAAACTCCTCAACCAACTTCGCCAGGCTTCAACGATGGCGGGCCGACGTGGTGGGGGTCGCGCGCCGAAGGCGCCGACCATGTACACCCATGACCCGCACACGGCCGAGGTGGTTTCCATCTCCGCCGATGGGCGTAGAACCACCGCTACGCCCGCCACCGTCTATACCCAGCCTGAGGTTCCCAGCTACTATCGGGACGATGCGGCAACTAATGCCGCACTCAAGGCCGCGGACTTCAGCTACACTATGGGCGACCTTTCACTCCCCGTAGAGGATATCTCACCGGAAGATGTAGCAGCGGAGGCAGCTGCCGCCAGGAAGAAGAAGCGGAATGAAAATTCAGTAAGAGACTCAAATCAAGGGCGTTATGCAGTGTTAACGTACTTTCAGAAATTCCCTCTGAAAACCTGGATCGAATATCGTGGGGAATACCTTGACGAAATGCTGCGACTCGAAGGACGCGGCGGCGTGGTTTCGTGGGCGACATGTGCCTCGTGTGGTCAAGATAACCCAACATTCCGTTGCGCACACCAACTGTGCCTGGGGCCTGAGCTTTTCTGCCAGGGCTGCATCGTGTCCAAGCATGCATTCTTACCGACACATTTGGTCGAGGTGCGTTTTTTTAATAATTGCTCTCAAACGAGAATTGATTTTTCTTTAGGAGTGGAACGACGAATATTTTGAGCGTCGTACTCTCTATGAGTTGGGACTCGTCATGCAGCTAGGTCATCCCCCGGGGTACGCGTGCCCGACTGCAAACCCCGCCAACAAGGATTTTGTCATTATTGATCTCACCGGTATCCATTATGTTCGGCTCAATTTTTGTGAATGCGATGCGCGGATTCAACATCGCCAGCAGCTGATGCGTGTTCGGCTGTGGCCAGCGACGGTCAAGAACCCGCAGACCTGCGCCACCTTTGCGGTCGTGCGGATGTTCCAAATCATGAACTGTCTCGGGAAGATTTCAGCCCACGACTTCGTGCGGACCCTCGAACTGTTGACCAACAACAATGGATTGAATCCACCGCCGGTACGAGCGATTTTTTTTTTTTTTTTGTACATGAACTGACGTGAACGTGATTGACAGAATCGATGACGTTCTTTCAGGCATATCGTGCGTCAATATCGCATGACACAGATGATGAAGCGGGCTGGCCGTGGCCACGCAGAGTCTGGGGTCCACGGTACGGCGCAGGGCGAGCTTGCGTTGCGATGCAGGGCTTGCCCTCAAGACGGACGCAATTTACCGGATGGGTGGAATAGCATAAATTGGGCCGAAATGCCGGAAGACCTAAGGTAAGCTAGTACTCTGACCCGATGAGACGACCCACTGACTTGGATATAGCTACAAGTACTTCCTTTTCTTGGCGCAGGACTGCAACTTCCGACTCATCAACCGAGCGGTCTCGACCGCATCGAATGATCCCATCGTCGGTGACGGGCTGGGATATTTCGTGAACCACGAGCAGTACACCAAGTACCTGCGGGCTCATGTCTCCGAGGAGGAGATCTCGAGTTGCAGCGGTTTTCAGGCCATGTTCCTCGCCAACAAGAAACGGGTCAAGGGATTGCGGACGACCGGGGTTGGTGGCGTCACTTGCGCTCGCCATAACATGTGGCGTCCCAATGGGATCGGAGACCTGCAGCTGGGAGAGCGGTACGTTCATTTCTTTCACTCGACTCGGGCGGAGGTCTGATAATCAAGCCAGGTATTCTAATATGGACTTCATTCTGTTCTCAGCGCTTCTCAATACAATTATATTTTACCTGATCCTCTCCTACGACATCGCTTGCCAGTATGGGAAGAAATTTTGGGAGCGGATGCGAAAAATGCCCGAAGAGTACAACAAGTACAAGATCGACGTCGCCGAGGACCGGGTGTGGTTTAAAGTGCCTAATTTCCACCTGCCGCCCCACAAGCGCCCTTGCCACTCTCCCTTCTCTTTCCATTGGATGTGGGGGGCGGGCCGGACGCACGGGGAGACTGTCGAGCAGAACTGGGAGTTCACCAACGGAGCCGCCGCGTCAACGAAGATGATGGGCTTAGGCTCTCGGCACGCGACGTTGGAGGACCTGTTTGGTTTCCACAACTGGCAGCGATTGGTCGCTTGGCGCGGGATTTTTACCAAACGGATGCGGGATAACGTGAGGGAGGGCCAGGTGCACCGAGACGCGTTCGAGGCATTCAACGAGGCGTTGGAGGAAAAGATACCGGAGCTCGTGGCGAAGTGGAAGCAGTGGGTGCATGTCTGGGAGTCGAAGCAGCATACAGATGCGACCGAATCACCTTTCGAGGTGCAGGAAAAAGGTACGTCGGAGCATACTCACCGCGAGCAAATACTAATGGCTGAGACAGTGACAACTATGAAAGACATACGGCTGAAATTGGCGAAGGAGGAACTGGTGACAAGCGGGGAGGGCGTCGAGGTCGAGCGTGAGGACACGCCGAGCACCTTCATCCTGATGGGGCTCGAGGTCGAGGAATCCCAGTGAGTTTTCCACACGGCTGGCGTGACCTTACTTTGAGAATCTCAACAATTACGCAGGCGCCATCTCGCCATCGACGTCAAGGCTATTGCGACACCGACGAGCCTGCAAGAGGTCGAGTTTTTGAAGCGGCGCACCGCAATCAGCAAACGGATCCGCGCTTTTCGTCGACTCCAGCGTATGTACATGCTGAATGTACGCAAATACTTGACGCCATCGCAACGGGCGCTGTGGGACACGGACGACGATCGGGACGCTGAGGCTGTCCGGCTATTCCTACCATCGGACATCGCCGATAAGGCGAAGCGGGCGAAGGCTTGCGCGGAGGGACTGCCCGAGGTCGAGTCGAGTTTGCGGGAAGGGGAAGCCCATGACGCTCTGGAAACCTTGCGTCAGGGGCTGCGAGTACGGACAATGACAAATCGTTTCCGGCTGCGCCACTTCACGGGACAGCGGGCGCTGACGAGGGGTCAGGGTGTGCTGCGCCAGAATAATGTGCGTATTCACAAGGCGAAGCTGCGCTACCGCTATGCCCGGAACGCTCTATCGCGACTGCGGGGGAATGGGGAGTGGGAGCGCGTCCTGCAAATCCTGCAGGATAGCGATGTGCGGGCGCTGAACGAGCGCGCTGTGACGGAGGAGGAGCTGGCACAGCGCCAGACCGTGCACGACCTTCGTGACGTGGAGGAGGGTGCCATCACGGAGTATGGGGTTGTGGCGTTGGGGGAGGGGAGACGAAGCCTGTCATGGATTTGGTACACATCTAAGGCGGAGGACCCGACGGAGATCGAGCTTGTCGAAGGTACGTCGCGCCATCTGTCGTGTTTCTCCTTGAGATGCTAATCTAGTCAATTCTTGTAGCGCTGCGTGTCGAATGGTGCAAAGTGTATGCTCGCATGCGGCGTTGGCACGAGGATGTGGTATTAGTGGAGGAGGAAATGCGATGTACGATCCAGTATGGCTATTGGCAAGCGGGGGAATGGCTGCAGCGGAGTGTGGCGAGAGTGGGGTTGGTGGATGAGGTGCTGCAGGAGGGCGTCAAGGCGTATGCTCTGGAGCAGGTGCATCGGGAGGCGAGAACGTGCGACCAACTGAAGCAGAGATGGGCTCCCTGGAGGGAACATGGCGAGCGGTATCTGGCGCGACAGACCGTGCCGAGTGAGATTTTGGTGGCGCCCATCGAGGAACAGCGGCCCGAAGATGAAGAGGATGACGAGGAGGATGAGGGACGACCAGATTATGAGGATGAGGAGGAGGATGCTGTCGAGTAATTGTAATTGTAATTTTATTTATTTATTTACCGTGTTTCCTATTTGGGACAGGCCACGTGGATGCAGGCAAAAGGGTGCCGTTCTTCACGTCGTGATAGATTCTCAAGGCAGAACAAGACATTGGCGCAGGTGAGCGTGTAAGTTTAGTAGCAGGAAGCTGGAGGAAGTCGGGCGGGATTGGGGAGTGATTGACAGGTGGCGGCGGGGGCGGGTTTACGGAATTGACGGGAGGCGGTGCGAGCATGACAGGGTCAAAGAAGCAGACGTAGTGGCATCTTGACAGGATGACAGAGTCAAAGAAGCAGACGTAGTGGCATTTCACGGGCTGCGCCCGCGAGGTAGCGGATTGGGTGGGCCGCGGGCGCGGCGGGAGTGAGTCGGGAGCGGAGGCGGTGCGGAGTGATGGCTGCTGCGATGCTGAGAATTCAGAGACATCGCTGTTGATGGCAAAATGTCTCCGTTTCGCAGGGCTGTCATGAATTGTTGCAATGACGAGAAGGTTGGGCGGGTTTTGATTGCTTTTGATGTAAATGGTTGAAGAAATGATGGTCAATCCTACTCAAGCGAGATATATTGATGGGGTGAACATGTCTGTCCAAAAAGGGCAGCGATACAGTGTTTTTCTAAAATTTCCTAGGCGATGAGATCAATATGGCGGATGCCGTGGAATGCCGAAGGTATTAAACCCACAGTGTATTCCTAATGAGGGCAGGGCAAGGCTTCACGGACGTATTGCATTGCGGGTCTTTGTTACTGCCAGTGGGATACTGGCCGTATTGCAATCTGGCTGTCAGTAGGAACTGGGTATATTGCAATACGGTAGCTTCTCTTGGTGCAAAATCCGTGATGGTGAGAATATCAAGCCAATCCTGTGGAGTATCGAGAGCGCGGTGGGGCGATGTTGAGGCCAAAGAAACATGAGAGCTGTAACAGCAGTCACTGCGTTAAGCGGCCACGTCGGCACAGGTTAGGATATCTGACGACGTGAGACGACGTGAGACGACGTGTGCCGATCTGGCGTCGGCAGACTGTGTTTCCCATGATCGGCACAGGTCGTCACACGCTGTCCGACGTCGGCAACCTGTGCCGACCCGGCGGCTTAACACAGTGAGTTGAGACCTGAAAATAAAGCTGTTAATTTGCTAATAGAAGCATGTTGTGTGTATGGCAAGCCTCGGCCCGCATTCGGCATACTCGATATTGCGGAGCCGGGGTATTCTTTTGGCTGTATGATCAGTGGTGCCGCAGCGAAGTGTGATGCTGTCAACTGAGTTCCAAAGGTTTTGGACGGACATGTGTAATTTTATAGAGAGAGAGATGATCAACACAACAAAGATGTGAGTACACTGCCTTGAATGCCATATAAACACCCCTAGCAGTGAATCGATGCCCACCCTTTTCCGACATGCCTCATGAAAACACTGCCATGGAAGACCGCATCCGCAACCTCCGGGCTTGCTTGACTCCTGCATTGACATTGCTCGAGGAGCTCAATGATGTATTTGGACCGGCCTTCATTCAGCTAATCATCACATCCCTTCAAGCTTTGATTGCTGGAGTCGAGGTTTGGCCCCAGAGAAAAAGGAAAATCATAGTGACTGATCAAGCTTAGAACATCAAGAGAAACAAGGATGAGTGCTTTCAGCTGGTGGAAAGCATCCATCAAGTGCTTTATCCAATTATCCATCTCCACCTGAAATCCGAAAATGCTGGGTCCCTTCCCCCATCAGTTCTTGATAAAATTGCACAGTTTACAGAGTACGTTGAGCATACTGGTACGGCAGGTATCTCACACTAAGATCATTCTGCCCTAGAACACTGCACAAAATATACACATTTATTGAGATTCAACAGGACGGCAACAAGATCAAGCAGTTCTTTCGTCAGAGTGAAGTCAATAAACTGCTCAAAGATTGCCACATGGGATTAAACCAGGCAATTGAGGTCTTCAAGGTGTGTTAAAATCAGTGAGATGTAGCAGAAGCTCTTAGCACCAAATTCAGGTTGAGACCGGATTTACAGTGTTGAACAATGTTATCCAGGTGCAACATGAAGCAGAGACCATGCACAAGCAATTACTCGAGCTCATTGCAACATTTTCCGATGGTACAGTGTCCGATAGGTCCTCATCGGTGTGGAATTCCTTTTTCCTTCAAATCTCAGAGGGATTGATTTCTGAACAGGTATTTTACAAGCAGGCCAGTGGTTCCCAGAATAGGTGAGATGATTTTTCCCCTGATAATTCCGGAAGTTGCATTGACACACATAAAGCTCCAACTCATTCTCCTTGTTGCCCTCAAAACCGAAGATATTCCATGGTCGAGACTCGGAACTGAAAAGCATTATGGACATTCTGTCTCAGGATACACCCAGGATAGCCATCCTGGGAGGAGGGGGCATGGGCAAGACATCCCTTGCAAGGGCTGCTCTCCACCACACAGATACATGCACCAAATTTGAGCACAGATTCTTTGTTAGTGCAGAGTCAGCAACCACAGCTGTTGAGCTGGCTGCACTAATTGGCCTGCACCTCGGCTTGGAACCAGGGGCAAACCTCACCAAACCTGTGGTTCAATACTTTGCATGGCAGTCAAACCCGTGTCTCTTAGTACTCGACAATTTGGAAACACCGTGGGAGCCCATACAGTCACGCGGTGGTGTGGAGAGTTTTCTTTCCCTGCTTGCTGATGTGGAACATCTTGCACTTATAGTGAGCCTTCTCTATATTCATTATGTTTGGGTATTGAATAACCCTCAGATCACTATGAGGGGTTCAGAGCGACCAGGTCAGGTTCGCTGGACACAGCCATTTCTGCAGCCTCTGCAACCATTGTCAGACCACGCTTCTCAGCAAATATTTGAAGAAATAACCGATGATTCACATGCTAGTGAGGAGAAGGCCCAGCTTTTGGAATTTACAGAGAACATGCCTTTGGCAGTTGATCTCATGGCCCATTTGGTAGACTATGAAGGCCTTGCCAATGTTCTGGCTCGTTGGAAGACTGAGAAGACTGCTGCATTGTCTACTGGCTACGGAAGGACCTCCAACTTGGATGCATCAATTGCACTGTCATATTCCAGTCCACGCATCACCCCTGGAGCTAGAGAGTTGCTTAGTCTGCTGTCAATTCTCCCGGATGGACTTTCAGACGTAGAACTCACACAGAGCAGCCTTCCAATTAGTGACATACAGTCTTGCAAATATGTACTGATTGCAACCTCACTGGCATACAGGGACACCAAGAGCCGATTCCGATCACTTGTGCCCATCAGAGAGCACATTCAGCGGTTCTCCCCTCCCTCTGAAATCCTTGTGCAAGCCATTCGGAAGTCTTTCCATGACCTGCTGGCCTTGTATCACAAGCACAATGATACACATCTGGGGACTATTCTTACACGGATAAACACAAACCTTGCCAACCTGGAGGAGGTATTGCACCGTGGTTTACAACCAGGATCCCCAGATCTTTCTGAGACTGTGCAATGTGTGGTCTCTCTGAATGCCTTCTATCGGATGACCAGGGAGGGTGGAACAGCTCTGTTCAGCAAGATCCCGATTCACCTATGTGATCGCCGAATGAATGTACTTCACATCATTGAACATCTGAAGTTCCTACAGCCAACAGATGCTCAGCAGCTAGTGACTCAAGGTATATCCCACCTTCAACACCTTCATGATCCCATACTTGAGGGTGGGTTGTCTCATTTATTGTCCCTTGCAATGTTGCTCACATGTATCAGCAGCTAGGTTCTATAGAGCGGCTGGGCAATCTTTTGTTAGATCACGACTTAGCTCTCAACATTTGCAGTTTCTTGAGAAGGCGCTGGAATTATCAAAGTCCATCAGAGATGGTGCTGGACAGTGTGATTGCTTGATTGCAATGGCTCGGCTCAAATGGAGGATTGGAGACTACACAAGATCCTTAGCCTTCAGCAGAGAGGCACAGCAATTAGCCTATCAAACTACAAATCTGTATCAAGTCTCCAGAGCAATGCACACAACCGCATTATCTTTGACCGCTCTGGGTGAATACCGGGGGGGGAGTATTCAACTCAACGGGGCCAGAGAGCTGCTCAATGTGTGCGGCATAACTACTGGTTATCTATATCATACAATCTCAAACTCTCAAGCAGAGATTCATCTGCAAAAGTCTGAATATGCCGAGGCCAGAAGTATACATGCCACAATTTTGCAACACACTCTGCTTGATCCACACTCTGAATCATACGGTCTTGCACTCCTGAACCTTTCCCAGATTGATGTACTCATTGGTGCCACCAAAGAGACTGTGCACCTAACCATGGACAGAGCCCGAAAAATATTCACTGAGATAAAAGATCCCAGAGCCACGGCCTACTGTGACATGATTTTAGCGGATTTGGACTTGAGAGAGGGAAATGAAACATCTGCAAGAAGTCAATTTCAAGATTGTCTTGAGTCAGCTTGGCCCAAGGACCCTCAAAGAGTGACATACTGCCTGGAGAGACTGGCCGATGTTGCAAGATGGCCAAGTGAGTTTCATGGGCAGGCAAAATGGCCAGTGCTTTACTTGTGCCATGCACACATTTCAAGAGAGAAACTTGCACTTTACAAGGCACTGCTCTTCATTGGAGAGTTATTCATTAATGTGGATCAAGCCACAGCTCAGAGTCTCTTCATTGTGGCACTGGAGGGATTCACATTTATGGATGTTCATAACGGTCGAGCTCAGTGTATGTTGCGGCTTGGAGATCTTGCACAAAGGAAAGGAGAGATTACTGAAGCAGTTGAGCTTTGGCAGTCAGCTCGACCACTGTTTGAACGGTCCTTGCAGGCCCAAGGTGTTACCGCAATTTACACCAGGCTTGCCACCTTGAAGGAAGAAGGCCATCATGAGTCCCTTGTCCATCTCACGACACCGGATGCTCCTACCGTCTTCTTGGAGGAGGATGCAGTGACCTCCAAGATTCCAGTGATGGCAGATGGAACCAGAGCTGTGGTGGCAGGATGTTGAAAAAGTGTTCAGTACATCAGTTGCGTAACCTCCTTGTACCCGGTGTATAAATTTTCGAAGTGATGTGGTTATTTATTTATGTACACACACGAGATATTGTAAAAATTCTATGCAGTTCTTCCTTGATGTCTGAGATGTAATGTCATGCTCCAAAGAGATTTGAACCCAAGTTCAGCCCGGACAATGCACTTCTCGCTGAGCAATATTTCCTGTTTAAGATGGATAGTTGGTCCAGTTCCTTATGCAACCTTTAGCAAATCTGATTAACAGCTGCAGTAAACAAATCAAGAAGTGTTCCTCTCCTCTCCTCCCTCCTCCCTCCCTCCCTCGATCAATCTTGCTGTTGAGCTCATGTCTGCCTGCGGCCACCTGTGTCCAATTGAGGTAACTTCCTTGTCCCGGTGTCGCCAAAGGTCACCGGTCTTGTGCCTGATTCCGAGTTCCTTTGCGCACTAGGTGTATGCACTATGCCACTTGGGTCTGGCCAAGGCCGAAAAAAACTTTGTACTATAACTTTTGGGAGGGTGTAAAAATGTTAGCAGAGGCATGTGAGAGGCCCTAGGGAAGGAGAAATCTTGAATTTTGCTTCCCACTCACCTCAGAAGGTGATGAAATGATAATTTCAACCAAAAGTGCTTGGTTGGCGGTGCCGCCAAGGTGCCGGAGCAGGTTCAAAAACTTTCTGCAGGTCTAATCAAAGTCTTATAGCACTTTAGATAGGTTAGGAAGGATAACATGTACCTGAGGTATCAAAACCAAGTGGTGGTAGTTGTCCGAGGGAGGTTCAGTAGGTGGCGGAAAGTCCGGAAGAAGCGGCCCGGCACCAGGGGTGGGAGACTCCTTCCCGATATGGCAGGGGGGGAGTCCAGTCCTATACTTTAAAACACGAAGAGCACTGCCACCACGTGAAAATCATGTGATAAGTCACATGCTTTCTCCCACGAGATGCCCGAGCGTTAGCGAGGGCGAAAAACAGGCGAGCCTGGAATCTACCATGTCTTTGCGAGCACGGATTGTGCAGCAAAACCTACCCGCCGAAGGCGGGTCCCGCTCAACTTGTAAAAACTGAAAAAAGCTTTTCGACCCCCCTTCCGATTTTCGAATCCCGACGTCCCCTTGGAAATGAATATATATTGGCCCTTCATGGCTTATCAAACTTCAGTGAGGCATTGGAACATCTGAGAGGCCACTGAGACTGAGCAGTGAGCGGTGGTAGCCGCCTTCTGGGGCTGATGTACCGGGGATGCCGCTGGTCTCACTGATCCGCATCACTCCCATCACCTGCACAGCTTAAGAAAGGCAACATTTCTTTGTCCAGGACGAATGAACATCAATTCGGGGCCTACAAAAGGGGTTCTGATTGTTGCTAATTTGGAGTCCAAATCCGGGCTTGCCAAGGTAGAAAGGAACTGGCATTTTTCCTCCGCCCGGTTTCACGGCTGTGGCCGCTTTGTCTTGCTGCAAGAAAAACAGCCTGTAATAAATACGTGATGTTCAGTGAGTTTTCCAACGGGTTTTCCTCACCGGTAAAAATGGGCCAAATTTTTCCTTTGTCATGACGAACCATCTTTGTTGGGGTAAAAGCTTTCTCTCACCACATGCTTGGTGGGAGAAAGCTTTTACCGCAACAAAGAGGGTTAGTCTTAACAAAGATAAAACAAAGCTGGGTTTTTCATTGAGTAATAGACACAGGTAAAACTCACTGAACAAGAGATATCTATTACAAGGCTGTTTTTCTTTCAGTAAGACAAAGCGGCCACAGCCGTGTTTGCATTTTCAAAAGTCGAACTCGAAGACTTTCGGCACATCTGGAAACACCTTTGGCTCACATAGAGCACGGGCCGCGACCGTAGATCACCCATCGCTCGGTAGCACCGGGTAGAGCCGACACTTCTCTGTAGAGCACCATAGCAAGCCTCGCTCTACATCAAACGCGCCCGCCACATAGGACTCTTCTATCCACATCGCCCTACAGGAAGCTCTTGTTTCACGCGGAAACTCGCCAACTCCGGTATTTCCCATGGATGTTCTGGCAATATATAAGAACCGCCAAGACTGCAAACCATTCTCCGCCCTTTCTTCCCTCCCATCACCTCAAGAGTCTTCAAGTTGGCTCTGATCCGCACGGTCTTCAAGCTAATACCTATGACGTTCACTTTGTACATTTATTATTTTGCACATAGAGTTGAATTTTCACATGGTTTCGCGCATAGAGTGAGTAAATTTTGCGCTCAAAGTTGATATGCGCGGGTTTCGCGCGCACACAGTAAGTAATTGTAATTTCTGAATTTTCCAATCTTTGATTTCCGACTGTACAAGGCATTTTTCTAAGCCAACCGCCGTACTACTAAACTGTCTACAGGAGAGTCAAGTTGAGAAAATCAGCTGAAAATGGAATTCCACCGTCGAATTGAGCCATAAAGCCGGCTAACGCGTCCACTTCCCCCCAGCAACACCTGTTACTTTCAAAAAGTCAATGAGACACATCAGCAAGACATTTATGAGGTGGGGAGGAGATTGGAGGGGAAGAGAATGGCAGCCCGGCCCAGCGGTTAGCCGGACCGAGTTTGATCGCATCACACAGCCCCAATTCGACGGGGTTAGCTTTACTATCACACAGCCACCCGTAAACCGTAAAGCTAACACCGTCAAATTACAGATAATGGCCCGCTCGTGCTGTGAGATGCAAAAAATGCTGGTAATTCTATTTCAACCTCATTAACTACTTCTATGTCCAGATATTCTCAAAAATCTCCCCGCTGTAGTCATTACTGTACTATTTCGACCGTAGATTCAGCCCTTGTGACCTGTGACCTATTAGATTCAACTTTCAACAGATTCAAGGTGGGCTGGGACCTGTGACCACCATTTTTATCATTCAAAACATTCAACTGATGGAATGTTGAACTCAGTGTAGATTCAACCAATACACCCACGGTAGGCCTGCAAGGGCTCAAACTTGAACCAGCAAGTTTACAGAGGACAGAATTCTGCAGGGATTCACGATGATTACGTTGGAGGAAATTTTGAATTTTTGCACCTTGGGTGGGGTAAAATGGTCACTAATTCAGACCTCCCGGTGACCTGTGACCTCCATTAAATAGCTTCAATTCACCGACCTCTGTGACCTGTGACTTGAATCTACGGTCGAAATAGTACAGTAAGTACGAGATTGATTTCCCGGCTTATTCTTTGTACTTCACTCTCCTGGAGACGTTTCAAGGCTGTTCACGGCCATATGGCTTGGAAGAATGCCCCTGACAGCCAGAAGTCAAAAGCTAAAGACTTGCAAAATTACCTATTCTATATAATTGTGTTTGTATGCGCGCGCATCAACTTTGAGCGCGAAATAATAAATGTACATTCTGAACATCATAAATACCAACCCTCAATCCAGTTCAAGTCTTAAGTCTCAAGTTCCCCATCCTTCAAAACAAGTCAGCGGCGCGCAAACACTTCAAGTTCTTCAAATTTACTGGTATCAACATTTAAATTCAAGACTGTCTCTCTCTCTGTGGAACATCCTCGGAGCGTCGTGTGTATACAAGCCTTCGTCGGGAACCGCATCATTATAGATAGACTACTACGAACTTGAAGTTCTCTGTACCTGTTGATCCTCTCTTCAAAATGCTATGTTTCTTTGCACCGTATTTTTCGACGCGGATTTCAATCCATTTCAATCACAATATAATAATAAGAGGACAATTGTTGGACAATTGTACTGGACTGCACCGCGTACCAACTGTATGCGTGGTGTGATCATAGCCGATGTTATCCCGGAAACGTTCTCTACATAGATCTATGTTGCTCTACGGCTCTATGGATCTACAGATCTACGGCCTCTACGGGCATCAATGATAGAGGGTACATAGCTACCATACTGCTCTACCCACCTCTCTGTAGAGCACTGTAGGCATGTGGGGTTTTCCAGACTCGGATGCAGCAATGACAAGCGATCACATTTTGTGTACCGGCACGTGTCGTTTTTGCGGACATTCTTGGTCGGCAGAGCACAAACCACCGCTTCCACATAGTCATGACGAGGTACGAGTTGTCGAGCGCCGACGCGGACCTTTCACTATCAAGTTGTATGCACTCTCTGGTGTTCTTTGTGATGCTGAATGCATGTTCGCTTCTCGCCCGCATCACATCGGCTTGGCATACTCAAATATTAATGTAGTTGAACATCTGGTACGTGATATTTGAACCAACGAAAATCAACCCTGACATATCCGGACGTCTTTCAGGAGCCTCTCGATCTCCCCAGCTTTACAATAGGAAAGGGAAATTAATTGAAAGTGTTAGCAGAAAAACAAATGGGTCTCAGGGACGATGGCTTGGCCCCGAATCGAACGGGCATTTGTAATACATCCTCCTCCTCCTGCAGCAGATTGCCGCTGTGTTCTTCTATATTTTCCCTGTTTGCGTCAAACCCAACTTGAAAGCCTGTTCAACATGTACTTCATCGCGTTTTTAACAATCTGCGCGTGGGCTCGCGTGAGCTCTTGTAAGTTGTACGCGCGCGTACGAGCGTGTACAAGACATCACAAGATCGCCCGACCACGCGGCTACGAACTATGTCCGAAATATCACGCGAGCGCGGAATTTTCTTGCAAACTAAGCCCAGCCTGGAACATTGAGGCAGTAGGAAATGTAAAGGGGGTAAATGAGAGCTTATTGAAAGGGAAAGGTGTCCGTCAGGCAAGTATATGCACCCTGGAAAGCCCAAAGGAAAATCAAAATTTGGCGGGACGCGCATCACAAGATCAGAAGTACGCGCGTCAAATGTCATTTTGCTGATGTTGAACATCGCCTGGTTGGTGCACCAGCTTCAACTAAGCAGACGAAGGAAGTCCTTGAAATGTCTGGGTTTCGTGTTCAAAAAATACCACACGTCTAAAGAACGGTCAGAGCAAGCAAAATAAAGGCTACCTCGACATCATCAGGCTTGACCCCGAATCGAACGGGTTTCCCGCAAGGCAACAGATTATGGTTATACAGATCGCAGGCGCGGCCCATCCGCTACCAAGCCTTTACCTGCTTTGTAGCGTCCCTCCCAAAAGTGTCGGGAAGAATGAACGAATGCAGTCTGACCTAAGCAACAAACTAGTCGGCAAAATCGTGCGTATGTATGTATGAGTATGAAATAAGATGAGATGAGTGAATGAGTGGTATCGGAATGAAATGTATGAACGGGTGTACGAAAATGCGTATAATTTTATATTTTTCTCTTCCTCTCTTCTGTGAGCTCTCCTCGTTTTCCAACACACAAAGACCGCCGTCGCCTGGCACTCACACCCCCACACTAATCCCACACCAACCGTCCCCCCTGATCCACATGCGCGCTCATCCCGCCACTAACCTTCGTCCCAGCCGCCGGTTTCTGCGCCGCTAGACGTTCGTTCGTATCCTCATCAGCATTGCTCCCCAAAGAAAACCAAACCAAAGGTGGACTCACCCATCCGACTCGCCTCCGCCTCCCTCCGATGCGCCGCCAACACCGCCAACCGCGCCTCCTCCGCCTGCGCGCGCGCAGCCTTCTCCGCCTGGGCCCGCTTCGCGTTCTTCTTCGCCTGCGCGCCGGTGCCTGCGCCGCCGGTGGTGTTAGAAGAGGATGCCTTGGGGCCGGTGCTGGATTTTGAAAAGGATGAGGATTGGGTGGATGCTGTCGACGGGGATAGGAAGGGTGAGTACGGGTCATGTAAAGGATAATGTCCGAAAGAGAAGAGCCAGAAGGAGGAAGGAAGCTCCAGTGGAACGAGCAGGATAATTCGCCCGCGCCCTAATCAGGATAGGGATACACCACTCTCAGGCTCTCGCCCACGCCGCCCGACCACCCAATACACCCTTGCACTAATCCTCGTACGTTGTGCGGTGCGCCGAATCGCCGCGCCCAAGGCGACAAAGCCACCGCGTCTCCGCAGCGCCAGACCTGGACGTAGTCGTGTGCGCGCGCACGGCCCCAAATCCACACCCACACCCGCACATCAGCGGCTACTCCCCCTACGCCCCCAGGTTTATCAAGCCCGAATTTGCAGTCATCGGCATCCGCACCCACATTCGCACATCGCCTCCCACTCCCCAACGCGTAGCATATCTGTACACACCAGCGCGTCCACGCCGGGCAGCGCACCAAGGCCGCAATCCTCTGGCCAAGGCACGTCCACGTCCACGTCCCAAAACTGGACGCGCACGCCCTCGGTCCGCAATCACGGCCGACTGCGACTCTGCTGGCGCTAGTGCCCTCGAGTTGTACACGCGCCCACTCTACCCGCTCCAGCTGCATCCCCACGCATCTGGCATTTCCTCCCCCACACAACCCGGACCCGCACACGCCGCACACGATGCAATACACCGCCCGCACCCGTCAAACGCCTCGCCTGGTCGGTCGCACATACCGCCACGCCGCCCACGACGCGACATGCATCTCCTCCCTCGCCGGGTCGCACAGCAGCGCACACCAAATGCACCAACCGCACCACCGCACGTCGCTGCACGTCCGCATCTGCCGTCGCCTGCGCGACGAACGCAATTCCCCAAAATTGGGTCGAAGGCCCACCCACCCGCCTGCACCTCTGACTCGCCCGTCCCATCGTCGGCGTCGGCGCACTCCCTCTGACCTCCCTCCTCAAAAGCACCTCAGCTCCCTCCTCCCCCGCCCTCCGCCCCCCCCCCCCCCCCAAAAAAAAAAAAAAAGGAACAAGAAATCACCACGCACCCCCTCTCCGCTTCACAGGCACGAAATCCCAGTCGTCTCCCCCCCCGTCCTTGTGCGCCTTGTGCACCCTGTGCGCCCTGAGAGCCAAACGCACTGTCCGCGCCCCAGACGGCCGCCTGCGCCTCCGCGTCGGCGGCGTCGGCGGCGGCGAGCGCGGCGAGCATCTGCGCTTGCTCGTCGTCCTCGTCGGAGGCGGGGGTGGGGTCGGTATCTGTATTGCGCGCGGTCGTTAGTAATTGGAATTGGATTTGGATTTGGATTTAGGTAGAGTCGCGATGAGGACGGGAAATGACAGGTGTGGACGTGGGAGGAGGGGAACTAACTAACTGGGAGGGAGGGAGGATGAAGGGAGGGGCCGAGGGGGCGAGGGGGCGAAAGGATCAAGGCAAGGTAAAATGAATGCGTACCAGAGGCGGGCTCGGGGACGGGCGTCCGTTCCCCTCCAGCACCGCTACCGGCACCTGGGACGACGCGCATGACGCGCGCGAGGGCGGGGTAGTCGGGGGAGGAGGCGGGGAGCATGCTGCAATAATAGGAAGAAGTAAGTCAGTTATCGGGGAAGGGGGGATAGAAGAATGGGATACGAAAAGAAAAGGCAGAGGGAGAGAAGGTAAAGGAAGGGAAGGGAGGGAGGACGAGTCGCCGTGCGACCGCGACTGGGTTCGTCCAGAGAAATAGAGAGGAAGCCAAATATGAGCGGACAAAGCCCAAAGCAAAGTGCGCGCGCTCGACCGTCGAGCCGGCCCAACCCGCGCCCCCGCACCAACAGGGCCCCCGCGCGCGTCGAATTCAAGAGACGACACGCGACTGATAACGGAAATACGCAGATGCAGCGGGTCCGGCAGCTTATGCTGTATCTCTGCATCGCCTCCGCCACAACTATGCGCGTTCCGGAGCGCAGAGCCGCCGGGCATCATATATCATATATGCAATGCAATCCACCCTCTGCACTCCCCCGCGCTCGAAAGCAGCCCGCGCCTCGCACCGTCAGACAGCCGCTGGATCGCCCTCCGCGTGCGAGACCGCCCCAGATCGCTGCACGCTCCAATCTGTACACCACACCACCACACCACCACATCCATCACGGCCACCACCGTCGACTGTAGACCCGCGGGCGACCCGCACGGACGACGCGAACGGCTTGGTGGAGGCGCTGGGTAGGAGAAGGAGAAGCAGCAAGTAGGAAGGAGAAGAGGAAGGAGAAGGAGAAGGAGAAGGAGAAGGAGAAGGAGAAGGAGAAGGAGAAGGAGGAGGAGAAGGAGAAGGAGAAGGAGAAGGAGAAGGAGAAGGAGAAGGAGAAGGAGAAGGAGAAGGAGAAGGAGAAGGAGAAGGAGAAGTAGGAAGTAGGAAGTAGGAAGGAGAAGTAGAAGTGTGTGTGGAACGAGGCGGGCACCCCGCCCACGCCGCGGAATACGCAGGGTAGCGTCGAGTGTCTGAGTCGAGTGGACGGACACGGGGAGGCGGGCTCGTCTGCCGCACCGCACCGCACCACCCCCGCCGCAGCGGACGCGGACGCGGACGACGGCTCGGGAGCCGGAAGACGGAAGACGGAAGACGGAGCGGGGGGGAGGGGGCAGGTGCCCAGAGCACCCACACCGAGTCGGAGTCGGAGTAGGAGTAGGAATGAAAGGAATAGCAATAAAAAGAAAGAAAGAAAGAAAGCCCGACGCGGGTGGGCGCCGCCCGCTATCCGCACCGCACACAGTACGCCGCCCGCACCGCGCACAGTACGGCGCACGCCGCACGCACACGCAGGGCGCGAGGCGAGAGATGGCATGGCATGGCATGAATGAGGAATAGAGCGGGACGTGTGCGCGAATCGAGCAAGGCAAGACGGCCGCTGCGTGCGTCGCGCCCGGTGCCAGCGCACGTCCCCTAGTCCGAGACGCGCGGCACGCAAACGCGGACGACGAACGACGAGCGAAGGCCAAGGCCGAGTGCAGGTGCGTCGGACGATTTCGATCCCTGCCAGCAGCAGCATAACGGATGGAGCCGGCAAGCGTGCGCTCGTCCATTCCACGAGGGCGGCAGCGGGGGGGGGGGGGGGGCACGACCAACCACGACGAGAGCGAGAACGAGAACGAGGGAGGCACGGCCACGATTACGACCACGGCCACGACGAGAGGGGTGCGTGGGTGCGCAGGAAGGAAGGAAGGAAGGAAGGAACGCGCAACGCCGCCGGCGCTGAAAACGGACGCCTCGAGCACCGTGCCCGCGTCTGCGTCTCGTCTCGAAAGAAAAAAGGCCAGAGGCAAGACGCGCCGTCGAAGTCAAAATAGTAGAAGAAGTAGAAGTAGAAGTCGAGGTAGAAGTCGAAGTAGAAAGGCGTACGAAGCCGCCAAACAAAAAGAAAAAAAAGAAAGTCGAAAGAGAGAAACGAGTAGCAGGAAGTGAACGAAACACGCACTCATCCACGCCCGTCTTCCGTGGCTTCGGCAGCAACCGCTCCGCCAGCGGGCGTTTCGGCTTGGGCTTGGGCTTCATCCCCGGCAACGGGATCTCCTCCGCCTCTTCCTCGTCCTCCTCTTCAGCAGGGGTGGGTTCCTCCTCGGTGACGCTCAGGCTGTTGGCGGTGGTCGTCGACGACCGAGAGACGGTGGCGGCGGGGTCACCGACGCGCGTCCAGCCGTCGTCGGTGCTCTCTCCACCTCCCGCTCCACCTCCACCTCCAGCTGCAGGTGCAGCCTTCTTCGCCTTCTTCGATTTTTTGGACTTGGGCGCGGGCGCGGCGGGCGCAACTTCCGGCGGCGGGACGGCTGCCTTTGCCTTGGCCGGCGCCGGGGTGGGTGTTATCGCCTCCACTGCGCCCTCAGCAGCGGGTGTGCGAACTGCCACAGCCATCGCCCCGCCCGTCTTCCTCGCCTTGACCCCCTTCTTCGAATGCGCCTTCACGCGCTCCCGCTCCGCCCCTTCCCCAGCGTCGCCTTCCGCCCCATCATCAAACGCCCCCGGCACGCTCCCCGACGCGCTCAAGCTCGTAACAGTCGGCACGGGGACGGACAGCGCGGGCGGCGCGAGGCCGAGCGCGTCGGCCGCTTTGGCGGCGGCTGCGGTGGCTTTGGATTTGGCCGACGACTTCCCCTTGGCCTTCTTCGGCTTCCCGCTCTCAGCGTCGGCATCCGCCGCAGAGATAGGGTCCGCAGGCGAAGTGGAACTGGGTTTCCTGCTGCTGCTCTTCTTCTTCTTCCCCGCCCCCGCCCCCGCGGCCTTGCCATTCGTAGACGTAGAGGCGGGCGAGTCCGCGTTGAACGAAGAATACCCGACCGCAACGGCGCCGGCGACGACCACCGCGGTGAGCGCCGCCGCGGCCTCGGTGCTGAGGAGGGTCGATTGCGTGGTGCCCATGTTAATTTTAATGTTACGATTCGGATTCAAGTTTCAGTTAAGTCAATTTTGAGTCGGGAATCGAGTGTTTTTTCGAGGCGGGTGAATCAGGGGAAAGTAGAGCGAGGAGGAGGAGGAGGTAGGAGGAAATAAATTTATGTGTGTGAAGTCCGGCGAACGGAACGCGCAGTTGAGCGAGCGAGTGGTGGGAGAGAAGGCTGAATGAGCGGAAACGGAAACGGACACGTGGCGCTGCGGCGCGTACACAGGGACAAATAACGCGTGCCGACGGCCCGACGCGGCGCGTTAGGGGCTTGGACTGAATCAAATGGGAGAAAGAGTCAAGTGAGTAGTCATGAAGGAACTATCGAACTGAAATGAAAAAAAAGTATCCCCGAGATTTCTAAGGGCTTGGTCCCGAATCGAACGGGGGTCTCTGCGATATAGGCAATCGATGTTGACTCTTGTACAACCAAGCCTTATTCACACGCTTTCCATCCCTGGGTTTGTGCAGTGGTTTTTGAAAGTGGGGCTTCAACCACCGTGATCGCGTAACAAACTTCCATCCAAACTGCAAACTTCAAGCTTCATCAAACCTTTACTGGGATTGCGGCCAAATCGATCCGCGACGCACTGTCGGGGTGCATTGCATTAAAACGCAAAACTTATCCGCAACTTGAACGTGCACATACATTGAAAAGAGAAAGGAAAGAAAAAAAGATGCTCCCCGTACATGTCATGACTTGGGCCCGAATCGAACGGGTGTTCTTGCAGTGCTTAGATCATGCCTGTTCTTCTCAAGAGAAACCAGGTGCGGGCCTCCCGCTACCAAGCCTTATCCACGTTAATTTCAACCTGAACCTGAACTGATGCACAAGCACAACTCGTTCATCTTCCTGTCGCACAAAAAATGTTTCGGGACCCATACACAGCATGGCTTGGTCCCGAATCGAACAGGCGTGCCTGCATTACATTTCATGACAGTTTTTTGGCCTAAGGAATGCAGGTGCGGACCTCCCGCCACTAAGCCTTATTTCCCTTGTTGTGAACCCGAGTATGCGCAAGAGTTTTTGACTCCACTAAAAACGCGGTGGTTCAAAATGCAACCCTGCCCTATCTAACTTAAGTGACACCACCTCGTGTTGGACCACGCCACATGAGTTTTTCTTTTCTTTTCCATGCTCGGAACCACCACAATGGGACAAAAATTTTCAAAAGGGGACTTTGACAAACAGAAAAAAAAGATGCAAAATTAATGACAGGCAAGGTGGAACGGCTTGGTCCCGAATCGAACGGGTGTCCCAGCAGTAGATCATGCCACTGCCGGTGTCCACAGACTACAGTGCGCACTGGCAGGTGCGACCAAGCCGCATTTCTACCACTTCAAGGGCAGAGGTATGCACGGATTCTTTGCACAGCTTGGAAGATCCAACTTCCTCTGGGGATGAACCGCTTGTTCGAATCATTTTCCCCCCCATTGTTCGCAAAGGAAAGGTCACCAAAGATATCGATGTGTGTAGGAAAATAAAATAAAAGTTTCCATTTTAGAGACCGTATGGCCTGATCCCGAATCGAACGGGAGACCCTGCAGTTCATATCGGTCATTGGCGCCATCACACAGAGTGCGAGTGCAGGTCCAGACCATCCACTACCAGGCCTCGTCCCTAAATCTCAGAGACTGAGTTTGTGCAACAGGGTGCTGGCTCAAGGGAAGCAAAAAAATACAGACGGAGTCAGCCAGTCTATGGCTCAGTCCCGAATCGAACGGGTGTGCCTGAAGGAGACTTTGGGGTCGTCTTACTGGATGCAAGTACGGACCCTCCGCTACCAAGCCTTATACACCTTACTTACTTTCAACCAGAGGTTGTTCAAGAGTTTTGGACTCTCAAAGCAAAACCACAATGGTTTACTGTAAAATATTAAATTTCAACCGAAGTCAACATTAAGATACTTCCTTCTATGTGTGCTCACAAAGATACACGTCGACGGAGGAGCTGGAATCCAGTGATAGCCCAGCAGTGATCGGGAACTTAAAACAAAATTGAAAAATGAAACAGGGTATGGCTCGGTCCAGAATCGAACGGGAGACCCTGCAGTAATTGAATTGTAATCCTTGGCATCACTGAATGCAGGTGCAGACCATCCACTACCACGCCTTATTCCAAACTCGATTTGTGAAACGATCTCGAGAAATATATATTAGGACCGATTCCGAGTCAAAAAAAAAGAAGAAAAAGAATCTGTGGGGATGGTTTTTCTCAACTTGCACCGCGGACCGAACAGTGTAGGGAATGGGTGCCACAGACGCGGGTAATTATCAGCAGCAAAGGAAAAAACAAATTGTTGTTTGCCCCACTATGGCTCATCCCGAATCGAACGGGTGTCTCTGCGATATACCGCTTCGTTCGATGTGCATTACAGTATGCAGGTGCGGACCATCCACTACCAAGCCTTATTTCTCCCACCTCAAGGGCCGATGTAGGCAGATTTTTTCTTGGCCGAGTTGGAACTTGGAAGGTCAAACTCAATAATTTGATGTAAAAACACTTCGCGACGTACACCAAAGGGCTTGGCCCCGACTCGAACGGGGATCTCTGCAATAGGTGTTATCGGGACTCCGGTATTGTGTGCAGGGGCGGGCCATCCGCTACCAAGCCTTATTCACATCCTTTCAGCCCTAGGGCCCTCAGGTTGTGCAGTTGTATTTAAAGTGGGGGGGGCTTCAACCGCCAACCTCCAGTAAACCTTCAAGCTTCAAGCTTTACTGGTGGTGCCCCCAAACTGTTGAGTCACAGACATATGTAACGGGATGCAGATGCAGACCCTCCGCTACCAAACCTTGTTCCTAGTCCTGTCAACCTGAGTATGCGCAAGTGGAGCATCACCAAAAAGACGGTGGTTCAAAAGACTGCAGTTAACATTGCTATGCTACCCTAAGCGAGGAACGAGCGCAAATGTTACAGTGTCTGTCTTGGAGAGACTAATGCTACCCCAGTGATTACATGTTGATGAAAAAAAGTAACGGAATCCAGTAACAGGGGAAAAATGTTGATACGGAAATTTTAGACCTTACAGCTTGATCCCGAATTGAATAGGAAAAAGTCACCAGAAAGCTTCAAGTTTTTCACTTGATTTTTCCTGGAAAGAATGATGTAAACTTGAAAACATTTTTTACTAGTTTCTTCACCGAAAAACTTAAATCTTCAACCAGTGCTGGTACCTTATCCGGAAGTATTCACAAACTCTAGCTTGCAGAATTGAGCAGATGGAGGGCCACCAGCCCTTGTCCTAAATTCAACATCACACACTCTGCTTCCCGTATTATTTACACCCCACAATTGTGGCAGATAGAAGGCCCTCTAGTTTTTCCTGGTTCAACTTTCCTAGTCCCGCACTTGAAGCCAACTTTGAGCTGGACAGCTGGTTGCCCTCAGCGAACATCATCACATGCAGGTGCAGGTGCTGGGTATTTTAATTACTAGGGCGGAGATTTTATGGCCTCCGTGGTTTGAATCAGATTTTCAAGTTTGAACTATTGTTTACTGCTGCAAATTATTGCCCATAATGCACACGAAGGGTGGGAGAGTGCACAGATTTTACCGTCGGAAGACTCCATTATTTCCCAGGCTTAAAATCACTAGATATTAGGGTTGTTCACAGTTCCCTTTTTTCCGCCCTTTTTTGCTCCCTCTTTTCCCATTTCTTTTGTTTCCACCCGGTTTTTTCTCCCCTTTCAATTCAGTGGTGTAAAACACATCTAAAAGGGAAGAAACAAACTTTTTAGGGCATGAAACTGACTAAATACAAGAGAAGGGTGAGTGCAACAAGGGGTAGAAAAAAGGCAACTGTGAAACACCTCGGACTCAACTCCCACTCCTTTCTTGCTGTTCTATTCACGGAAACTGGGCAAATGCCAATTCACATACAACGACTGTTGATGGCTCTGGGGCGATTCAAGTACTTGGTTTTGTTGGAGGATGAGCAGAAGCCTCGCGTTGTGTGTGATGTGTTCCTTGATTCGGTCAATCTCTTCAGTGTTCGCCCTGAAGGCCTTTATTAGGGGTCTGAAAATTCCGAAGGGCTTCTGAAGGGTGAAGGCCTTTATCGAAGGGTAGGGTGAAGGCCTTCAATCAATTTCTCACGCAGTCCAGCGCTGCCAGTTTTATTCGCGGTCAAACAATAATTCTAAGCCCGGAACTCGTCGTCCGAATCTATCTCAATACTCCCATCATCCGGAATCTCGTCCTCAGCTGCATTAGCCAACTCCTCCCTGAATAGTTCCTCCTCCTCCATCACTTTTGCCGACGGTTTGCGCGTACGAGATTCCGCCCCACCGAATAACACCCGAAGTGTTAGTGGTTTCCACACCGGGATACGATTGGGGATGGGGGGATCAGCCGGAGGGACTTCTGCTTCATCATCCACTTCCGCAAGCACTGCGGCAAGATGTAGATCAAAAATTACATAATCGACGCGTGATGATCTGAAGGCCTTCAACGAAGGGCAAACTTTTGGTCAGAAATTCCGAAGGCCTTCATCAATAAAGGCCTTCACCCTTTGGGCAAACACTGAATCTCTTGCACAATGGGAATTCTGGCTGGGGCTCTGATATCATCATGCTTAGGCGACTGCCTATGTCAGGGGAACACCTATTCCACGCCGGCCCGGTCGGCCTACCGCCTCCGGATGGCATCTTGTATGCGATCAAGCCCGGGATCTCTGCCGATCACTCTGGTCACATGCCTCTGTACAGTAGCTACTTATAACCGCAACCTAGCGTGGGAATCCCCAGAGTTTCTTCTCTTTGGATCTCCCTCGCTAGACTCTTGAGTATTCTTGGGCTTTGGGTTGCCCTTACAACCTATGCCCATTTATGCTGGCCCTGACGACCTTCTCTCAATGGATTTTGTCATTAACCTCGAGAAGAGGATCATTCAAAGAGCGGACGCAGATCTCCAGCACAACATTGACCGCTTGGTCAAAACTCGCCTCCTCCGTAACCGGCTTGAAATGGGCGACAACTGTTCCTTGGTTCCCGCACCTCGTTGACTCCGGCACTATCTTCCGGTCACTACAGTCCCTTAACTGGACTTCTACTTGGCTCCCACTTTCTGAGCATGGAGAGACTGTGGTACTCAGCTCACTATCGGGACCGTGTACCTCGTGATCTCAGAGTGTAGGTTGTGCCGGGGGAGTGTCAAAGACGAAGTACACACTCTACTTGACTGCACAGCAGAGCAGTGCCTGATGCAGCTGAGGCTTGCTTTTTAGTAGGTCTTTCAGTATATGGTCCGAATATGCAGATGCTCTATGGTCAGCTCGACAATTTCCTTTTGCAACTCGTGTCCTCGGATCAAGTTGTGTGTGAAGTATGTCTACGATATCATGACCTGGGGGCTTCTTTTAGCATTCTGATCGAGGTCTGAACAGGGTCTGCTGACCAAACCACAATGCCCTTTTCGGGAATGTGATCAACGATCACATCAGTGATCTGACACGCTTGATTGGGACCGAGCCGTATCCAACTCTCTTTCATTTACCCCTGCTTTTGAACTCCTTAGGGCTGCACGCCGTCCCGTCAACGGGCATGGCCGTCATTTCGACGGGGGTCGGACAGGCAAAGCCGTCCCGTCGCGAGAGATTCAAAGCTCTCTACTGACCGGGACGGACAACGGGACGGCCGTCGCGGGTGGATGGGTTGGTAGAAATCCTAAAAATCCCTTGGAGTTGATCCTGAATACTACACAGGTGATAGGAAAGTACTTAAATGGGAGGTTGGTTCCAGCGCTACCCACTCAACTTGTCCGGGGTGAGTTCACCGTGAATTCAAGTGCATGGAAATTCTCACCCAGAGACCACAGAGGTAGTATAGATAACTTTCTGGACGACGAGATTGAGATTCAACTCACGACTGTTTGCAAAATGTTGAAGTTTAAGATGTGTTCCAAACTGGGAAGTCCTCCGTTGGCTTGTACCGAAATTCATCCCAACCACATTTCAAGTGAGTAGAACCCGGAACAAAGACTCCTCAGAGACTTTCATCGATTTGGTAATCCTTCCGGCGCGATTTCAGAACACATCTGGCAATAAATCATGACTATTTTACCGCCGCCCGCTGACCCATTGACGGCCGTTGTGCCAGAAAACCGTCCTGTTGCCATCCTGTCAGAAAGTTTTGCAAAGGCCCAACGGAACGTGACAGTAACCTGTAGAACCGGTGCAACGGGCACGGTGTGCAGCCTTAGAACTCCTTACCTTCAGTTGTCAGGGACAATATCAGCAACGCCCTAGGTCGGCCTAGCGAAGTCCTGATACAGAAATAACCCGGTTAGAACCTGGGGTGTACTCCAAGGAGGGGATAGAGTCGAATGGCCTCAACAATGGGCGAAGTACGATGTGTATCCTCCCAAGGAGGAACCTGGAAAGACCTGAAGGTGGTATAATGCACGCCCAGATAACCCATGTGTGGGGTTACCGATGAGAGGAGGAACAATAGTATACTTAGATTCAGAGGTTATGGTGAGTATAGCTAGTATTAGACGAAGTAGAATCTAGAGTACAAAGAGATTCAACCTAGTATATAGACTACTCTGGTAGTCAGGGATCATAGGTATCCAAGGTTTCGCCTGAAATACCAATTGGTGTCGACGAGACAATATATATGCAGGAGACATGATCAAAACCTTGGAAACATATTGGCGTTTAGGGTTTGACATTTATTGAAATGTCCAATCATTGATCTAGGAGTAATCCGGGATCTTCATTTGGAGTCCGGTTGTCGGTTGGAAATAGGGCCGTGGTAGAGAAAATGAATGGGTTGGAAAACCACAATTCATGACAGACAGCATGATATCTGGCAGATGCTCCTTATTCCTCTAATATTACCTAGGTTGCACTCCTATGGACTTTAGTATAAATACCCTAAATATTGGCCTGTACTGTATACTACTAGCATGCACCCGTGCTATGCTATGGTTCTACGGAACTTCCGGAAGCTGTATGAAATTGAAACTAAAGTGAGCTATTGAAAAACTCTGGGATATGGACATTTGTCACCAACCTTGGGTTGGTTCCTCGTGTCCCCCCTGTCCTGCTTTCTAAATCACCAACAACTTTGTTGCTAACTTGTCAGCAGTTGAACTGTCTGCTACAGAATTTTAAAAACATTCTGAACTAAGCAAGTGTTGGCCCACAGTTTGTCAATATTTGAATTCTTCCTGTGCTGGAAAAAAAATCAGCTCACCCGGAGAGATGTAACTTCATGACATCTCATATTTAAGCCCTCGTTCCCTACATCTCTCCATCAAGGGCAGAAGAGCAGTCAATTGGCAGTCAGCCTCCGATGGCCCGGATAATACCAGCCAATTCTGTGAACCCTAGCACTCTCCTCTAGTCTTAATTGATTGTCGAGTGTCGGGCCGTAGCTCTCCGAAATGTGATTCACACGTGTAAACATTTCAGCTGTCTTAGTTTTTTTGTGTTGCAATAGAGTTTGACATTTGGGAGACTAGTCTCCTCCTCTATTTTAGGGTCCGACACATTACTGCATTAATTCCTTAGTTTGGCCAAGTTTGCTCTCATGCGAATAAGCTTTCTAAGTATAGTCCTAAGTAGGAACCCATATATGGCATGTCAAAGCGAATTTGCGCATGATTCTACAACTTTTAATAGCTCCCGGTCCATTGTGTCTATTTATGGTTCAGTTCCACAGTTTCGAGACCTTGGCTGTTTAACGTGTGACCATTATCTGTGGCTTCAACTGTTTCAGAATGTTCTGAGTCAACAGGTTCCAGTTCAAAAAAAACAAGTGTTGAAGGTCAAAATTGACTTGCCAGTGTGCTCGAAATAACGATCGTGGATGGATATCACTTACTCTTCGTCGCTCTGGTTTAGGGTGAACACCTCAACAATACGAGCCCTTAGGATTGGTTAATGATGAGTGCGGACTTCTAGCTTATCCTCACCAACTGATCATCCAACCCGTCTTCAAGTCACACCACCAAAAGAAAAAGTAGGCCCGGCTGAAAGCGTCCCCGAAACTAGATTAGGCCATAAATAAAATGCTGTTGAAACTGTGTACGAAACCATAAATTCAGCCCGGCGAAAACGTTGCCAAAATCTGGGAAATCAGCAACATTTTCAGCCGGACCGATTGCAGTGATTTTGCCTACAGCTCGAGCGTGACTGAAAATGCTGTTGAAATCAGGCCGCCCCATCATCAGCTGCCACGAAACAATAATTAGTTTCGGCTGGGTGTTGGCTGGGTGGCCAAAACATTTAGACTGGCCGAAAGAAGATAGTTTCGGCCAGCCCGAAAACAATAGTTTCAACCTTGTTTCGTGATATCTGACGTTGCAGCTGAAACCTAAGTATGGTTTTTTGGCATTTTAAAGTTGTGTTTTATTTGCAGCAACCCAATCCTTTCAGCAACATTTTCGCCTGAAATTTCCCTTTTTGTGGTGTGGGTGGACTGTCCAAAATGCCACTTTGCCTAATTACCTGCCAGCGCTAGACAGCGGAAACAGTCGTGAATTTCCACCAAGTCTTTCACGACTTTCAAGTGTAAAATTCTGACCTAAATTTCTCTATGGTTCAACGTGTTTGGCAAATGCTCTGAATATGGAGGGATGAAGATGAGGCTAGGGCTCGAATGGTCCGCGCCTATGTACCTCTTTTGTCACATTAATATTTGATTCGGGGGGCTGCACTACACGAGTCAGTTTAGTATGGTTAGTTCAATGGTTCATGTTTGACCGAAAGTGTCGACCCCCCGACGTTGAATTTCCGTTGTTGTGAGACCCCGCGACGCGTTTGTTTGCGTTTGTGTACGCGTTCGATTCGGACCGACCTCCGAAAGCTCTAAATGGAAATGCTCTTTCCCTTTTTGGCCTTCACGACAGATTGTATTGATACAAGAGCGTGGCGGGGCGCTCCGCGCCCCACCACTTCGGTTCAAGATCAAAAGAAGCATAAGAGCTGTAAAAGCTGTTAAGGTCTGAAAATAAAAGCTGTTGAGTTGTGCCGATGTGGGATCAGCCGCGGCCAGGCTCGGCATAGGCGAGCTGGACTTATCCGGCTGTGTGATCAGAGATGCCGCGGTGAAATGGTGGTGCCATCAGCGGACCTTAAAAAGCTTCAGACGGACAGGCGTAATCTTATAAAGAGAGTGATGCCTGCGCACAAACTGGCATCTTGGTAGCTCGTTAGCATCATCTGAACTCATACTGCGCTGAAATCTATGTACCTGTCCGGGAAAATTCCGGAGGACCAATCAGTACTTGGTGAAGGGGAGACATTGTTGTACAGTTATGTGTCTTTCCTTGGTTTTTAGATGGCGATACAATATACAATACATGTACAATATGGCTAGCGGGGGAATAAGTTAGTATGTGGTTTGGAGTGGAGATATGCAGAAGGTCCAAAAGTAATATCGGTGATGTCCATGGAGATGCGGAGTAATGGGGTAGGGTATGCGAGACGGAAATGCGCAAAAGAGGGTGGGGATATATGACACGCATAAGGAAAGGTGGTAGGAGAGCGTAAGATGACAGCGCGACGTGGGGATGCCGCCAAAACAGCGGGATGAAGATGTCATGGTGAGAGTGAAGCACAGTTACGCGCCACCCCTCTTGCGCTCCACGCGCCGTGTTTGTCCGCTCTCACCTCCGTCGCGAGCTGAGTCTGTGGAGGACAAGGATCTGGAACCATCGGCAGCGGTCCGGCGGCTCCGCCTAGATACTTCGGGCGAGCGCAGACTGTCCATCGGCGGGAGAGTCGTGGGTACGGGCGATTGGCTGGAGCTCACACCCTGAGGCCCGTGCTCCACTAGTCCGGAAGGAGGCAAGGCAACCGCACCATATGGGCTTAAAGGTCCCAGCCCTTCGTCTTCACGGGCCGGCGGCAGATTGGCTGAAGTGCGGCGCTGGTGCGTGGGGTACGGGGGGCGATGTGAGCGCGTGCCGGGTTCCTGGCGGCGGGAGGAGGAGGAGGGCGGGTATGAGGTCCGCGCGCCGGGGTGGCGCTCATCACCGAGTCGCGCACTGTGAGCAGCAGGCGGCGGCATCGGTTGCGGCGCCTCGTCGGGATGCATGTTAACGTCCATGAACACACGCTCGTCATGGACGCCAGGGGGGTATGAGGCGGCTGCTCGAAGGGGAGGGCGGGAGGGCGATGTCGCGCGCGCGGCGGCAGCAGCTGAAGCCGAAGCCAAGGCGCGTGGCCGGCGCGCAGACGTGTGCCCTGGAGCGCCTGCGCGGGTCGGTTTTTTGGCGCCTCCATTGCACTCTGGCGACCGCCTTGCAACTCAGTGCGCACGTCTCGAAGGTGAGGCGGACTCTGCTGACCATTGCGAGCGACATCCAGTCGCGGTTCCGCGCGCTCCCACTCACGCTTGACGTGCGCCGTGACGTCTGGCCGTATTATACGCCCGAGCGCTTGGGCGGGGAGCACGCTCTCACTCCCGGACGAATGGGCACGTAAAGGCTGGTACAAAATCCCTTGATCTGGAGGCACATACTCGGGTCGCGGGGTAGCAGATGAATGCGACGATCCCGAGGACGCGGAAAAGGACGAGAAGGAGCCATGACTGCCCGTACCGCCCGAGCCACTTGCACCAGAGGCGGAGCCGGCTGAAAACGCAGGAGACACGGAGAGGGAAGGCAATTCGGCGGCGTGTCCTCGGGTCGAGGAGCCGTGTGGTCGCGCGGAGAAAGTCGAGAAAGAGCCCCCGGTGCCCGAGGTTGGGGAGCCATTGCCCCCACTCCCACCGGCACCCCCGCTATTTCCACCGCCAGTGGAACCGGATCCCTGGGACGAGGAAGGAAAAACTCCCGTCGAGGACGAGGACGCGAAGGCGCCTGAAGCAGCGGGGAAAGACCCGAAGCCACCGCCCCACTGCGAAGCACCACTGCCACCTTGCGTCTGCGCAGGGGAAAAGCTCGCGCGCCGTCTTCGTACGGGCGAGTTTGATGCCGCCCGCCGCTGTGTGTCCGCCGGCGAGACCGTCGATGGACTCTGGGGTGGGGGCCCCTGTCCTTGCTGTGAGACGCTGGTGCGGCGCTGCGTCTGTGCCGGTGAAATTGTATGGGGTTGGGTAGGTGAGAAGCTCGCTCGCCGGGGATGCGACGGGGAGCGGGAATACTGAGAGTCGCCTCCACCCTGTCCGGTTGTGTGCTGGTGCTGGGTCTGGAATGGCGCAATTCCGCCTGAAAACGATCCCGCTGAAGCAGCGTGTCCTTGACCGCCGGAGAAAGATCCCGAGTCTTGTACTTGAAACCCCGCACCAGGAAAAGGCTGCATCGGTGGTAACCCCTGGCCTGGCGGCGAGTGAAATCCGGACTGATCGTGACCAGGCCCTTGCGGGATAGTATACAACTGTACTTGCCCCTGTGGTGTGTCGAAATTAGACTGTCCAGCGCTGGGATTGAAAGACCCCGAAGAGGAGCCGGGGACCGCGAAACCCGGCGGCGGGAGGGCCGCAAGCACCGAAGGGGGGATGTTATTGATATATGCCTCCAGCGCTTCGACGCGCGCGCGAAGAGCCTCGTGTTCTGCGCGGGGTACGTATTTTTCGGCACTGCTAAAGGTTCTGTATCAGTGAAAATAATGAGTAAGGAAGTAGGAAGACAAATTCAAAGTTATAATGCGAAATGGCGCGTCGCAGGGGACACAGCGAGAGGGAAAATAGCACCAGAGAAGGTCGGGATGTGAATTATTCCGTAAGACAAGTGCAAAGGAGAGAAATTTGAGGAACTTGAAGAATAAGACTTACGCAGGCTCAACAACATGCCACTGGCATTTTGCCTGGTCCCCCCGCCTTACGCAAGGTGCACACGGCTGGGTCCTGGGACAAACATCATTGAGATTCAGTTACTTCGCGCATCACTGAGACGCAACAACGCACCTGTCGCATCGGATCTTGCGCCGTTTGCATTCTGTCCAAATAGCATCCCGATATCAGTTGGTTGTCGTTCGATAAAGATGTAATAGTTGACAAACGGTACGCACCAGTACAGCTAAGTGCCTGCCGACGGCGCTTCTTCTTCGGGGGCTCGTTGTCGCCACCGGCGTCGCGCTCATCGCCTTCTGATCCCGCATAGGACGAAGGAGGGTACCCCCCTCCACCTCCTTGAACGGGGGCTGGTCCGGGCGCGTAAGGCACGTAGGGTGAGGTCGACGTCGATGGTCCGGGGTCCATATCTGCAATAGTGGGCGGGAGGTACGGGTGCAGCTGGCGGATGCTCGGCAGCCGCGGGCCGGTGGCGGGGCGCGGCTGCATGGTTCCTCTTTGGTTCGCCCAGTTCACGCGCAGCACGTCGGAAACAGAGTCGGCGAGAAAACGCACGGCTTATATGCATCTTCAAGAGCCATACACTTATGGTTAGCCCGCTTCCGATCCAATTTCGTTTTGTTTTGTTCTGGCGCTGGATCTGGATCGAGCAAAATCCAATCGCATCCATCCGGGGTTATCGTGTACTATCCCCGCATTCTCAGCCTGTTTCGAGTGCGCTTCCGATGTGATGCTTCTGGATGAGGTGTGAAATGTTGTACGCGTTCGGACCTGCACTATTGACCGCTTTGCCGTAACTCAGCCGGAACCACCCCAGGTCGCCGCGTTATCACCCTTGTCTGTTCCGTTCCGTCACCATTGAAATGTCTTACCTCGCCCGAGTGCTTGATGAATGTGTATCATTGACGGGAGCACAGCCGGTCATCTAAGAAGAACCCATTCTAGGCAGGTGAATCAATTGTCAAGTGAGGGGCTCTTTTGCCTTGAAGAACGTTGAAGGAACGGCAAGCTTTCCCCCTTCTACCCAAAAGCTCTTTGGAAAATTTCTGTGATCAACGGCTTACGGGGAATTCCACAATTTCAAGGCCAGGCCCAGTCTGAAATTGTATGTTCCATCAAGTTACCACTCGCGACCTACCTGGGTTCCGGTACTCCAGTGCATTTTAGTAATTACATACTCGTTCCAAATTCCGTCGATCGACGAACTGGCCAGAAAGCCATAAATGCGGCTTACACGGATGGAGTGATGGTAATAGCAAGAAGCATATTTTGCTCAGGTGTTAAGCCTCTGCAAATCATGTAGCGCCGAGTGCCAGCCTCCTGACCTCAGGGGGCAAAAATCGCCTTGGTTCGATTGTTGAAAGCATTTATTTCCATATTTGGTCGCGTGAAGGTTCGGACCTACGCCTCCGTGATGGCATCACACATGTTCTCTTGACCTTACCGACCCTGTCCTAATACTCCATGTCCGTTTCCCGGTGCAGACGGAGGTATCCATGTCGTGCTCGGTACGCTCAAGGTCCGTTAACTTGTACACCCTACCCGAATTTGACCACGTCAATATGACTCAAACCGCTAGATCCTACATACATACACAAGTTCTGAATCTGCTGGTCCCTCCGTCGCCGGTATGTCCGTTCGCTTCCCCTCGTGGCGGTGATCTAGCTGTTGAGTCTGCGATATTTACTTTGTGCTTGTCAATTTGCGAGTCGAGCCGATGTCAGGGTACGCCAATATCTCGCTTGAAGGTCAAGACCGTCTCTCGATGGGCATGAACCGCATTGCTGTCCTCCTGTTCCTCACAAGAGCTCATTTTGCCCCCATTCCATCCGAGCAATCCGGACGTCGATCTATGCCTGTCCTCGCAAACGTCGGTGATCTGGTGTTGTCAATTTAATGTTTCAATGCTGCGTTGTAACAATGATGAAACGCTTGGAGTGTGCGCTAGTGTGAACTAAAATCCAACAAAACCCAATCCAACCAATCACCGATCCACAGTGATAACCAAAACCCAGTTCTTCAATACAAGTTCGACACCAACTGCAGCACTTCAATCGCGTAAGTCCGGGGATTCCTATCAAAATATATGATAGCTGCAATTCAGATAACAACCGTACGTCCAATCCAATCCAATCCAACAATCCAACTATTTCCGTTCAAATAAAGTCGTCGTTCCCGTTCCGTTCCGTTCGCGTTCCCGTACCCGTACCGTTCCGTTCCGTTCCGAAGAGACACACAAAGAGAGAGAGAGAAAGAGAAAGATCGCAGGTAAACCCGGGCGTAAATTGTTCCATTAGCTACCTACTACCCGTCCTTATATACTATGAATATTTGTCCCCTGCAAACAAGTAATTACATCTGCAAATCTTGGGGTTGAAACACCGTGAATGTCCCATCGTTGCCTTATAAGGCACGAATCCACCTCGAAATGGAGCTCTACACACGAAATATTCTACTTGAAACACACAGTTCTTCAGCGTAACCAAGTTGAACAATACTCTTTCATTGTTCAACACACTTTTGACTCGTTTCTTGGACACGTATCCACGTATCCATGGTCCTGTGACATGTTTGAATCCACGAAACACATCTCAGCGCCCCTGAAACGCGTTTAACCTGGCTGTTGAACGCGTTTCGCCGATGCCATCAGTGGTCACGTGTCCGTGATCCAACTTTCTCATTGTTCTTCGTCGTCTAATTCCTCGGTGACTGTTGCTCTTTCCCATCAATCAATTAATTCCATGGTGACTGCCTGCTGAAACAGGTCTCAAGCGAGTGCTGTGTGCCCCTAGCTGAAGGTGCAACACGTCGCGTATTGCGCACGGCCAGTTCCCAATTCCTATAAGTTTTGATGGAACGCTCTGCATCCTACCCATTGTTCTGCCTCAATAATATTCACATTGTCCCATCTCCCCACGTTCCGGCCCTCTTAGTCCCGTCCCAATTCAACTTGGTTGAGTTTCGTGCCGTGGTGCCGTGGATCGATCATCAACTTTAATGGCCGGCCATCACCGAGATGCCCAATTTCGAACATTTCAAGCTCGAAAACGAATGGCTCCCTTTCATCTCCCTTTTTCACAGCTACTGACTGTCCTCAGTCAGGTCTGTGAAGGCCTGTAGTGTTCTCGAACCTCCAGCAACAACAATCCCATGCTATTGATCGCATGAGACTGTCGTACGTACTTCTTCCTCAGTCGCGCCTCTGTACTGTAGGCCACCAATATCCTGCTTTCTTTGGCCTCTCCACTCTTTTGTTCGCGTCTCCAAAACACAGGAACCACCTTTATTCCTCGCGCGCTGGCAGCGGGACAATGACCTCCATTACGTCCCAACCCGACATTTGCACTGTCTTGGTACGTATTCACCGTTAATTTCCGCCTTTCATTATTTTCCTTGACATCCCATTGTCGCATAGCGTTTATAATGGCCGACGCATCACCCCGATCCCCAAATTTCCCTCTAGTAAGTGCCCGCTCTCCGTCGCCGTACCCTTACTGACACCCTTTTTCAGATATCTTCCTGTATATTTTCTGGCTTTTATCATTATGTCGTCCTCTCGTTTCTCCGTTGACTCCTCTTCTATCTATACACCCTTCACCGCTCCGCGCCCCGCTCCACGCCCTCAAGGCCCTCGTCATCCTGGCACCTACCCGAGCCCTCCTCCGGAGACTCTTTTCTTGCCAACAATCCCCCCGGCCGACTGCCCGCTTCACCTCTCCGAGGATGACCATGGCAACATTCTTCTTCCCCGGGTCTCCCATCGTTCGGTAGGCGCAGACCACGACCATGCTATTCAGCTTTGCAGAACCCAGCTCGAGGTGCGCAGTCACTCCTCGTTCATTTGACTACTTTTCCGTTCTAACCTTCTTTATTTAAGGGTAACCCCAAGTGCTCTAACTGCATGGAGATGGAAATCGACTGTCAATTCTGGGAGGCGGGTATCCCCTGCCCGTCTTGCGCGATCCTCGGCATTCCTGACTGCTCCAACGCCTCTCCACAACGCTTTATCGACACTCTTGTCTATTGTCGCGACCAGCACTTCTACAAGGAACGCCAGATCCTTTCTGCGCTAGTCCGTGACGATATGATGACACCGGCAAAATTTGGTGCGTCCCTTCTCCATTCGCCCGTGTTCTACTTTCTCATCCCCTCCTTCGCAGAGCGCGAGTATGCGGAGACAGCGAAATCGTACTATGCCGTCATCCAGGGAGCGCTATCTCGCTTCGCAGTACGTCCCCGTCACCCTCCATTTATCTCGCGCCTCTTTGCTGATCCCTAACGTAGATCAACTCTGCCGCCACAGCGGGCCTTGCACAACAAGGATATCAAGACCTTGCGGCCTCGTCGAACGACGCGAGTCTTCTTTCGCGGTTCCTTACGCTGGGCACCGAGGCGCACATCCATCCATCCATTCTCCGTGCCGTATCAGCGCGGTTGCAGTCGCTCTTTAATTCTTTCCTCTAGTGGACTACCCTCCATTGCCCCTATATTTCTTGTAGTAACCCATCCTTCTTGTAATTTTTGTACTCCCTGTATTCTTGGCTTATTTTATTCGGGTTTCTTGGGAATTTGCGTGTGTAGTCAGACTCTTGGACGTGAGAACATTTTGTGATCCGGCTTCTAGCCGATTCCTGGAATACACACGTGTTACTTCCTCTCCTCCACCACATCCTCGCCGGCCTGACTTCTTGGTCAGCCACTCTCTGACTTCGCGTCGAGAGCCCGTGTGATTGACTCCGCGTCGTCACCCACTACCAGCACCCTTCAAGCACTGTCGCCCTCCGATCCGAGCCGATACTGCCACGCAGAGCGCATAAAACAGAAGTGGTTGCCCTTTAGACGCTGAGTCAACCAGGCTCTCAACATCGAGGACCAAGCTGAAACACAGGTGCTGAGATAGGTTGCGCTTCGCACAGCCGGTCCAATGCGCCTCATGCCCGGTCAATGGTTAGGTCCTGCATCGTGTTCAAATTGGGTGTTTCAGGTTCAAAACCCATTGTACTCTTCCTCGAGACCATTGTCGACGCGTCCATACCGGTACACGTCTCCCCTTTTCACCGCTACAGGCCCTAGCTATAAAAGGTGAGTGGTTGAACATTAGAAATCCATCCAGTCCCACCCCCACTCCCGTATTTCTACCGCTGGTCGGTCCCTTCATTATCTTCATGCCCTCCCCCGCGCCGCTCCGTTTGCAAGAGTCGGAGGAGTACGCTATCCGCTCTCTCCATAAAACTATCCGCGCTACCCGTTACGAGGACCCTGTTGATCAGGATGCATTCCTTGTAGCCTCAGCCCGTTCCGTCGTACGTCTTGGTCTTTCTCTTAACCAGTGTTATATCTTTATTAACTTGAAAACCAGCTGGCCTTTCGTCCGCAGGTGGCTTCGTTTGCCGAATTCAGCGATATTGGTGAATGTGTTTTCACCATTCGGGTCGCACTCGTCGCCAACAACCTGCGCCTCAAAACTCCACCCGATGCTATCCTCGGCCCCATCACTGATTTCGCTGGCGAAATCGTGCGCTTTCGGCAGACCATTCGCGACCGCAAGAACGTTCAGCGCGAGCAGGTATGTGCCGAACAAGGTGCTGCAGCCCGTGCTGCACGTCGCGAGGCCCTCGAATCCGCGGCTCGGCACGAGTTAAACAAGTCTGCCGCCGACACTGTCTCGATCCCTTCGGATGATGAAGAACCAGCCGAACCGCCGCATCCTAGCCCTCTCAGAGTCAAGGTGCCGATCCTCCTCTCCTTCCTTTTGCTTCGCTTGACGCTCCTTCCCCGCAGGCTATGCCCCCGCCTTCCCCAGTCCTAGGTAAGCTTTAACTTTCTTCCTTTGCTTGCACACCGATCAACGTCTCATAGTACGTCTCATAGCGTTACTCTCGCCGTTGCAAGAGCTTGATGCCATGATGTTCAGCCTTCGGCTCAGCAGCCCGTGCGCCCCGGTGAGTACTCTCCAATATTTATACTCTTCATTATCCCTGATCCCATTTACCAGCCGCCCTCACCGTGGTCACAAAGCCGGTCCCTACCGGACCTCGTGCCGATCGTAAAACCCCAGCCCCACGCGCGCGGCGCAAACGGGCGCGGTCCGAGAGCTCCGACGATGAGCGGCCCCACGTTCGTCCGCGGCCGAAACCCAACTCCCAAGCCGGTATGTGGTTTTCTTTGCCACTTAACTCCATACTCACAACACATCACAGCTCAACGGCCAGATGCCAACGCCGCTGCCAACCCCAACGTCGAACGTTGCGGTTCTAGCCCCCCGGCCCCTCAACCGCGGCAGCCGTCCGAGACTCAACTACGTGGACGACTGGCTCGTATCGAAGCCGAGCTCCACCGGCTATCGTGCGCACAAAAGGAGCTTACTTGGCAGCTTCAGTCGCTCCAAGATCCCAGCGCGAAAGCCCAAGGCCAAGTTCGTCGTCTCATCCCTTCGTTCAGCGTTCGGGCTCACCAGTTTTGCAGGAGACCTAAACGATGCTTCTTTTGTACCGCAACCTCCCATCTCTTCGCCAACTGCCCGTTGCGCGAGGTCGACTAAATGAAGCCTTCTCCGGGCTGAGTGCCAACCCATCTCTTTCCGACTCCTCCATTCACGAGCTGGCCTCGTCTCCATACCCATCCCTTCTTGTTGATTACCGGGCTGGCCTCTCCTGTATTCCTCCCTATTTATTAATGAGCACCGGTTGTTCTTGTTATTTCCTTCGTGTGAACCCTCTATTTCTGATTTATAAGCCCATTTTAAAAACTGATCGCATTCAAGTTGGCTTATCAATCTTCGTTATCGTTGTCGGACTCTGTTCCAAACTCGGTACCATCGGCATCTGGTTCATCCAAACCCGAGTGCAATCGAACCCCATCGAATTGTAAGTCTTTGCCTTCATAGACTTCTTCGGGTTCGTTCTCAAGTTCATCAAGCATCTTTCGAGAGGTATCTATTAACTCCTCGATTCGATCGCCGATGCTGAGTTTTTCACGCTGTTCATAAGGTATAACTCGGAAGCGGCCAATCTTCTTCTGCCAGACAGCACCATTAAATTCACAGACAATGTAAGACCCTCCTTTGGTTCTTCTGACCACAATTACAGGTCCCCACCACCGGTCTCTGTTCCTCCCGCTCAACGAGCCTTCATCAACTACGTTCCGAACCAGCACAACATCTCCAGGCTCAAAGCAGTAATCCTTAATCACATGCTTATATTTCTCCGCGTAGGCCTCCGCATTCTTCTCCTTCAATGCGGCTATCCTCACCCGCATTTCTTCTACATGAGTGGTGTGTTTTGCCAATGCACGGGCCCGAAGTCCAACGAGCTCATCCGTCGAAATGATGTGGTCTGGATATTCTGCGAGCCATGTCGCCTCCGCAACATCCAAAGGTAAGATTGGGTGAGCCCCGCATACTGCGAAGTAAGGGGAACATCCCATTCCTCTTCTCGCCGTTATGCGGTCCGCCCACAGAACTTGATGCAGAAAATAATACCACTTGTGCAGGTTGCCCCCTGTGGCTTTATATAACGCCTGCCTCAAGTCCCAATGTCCACGTTCGACTACTCCGTTCGATTGCGAATGGTAGGGTGAAATTCTGATTCCTTCTATTCCATATTTTGCTTTTAACCATTTCAACGCGGCAATAAACGGAGTCCCGTTGTCTGTTACAATCCACCGCGGACATCCCCACCGGCAAATTATGTCCTCCAACAAAAACATGCCAATAGTCTCAGCATTCTGTTTTCGAAGGCCCCTTGCTTCGGGGTATCTCGAGAGCGCGCACCGTGCGTCTGCAATAAAATTGCAACCGTTTGACATCTCACTCATGTGCATTACATCCGTATGCACCTTCTGAAAGATACTTGGTGTAGCAGATACGACCGGAGGTGCCTTCAAGAGCGCCAGTCTACGCTTCTGGCAGAGATGGCAGGTTTTAATGTACCATTTTACGTCGCCCTCGATATCCGGCCACCAAAACCTCACCTCCAACAGAGATTTTGTAGCGTAAACCCCGCGATGACCGAGTGCATCATGCGCCGCGCGCATCATGTACATCCGGTGTTTCTTTTCAACCACCAGCCGATGCATGGCATCCTTTCCTTTGCGATACATTCGTGTACTCCCGTCCAAGAAATACCCCGTCGCATTATATACCCGTGAGTTTCCTTCGATAAAGTACTTTGATGCATTGCGCATGAACTGTTTATATACTGAATTGTCCTCCATTCCAGCCGGCCGCACCAACGGGTCTCTCAACCATTCCTGAATAATTGGTAACCTGTCATCGTGCGCACGGGCCCCTTTACTACGATGCTCCTCATCGTATACCTCACGTTCTTCGTCTGTGTTTCGTAATTCCTCATCCGGAAGCAGCTTCTCCTCAGTGGTTTGAATGTAGGCAGGTACTACCAACCCTTCTTCCTCATATTCTCGCCTAACCTGCGCCGAAACGGCCCTCTCCTCGCATCGAGCCATTTCCAACTCCTGGATAAAGTGTTCTATATCCTTGGCCATACCCGCCATTTTCTGGATATATCCTCCACGAGAATCCACCTCACTTTTAAATTCTTCAAACTCCAAGGGCTGCTCAACTGAATAATCCCACTCCGAGTGCATTTCTGGTGAGCCATTCTGTTCAACATCTTCCTCTGTGTTCGGCCAAACTTCGTCGCCCAACTGCGCCTCACGCCTGGACAATCCATCCGGCGGGAAATTAGCGCCTTTAACATGTTTGAGTTTGAACTTAAACATCAAAATCTGCTCAATCCACCGATTAATTGTGGCATTCGGCCCCATTCCAGGGTTGTTCAACATTCCCTGGATGTATTTCGCGTCGGTCTCGACGACCAAACGCCTGCATCCGAGGAGCCAGTATTGCATTGCCTCCAAGGCGCGCTTCAACCCGTACAACTCGCGTTTCGGCTGTGAGAACGCAGCTTCCCGTTGGTTGAGCGTGATGGACGCGAACTTCGCGTAGTATTTCTTGTTGGGATCCATGGGATCGGTCTGGTATATCTGAATCCCTACTGCCATCCACGACGTGTCCACCGCCAATACAATATCGGAGTCCCACTCGTAGTTCAACGGCTTCAGACACGGTGCTTTTACAAGCGCGTGTTTCAACCGTGCCATGGCTAAATCTTGCTCCATGCCCCACTCAAACTCAATTCCCTTACGAACAAGTTTCTGGATTGGCCTCGAGAGCAAGGCATAATCCTTAATGAACATTCTCAACACGCCCACAGTGCCGAGAAACTGCCGAACATCGGACACATCTCTCAACGGTCCCCATCGTTCTATCACACCTACCCGGTCCGTATCAGGTTTCCTCCCTTCAAACGAACACAGATGGCCCACAACGTGAAACTCCTCCGCACACAGGATAGATTTCGAACCTGAAAACGTGCCGCCCGAATATTTCACACGCTGTACAACACGGTTCAAATTTTCGAAGTGCTCCCAGATAAAACGACGTATTCCAGGGTTCCCAGGTATTACTTCACAAGTGCCATCCAGCAGCTCATAACGTGTTCCAGGCCCTCGAATAGGTACATCGTCGATGTAGGGCATCGTAACATGTGGGATTTCCTCGCGCAGGATGTATGTTACATCGTCGTGGAAAATTGGTACGCTGTTGGTCCAACCTTGTGGCAGCTTAACAAGTCGTAGCGCCCCAAACGGCGTCTGAAATGTGGTAAAATCCCGCGAACCTTCTGCTATATCTCGATGATCATAGCCAGAATATAGATCAAGACAACCTCCACACGCTCGCCCCGCAAAATGACTTGCAAGTTCATCCGTTGCTGGCGGAATACCCGAATGCGCGATGGTAACCGCATTTAACGGCTCCAGAGCATGTACTAACCGAATACTCTTCCCATCTTTCTTGATGACACCGAAGAATTTACTCCGGTACGACGCGTTTGACGGTTCGTAAACACCAGCATCAATTTTATTTTTGATAGTCTTGCAGAACTCTGCCAGTTGACCGCGTGGAATCGGAATGCTGCGTTCCACCCACGTTTCGTGTTCAACTACAGGAAATTCAACCGGTGGGAAGAAATCATGCCGAAAGCTCCCACGCTCCTCATCGTTCCAGGCGAACGCCTGCTCGTGGTTTCCAACCAACTCATGCAACAATTTCAGCTCTTCAGTTTGCAAGAAGCCTCCATGTCTCGCCTCCATCTCCTCCTTCCTTTCCATCGTGTACCTTCCTTTTGGCTCGAACTCCAACGGTCGAGGGTTCAGTGCAGGCATTCCAGCCAACGGATCCCCTTTTATTTCCCGTTTAATTCGGTACCTATCTGGCAACTCTGTGTAGACCGGCCTGACCTTTAATCCCACAGGCTTATACTTTTTACCTGCAAAGACCGAGGTAACTTCACTTTCCTCGGCCGGGCACATAAAATCAACTGCCTGACAGCACGCACAGCGTACATCAACATCCATTGAATGCCAGGTGCGTGAGTCCCACTCTTCTCGTCTCCCACGGAATGCCCTTTCCTTGGCATTCGCTTGTGCTGGCTCATGCAGAACATTTGCGAAGGCCTTATGTGGAACTCCATCCACAATCTCGATACTCTGGTTCACAAATGATTGAAACAACGTCGTCGCCGTTGTATCTGTTTTCAAATCACTTGCGTCCCCCGATGCTGCAATATAGGCCTCAACAATTTTCTCTGCGCCCATATTCCCTCCTCTCGGCCGATATACTTGTTCAATCTTTAGTTCTCCGCTTTCATCGAACCCAACAACTATCCCGATCTCTTCTCCTTGACACAGCTGTGTCAATTCCTCGAAGCGATGCGAAAATCCCTACCAACACTCCCCTGCTGACTGATCTTTTGGTCCAGCGAAGTCGTTCCTTCCTTCCTCGAGTCGTTCTTAACCCGATCGTAAGTTGGCACCGTCCATGCCCTCCCCGAATTCGGGTCTGTTAACGTCAACAGTTGATTCCCGTGCTCGTGGTCCGTCCGACTCTTGGTCAAGACATCGAATGGACGGCCTAGAAGCACTCTATACGCTGGGTTTCGTATAACATGCACTTGCAGGTAGAGTTTTAATTCGCCCCATCTGAACGGCACATTTCTTGCTAATCCCATAGATTTTTCCAGCTGCCCATTGGCACTTTGCATGAAGATATTAATGGTGGGGTCCCAAACCAGACCGCACTTCTGAGCCTCTTCAAGCGACATTGACACAATTTGTGAGCCCGAGTCCAGTACACATTCTACTGGCCCTTGACTATTAATGTAGGGGAATGTTACCCGTAACGGAACCGAATCGCGTGCAACGTAAATTTGCTTGGGACCCTCACCGTCTTCCAGTCCTTCCAGGTACTGTAGATACGGGTCTTGTGCGATAACCGATCCAGCCGGCATACCCTCCACCTCGATGGTTGTCACGAACACACCTTCAACCTCGGGTAAGTCCCCTAAGTCTAATGCGTCACTTCTTAGTTGATTATCCTGTTCAACTGAGCCGATAACCTCTTGCTGTTCAGCGCTCATCACATCGGCCGGGAGAACCAGCTCCTGCCCTTTCAATTCGTTCAGCGGCTGCCGCACTCTAGTAAGCCGAAGTCGTTCTCCTTCCCTCAAATCTTTACTCATTCCAAATAAATCCCCGAGCTTCACAGTGACCTCGGTGTTATTGATGCGTTCCAGCATCTCGTTGGTAAGCCCATCCCTTTGAATTGGCGCCTTGAGTTTATACCCCTTTCCCGAATCCTCGAGAACGCGGTCCGCATTACCATCAAGGGCTGGCAGAGTTCGGGCCCCAGCGCCAAGTGGTTTGACAAATCGATACGGCAACTCCTGCCGGTTCGAGGGCCTTTCCTGGTCCCCTTTTTGGCTTCTTAAGTCTTCGGGTTTATCCCTCTCTGGAGGCCTGGATGCATTGGATCCAACCCGCGCCTCCATCCTTGAGGCCTTTAAAAATCCCGTTCGGGTGGATCGCTGCGTGCACCGCCCCGAGTTTGGACATACTGATCTTGCCCATTATTCCCCATTCGCATAGCATTAAAAACGGTGCGGCCAAGTTCCTCCATATTTACTGTAGGGCTAGGTACAGCATGATTCGAGTATGGCTGCGCCTGCACGGCCGGTGACGAGTGCACTGGAGTGTTTACCATGTAGCCTTGCTGCGTGGGAAGCATCCGCTGCCCTCCAGCCGTGACTTGGTTCAACTTCACCCTCAAGGTGCGTACCTCGTCGCGCAGCACATCGAATTCGTCCTCTGGCATACCACCGAAGAACGCCTCCGAATATGTGTGCTGACCAGCAGCACCTTTCTTCTGCCAGTATTCTTCGACTCGTGCCGCAGGTGAGCCTTTCCCCCTGGGAATATAATTTCCATCCGCCAGTTTTTGTTGACCATCCTCTACTACGACCCATCCCTTGTGGATGTGCCCCGCCTTGACACTGCACTCCCGGGAGTAATGGTCCTCACCATCGCAATAATAACACTGATTCCTCGTAGTTCCACCATTTTGGCCGTATCCGCGGCTGAACTGGCGATCCGAACTATACGTGTTCGCGGTACCACGCGGCGCCGAGTCACGGTGCTCGCTATCCTCGCGATTAGGTGGTGAGTTCTTCATATTCTGGAATGCCTTCATTAGCTCCTCGTGCGCAGCCTTTGATTGTTTCTGCACAACCGCGAGCGCATCTCGCAGACTCGAAACCTCGCCTCCCAATTCCTCAAACTGTGTATCTCGTCGTTCAACCTTAACCATGGGGAACCGGTCCGATCTTTTAACGTCAGCGTCACTCCCCCATGTCGCCTCCGTACCTCCTGTACTCGCGAGCCGCTCCGCCATCTTTACTAATTCATCCAACAAGATTGGGTCCTCTTTGCGGTGATCGACCGCATTTGGCACCGCCGCCTGCTGTCCAGCAGGCTGCAAGTCTGCCTTAATCAAATTGCGCGTGTTAATTGCCATTCTTAATGACTCCGCGAATCCTCGCTCGAGTACGTCAAGATACCGGCGGCAGGCCTCTTTGTTCAATATTATTGCAGGTGCCTGGGTGAGTTTCTTGACCAGCGTGCGGAATCGCATGCCAAATCTGGTCAATTTGCCCTCCTCGGTGCGTCGAATACCCCTGTTCTCCTCACAGAGTCTCTCCAACTCTTCTAGGGTCCCATTCAAGTCCTCTCGAACCTCGGGATAAACTTTCAACACCGCCTTTTTAAATTCAGCGTAGGATACTCCCGCGCCCGCGTACTCTGGCAATCCCCGCCAAGTTTCACGCTTTTTCGCTGGGAGGTAGCTGGTGAGCAGCCTCTTCTTCTCATCATCATCGTTGATTTGCGCCAGCGCAATTATATCATCGACTTGCTCAATAAAATCTTGCAAATCCTCCTTATCCTCCGTGGTAAACTTCGGGACATTAGACTCCCAAGGCCGCGGTACTTTGAAGCTCGCAACTCCGTTGCCAGCGGGTACTCCTGCGTTCGCCATTGTTATCTCGTTCGGAGAAACTGGTCTAAGTGTAAAAGTATAATCAAATTCAGACCCGTCCGAGTCTGGTGGGAATTCCTCGTTCAACAAGGATTGTTCAACAAAAGGTAAGTCGTCTAATGAACTGTCACTTCTGGCGTCGCCTGCGATGCCGAGTTCCTGTTCCGCCGTTGTTCTTCTCTCCGCGTACGCCGCTGCTCGCGCTCGTACAATATCCCTAACTTCGTTCCTGGCTGTCTCTGCCGGTGTCCGACCTAAACTCCTGCCTGCAGGAATCTTCTTCGTCCAAGTGTGTGCTTTGAAGCAACGAGAAAGACCGTGACCAGCACAATCAATTCGATGTTATCTGAATGAACCCCCTCGCGGTGGGCTCCAGTTGAAACGCTTGGAGTGTGCGCTAGTGTGAACTAAAATCCAACAAAACCCAATCCAACCAATCACCGATCCACAGTGATAACCAAAACCCAGTTCTTCAATACAAGTTCGACACCAACTGCAGCACTTCAATCGCGTAAGTCCGGGGATTCCTATCAAAATATATGATAGCTGCAATTCAGATAACAACCGTACGTCCAATCCAATCCAATCCAACAATCCAACTATTTCCGTTCAAATAAAGTCGTCGTTCCCGTTCCGTTCCGTTCGCGTTCCCGTACCCGTACCGTTCCGTTCCGTTCCGAAGAGACACACAAAGAGAGAGAGAGAAAGAGAAAGATCGCAGGTAAACCCGGGCGTAAATTGTTCCATTAGCTACCTACTACCCGTCCTTATATACTATGAATATTTGTCCCCTGCAAACAAGTAATTACATCTGCAAATCTTGGGGTTGAAACACCGTGAATGTCCCATCGTTGCCTTATAAGGCACGAATCCACCTCGAAATGGAGCTCTACACACGAAATATTCTACTTGAAACACACAGTTCTTCAGCGTAACCAAGTTGAACAATACTCTTTCATTGTTCAACACACTTTTGACTCGTTTCTTGGACACGTATCCACGTATCCATGGTCCTGTGACATGTTTGAATCCACGAAACACATCTCAGCGCCCCTGAAACGCGTTTAACCTGGCTGTTGAACGCGTTTCGCCGATGCCATCAGTGGTCACGTGTCCGTGATCCAACTTTCTCATTGTTCTTCGTCGTCTAATTCCTCGGTGACTGTTGCTCTTTCCCATCAATCAATTAATTCCATGGTGACTGCCTGCTGAAACAGGTCTCAAGCGAGTGCTGTGTGCCCCTAGCTGAAGGTGCAACACGTCGCGTATTGCGCACGGCCAGTTCCCAATTCCTATAAGTTTTGATGGAACGCTCTGCATCCTACCCATTGTTCTGCCTCAATAATATTCACATTGTCCCATCTCCCCACGTTCCGGCCCTCTTAGTCCCGTCCCAATTCAACTTGGTTGAGTTTCGTGCCGTGGTGCCGTGGATCGATCATCAACTTTAATGGCCGGCCATCACCGAGATGCCCAATTTCGAACATTTCAAGCTCGAAAACGAATGGCTCCCTTTCAATGACTGGGCCGTCTTCCACGGAATGGTTTGATTGAGGTACAGTATCATTATGGCCCGCGACTCGCAGAAATGTCCCGCGCAGAACGGACGCCTCAATTCTCAAACTGGCGAAGCCGTCCATGGCCATCATCGTGTTGGGTGAGGTCTCAGATACACCGAGCTCCGCAGGTCTATTTCGTCTTTATGGTATCCCTGGAAACTGGCCAAGAGGGGATTTTGCCGCTTGCGATACGACCACCGGAAGTATCAATCTGCGCCCACAATCCCCCCTCAGGAAGTATCAAATATCGCAATCGATGGCGAATGGCGAAGCAATCGGCGGATTCTACCGCATCATCATGAATTTAATTTCGCAAGAAGAAAGCTGTCCGAAATGAAACGGGTGGAGTTCAATGAACAACGTCTACCCCACAATACGACGTATATCACTCGGCACATAGACTGGATTCACACCCACGAATGCCCTCTGGACCGACGATCTTGCGACTTGACGCTGAAAGAGATTTGTATATGTGCTCAGTGAATTTTCATTTCAACATTGATGGCCACGCTCTTCCATTTTACGCAGTGTTCCGGTTCTGCGCTTGCTATGGACAGAGGCGGCCTCGTGCCGTCGCTCACGATTGGTCCGCGTACTGTATCGCTTGCCCTCGATGTACATACGGCACTCGGAGACGCATGCAAAACGGTATCTACCTGGCGCTGTTCGGAAGTCATGGCAATATTGATATTCTGCAAACATGTCAACAACTCGTCGGGTGGATCTTACTCCCGGTCCGCAGACATTAAACCTGGCGCCGAAATACCGGTGTTATCTGCGTTCGGATTCCATAGCTATCGTTGCCATCGACGATCTCACTTCGGTGCCACCAATTCTATCCACGGGAGGATTCTCGTGGCCCCGGTGATTTTTGGCCTGGTTTCTTCTTCCTTGATGCGACAAGGCGGATGTTGTTCGAATTTCCCCGGTATCAGGAAGCATTGGGCGGCGCGGATCCTTGCCACGCACTAGCTTCGAGGCCGTGGGAGGAACGACGTGGAGGACTTCAAGGGGAACGGTATCGCACGTTCCGAAAAGGGACACCAAAAAGTCAATAATATATTCTTCTGCTTCGTCCACGAGCACATACACTAAGATGGTGTCGCGTGTAACCGGGGCGCGGAGGATTCTCGTATCTGAAAGAAGGATACGCCTCACCACGAGGGCTGCGGACAAAGGTGAACTTGTAGCGCCGTGGGGGTACAACTGTTCTCGATTTTCAGGCGCTCGTCTTGAACGCGTGTCTAGCACACCCTCGGCCCCACGGTCGTGTCGTTCACCGTTCTTCTAACGCATTGCCCTAGTTTCATCCAAATCCTTACCATCGCACGGATCGACTGTTTCTTCGCGCCACAACGTCCAGCGGGGAGTTCTTGCATTTGCGATTTGGGCTCAGGTACGTGTAAAGAATGTAGAATCTACTAATCTCCTGTCGCCCGGTGCATTATATCTCTTGACCAACGGTAAGTACTTCCAGGGATGTGATTTCCTTCCCCGACGGAGGGCAGGACTAGTCCCATGTGCCATGAAGCAAATATACGTGGAGGAACCATGAGCAGATACTGAGTATTCCCAGCCGTACCATACCTCTTGGGCAATTATATGCCACATAACTCGCTGGTTTACTTGAAACCTTTGAACGAGGTTTCTCCGCGAGTCCAGACCGTATCACGTCCAGCGTATGCCGGAATTGCTCTAGACCTGATGATGAAGCCCGACGGAGTTTGAATCGCGTTATGTGATTGACGGTGGGAGACAGAAAACAGGAACCCGTTCGCAACCACGCGAGAGTTTTTCGAGGTGCGGCGGTTTTGTGGTGAGCATAATTGTCCCATGACACTGTTTCATGTGGGGAGGGATTGTTTCTATCCACAATTCAAGACGAAGGTGGAAGCGTCGAGCTCGTCTAATGCGCGAGGATATGCCGGAGCTACTATCACCGTGGTTCAACGTGATGTGGGTGCGTATGGACATCGGTCCTGCAACGCTTTCCCGGGGTATCGCTCGCCGAAACGGAAAATGCTCCCACTAGGATACTTGGTGGATATTCTTGAACCGTCACTTAGACAACGAGTTCGGGCTTTACGACATGCAAATACACGGCCGGAACCAAGGATGTATTACGAGAGCAAGCTATGAGCAATTTGTTCCAGGATTTGCTGAGGATGACGAAAATGTGACCAAGGAATTCGAACCATCGGCCATCTCGGCGGTCGGAATAACTTCGCGGTTCAAGTCGGCCTTTGCCGAGCTAGTTCGACGCCAACCTGCACGGTTGCAAGCGTCGGAAGCAGCTTTCTGCACTGCACATTTGAAGGTGCAGATGCCGGAATTTCTTTTTTTGTCCTCTTTTCCTGATATATATTTTGGGCAGAGTAGACACTCCACTCAGTACGTGTGATTCAACCGCAGGGTTTTATACAAGTCTCAAGTAAATATATGGCTGCGGGTCCCATCGCTCTCACAAATTACGACTAGGATAAGACACTTTTCAGTGCTTTCCATGGTACCTTTCAATAGATCGGCCTTCAAATTCCATCGGAAGGTTTTTGATGTATAAAAAAAACCGTACCGCATTGGGGAGCTTAGACTGCTGTGAAACCGTTCCACCTCAACGGTAATTACGTTCCAATGCCTCCGAAACCGATCCATCCTTTGAAGGCCGCGACATGTCTCGAATGCCGGTCAATCGTGGGTTGAATTGAGGCATGTCGAAGTGCAGTCAAATATGGGATAAGCCTCTCGAATGGGGACGGAAATAAAATATTTATTTTATATCATCTTACCTCGCGCCTCAAACCCGGACTCCGTGGCCAGCTTTACCCCGAAAAAGTGAATTCATGGACCGGAGTCCCGCTGTTAAAGGTATATAGGTCCGCTCCCTCGTTGTTCGATCTTCCTGAAGCAGGCATTGCGGTTCAAACCTCGGCGACTTCAACTCTGTCAACTGGTGCGGTATCCGACTGGGGAAGGACGATGGAACATCACCGCCAATATATCGACATACCAAGTAGTGTTGCCGCGCCCCATGTGTCTTTGCCAGTGGGGAAACAAGTTTAGTTCAATCCATTATTTTTTGTCTTCTGTTCGGAGACGTAATACGCATGGATACGACGGTCGTGAGAGTTTTTAACCTCTTAGTAGATCGAATCTCGTCAACAACTTCTCCGTTTCCCTTACATGAGTCAACCATGCTTCACCTACCAAGGCCCGCTATCACCGTCCCGGCCTTATTTAAGGGTCAATCATACGAAACTACCGACGCACAAATATAATTCATATTGCCGCTCCTCCACAGGGACGGTGATAGCGGCAAGCCAAGACGTGCGAGAATTCGCCGCGATCTCTGTGCCGTCGCGACGTGTCGGGCGACGGCGTTTTGCGGCCATCAGTGCGCTGCCATGAAAGTCGGGTGAGAATGGACTGAAGTTGAGTTGAGGCGCGAAAAAGCAGCCGAAATGTCCCGGGTTCGCCAAACTGGGATGCGTGGTTGAACCCCGGCATACCTGATGACTTGGTTGAGGTCCCTGCTTCTAATATTGGTTACATCCCATTTCTCGATAGTGCTGCGGGGTAAGGGTGCGCTCCTTGTTTCATACAAACATCCCCCCTCGGATGAAGCAACTTGTTTCAAAGTTTGAAAAATTCGCCCTTGGGCCCCAGATCCATCCTCCTGGGACTTCGACCTTTGGTCCGAGCTTGAGTAAGCGAATTCAAACCGAATTGCTGCGGGCGCCGCTGACCTCTGACCACTCATCTGGAGGGACACGTGCGTCCAGGAGGGTAGTATGACTTCACTGTGCATCCGGCGGTCATCAGCTGGTGAAAGGAAGATTAAAGTTAGCAATGTTCAATGATCACCACTAAAACGGCGGAAGCAAAAGGCTATGCCGCACCAGCATCGATATGGCGTCACGGAAGGAGGAATTGAAGTTAAACCACGAAGTTGCGTCACGAGGGAAATACACGAGAGCTAATCCGGATCGATATCGCGCCGGCATCCAATCTTCAGTGAGCAGTCCAGCGGGGCGGTGCGTATATGGTTAAACTTGCGGAAAGCCACGCAGGATCCACACTTTGCCCTGCGAAGCGCCGACGCATCGATACGGGTTCAATTAATAGCTGCAAGTGCGAATCAGGGAATAAGAGCTAGCCGCAGTGGGACTGGCTGGATTCTATGGCTACCGCGCAATCAAGGGGCGAAGGTCTTTGATGTTGGCTATTAATGCGCAGTCCGGAAGGCGGGAGGAGAGGAGGAGGGCCGTCTTAGAAGACCGGCGCACAAGCGATCGGTATAGGTACGGGTATTGGCGGAGAACGAGTCTTGATTGGAGAGCAGATATGAACGGTAGTTTAAATTGGTGAGGGCATTGAGATTCTCGAGTTCGAGGATGAGCCGAGATTAAATGGCTGCGGACGCTCAATGAGCTGGGACTTCCTCGCTGAGAAACGTCCGATTCAGGCGTATCGCATATGCAGGTGCATGATCCGGCGTTGAGATGAGGTCACGGCGGACCATGGTGAACACGGCGGAGGGGAAGACGGGGATATTAAATTCAAACATTTGATAATGGTTCGACGATGCCTGTTTGGACGAGTTGAGCGGATCTCCAGGCACACGACGGCAAGGACGACAGACTTGAACAGCAAGACAGAATGATGGAGAGTTCAAAGTAAAGGTCTGGAAGGCATGATAAACATTTGCAAGATGATTACATCAGCAAACCCTGGGTTTTGCTGTAGTTGCTGTAGTTGCTGTAGTTGGCCATAGTTGCCATAGTTTTGGGCCCAACTGTGTAGTGCTCTGTAGTTTGGCAGTCTCACTATGTAGTTCTGCATAGTTTTTGGGCACTCTACATATTGCCATATAGTTCAGGTAAATAAATACCCTTCAGTTTCAGGCTTTGTAACCTGGTTATGAACGAGCAGCTATATTGAACCAAAGTGGTATTCAACATTTGTCCTCTACAGTAGCCGAAAGTAATTTTAAATCTTCAAACCGCCGGCTCTGGGAATGTATTTTGCGTTTTCTACCTTAACTAAGCTGTTTAAGGGGAAATCACTTCAGACAACTCTTGTAGCCCTTTTCGAGCTCTACAAGTTTGGTTTCGGGTCTATTTTTAGACATGTAAATATTTTAGACCCATCCTAGGTTTGAGAACCCTCGAGCATGCTAACATGTTGTATACACCTCTAAATCGCGGTAGTAGCAAAGAGGTTGGACGAGAAGCCAACCTAAAGGCACATTGGGTTGGGATCAGAGGGGTCATACCTATCCTATTGGGATGCTATGTGGACAATGGACTCATGGCTTAGTTGGTAATGCGCTAACATGTGAATTTTGGTCGAAATCCGCGAGGTCGCCAGTTCGATCCCCGTAGTAAACACACTTTATTTAATTACCGTCGCTTCAAATAAATACCTAATATAATATAATGTAGTGTACTACACTGGTAAGTAACCGTTCAGATGGACTCTAATGGCATTGAATGTATCCTAAGTAATACTTTTCTTAATCTGAGCGGCTGAATTATAGGAAACTACATAGAACTATGTAGTGCTCCCTCCAAACTATGGAGAACTATGTAGTACACCCTGCAAACTATAGAGAACTATGTAGAGGGTACCCTTGCTATGGAAACTACAGGAGCTATGGCAACTATGGGAACTACATAGCTCTACGTAGCACACCCAGGGTTTGCTGATGTAATCAAATAAAGTAAAACACAAGCTTTAACTGTAACTTCCGTACGGGCCGCCACCGACCTAGCAATATCGGCGCGATCTTGGGCGGAAGTATCCCTCTCCCTGCACGTAAAAAGCTCAAGATTCCCCTGGCTGCGAATACGAATAAACGCCGAAGGGAAACCCCAAATATCAGCCCGCGAGGTGAACTTTCGATAAGGAAAATCAACGACGAATATTCGCTTTTATATCAGCCTAGTTCCCACGCACGGGCCACTTACTGCTGCACGTGCAAACTGTTGAACTTCATTTCGTGGAGGCAAAAACTCGCTGGAATTGCTGCCTCAAGTGCAAAAAATGATGGCCTCCCGTTTATGGACCTCCTGTGCGATGTGTATTATCTCTATGGCTCTTATTTGTCTTTACTGCTCTGCTTTTTTTTCTTCTTCCCACCAACCCAGTGGCAGTGCCGACGTGCACGGACCACCACGTAATCTGCCAGCGGTATAAAAAGCGGAGCCCGAAATTTGATTTCCTTTTACAGTCCCTCGCTGCGTTTTGGCTTACGAGCCCAACCCCCCTCGCTCGCACTGGGGTGCGATCAACCGCGGCGAGAAGATTGGTCGTTCTTCCGACACTGGGCATGCCGTTTATCGATGTTCATACTGATCAAGTGGCTAATCAGCGTCGGAAACATTTCATTCTTTCTTGGATTCTTTCCCTACATCACCAGTAGATCTGAATGAAATTATGTTCGATGTTGCTATATTTGACCTTTCATGAGACAACGTTCGCTGTTATAATTGGTGGGTAATGGTTGCATGCACAGGGGGATACGTGGACTGTTGACCTTGCGCCGTAGACTGTAGACTTCTGGCTATCAGTTGACCTAGATCTAGACCTGTCACATTTATCAGCGATCACGGAATGCCACCATGGGCTTCGGCACTGCTTCGGCCTAATCGGCATCATTGCCCTGTATGCTGCCGAGGTTCAAATTCACCTGTGGAGATATTAGCGTCCTTTTTGACGGTTTCACGCTGCAAGAGGTGTATTTTAGTTGAGATACCCACTTGAGAAGCACATACTCGATAAAAGCAACATCAAAAAAAACGCGACACGACGGAACAAAAAGCAAAAAGCGGCATGGTTCCGTTTTTAGATCTCGTGTCAGGTTTCTGGGCTCAGACTATGGCTAAAATGGAGTAATGTAACGAAAGGGGAGCACAATAAGATTCTGGAACAGAGAACCTGATGGTAGGATGAAAAGAATATTTCTGTATTTACCAGCCGAACTAGCGCTGAGGTCCACATCAAAGTCCCATCCCGAAGTCTACCGCTAGGTCTATAACTAGCCTGGCTGTATGAACCAGTTAATTGTATAATGTAGACAGGTCTATCCGGAGGTCTAGTAGACCGGTCTATAGACCTTGTTCCCTGTGCATCCAACACCTACTCAGAACAACAAGTCCGGTCAAGCGGCGCATAAATCACCTGAATGGAACTAAATAGTGAGCGGAACGCCCAAACTTTGCATGGCAAAAATAAACTGCGGTTTGCGCGCGGTTCAATTTGTTTTGTCGTGGCAAATGGTTCTCCCGTGAATCCTGAACGTCGAAGGACGACACAAACTCAACTCAACTAAATCCTCCGTTCAACTTCCTGGTACATACCTCGGAATTATGACAGAACCATTACTTAGTAATGACAGAGGGCGCCGGGCTACGGTTTGCCTCTCTATACATATTTCTAGAAACCCAAATTTTCGCCGCTGTTTTTGTTCCGCAGGTAATTGTCTTCGCCGTTGTTCCGAGAGCAAATCGACTGAAGTTGATGCAGCCCCCCTGCGACGTGGGGCGCTCTGAACGGCACGTTGAAACAAGACTGCGAGCCGTTAAATACCTCCGACTCCAACCAGGCGTCTTCGCGCACGTCTGCGGTAACACAGTGGGCTTTACGATCAGTTAAACGACTCCATTCCAATTCGTTGCTTGCATATGTTGCGTATGAGTGTTGGCCGAAGGTCCATCCAGTGACGGCAGAGTAGAAATGGGGCAACCATGCGGAATGACCGCCGAAATCTTTTCAGCGCTCGATGTTGTGACTAGGTCTGACTAGGTGGAGAGAAAGCTTGGATGGTAAAGAACATTGAGGATGTCGTCGTCGAAAATGCCTTCGGCCACCGTGGAGTTCAACGCCCTAAATTTGTGGATCTTCGTCGGTTATCACAGATCTCATGGACAACGACCCTCATTCCGATCACATACCACGCGGGGATGAATACGGGCTGAGCGAGGCCTTCACTTTCTTGGCGACCCAAGCGTGAGGTTAATTTCAATTCAACCGCGCGATGGTCACGAGATTGCTTGTTTCAACAAGAGAACGATCGCTTGGTCGGAAACGTACGACCGAGAAGACCGGGCGAAAGAAGAAAATGGCAGTCAGTTCCTAGCCATCATTTGGGGCGGCTCCGTTCGGGGCAGATAAATTGCTTTTACCAGATACAAAATTTAGCCTGGCTCCTGTGAACCTTGCAACATGGCTGCTGCCGCGAGAGAGGCACCGGGAACCTGCGACTCGATAAACAGCGGTCTTAGGTAGGGAGAAGCACACTACAATGGCGGCGTTGTCGCCAGTTCCACGAGAGAACTCAGCATTCCGTACACCGCGCGCGCATTTGTCGTGTAGAAATTACTGCAAATGGGTTCAATGATCCGGGAAATTTCAGTACAGCACAGCAGGAGTACCTCTATAAATCTGGTGTAAGATTAATTTTATCCATCATGCGGCAAATCGGAAATTAACGGTATATGGGCTTCTGCTGCCGCACTTAGCGGAGACCGTTATTCTCCTGCACAATAAGTAGACGAGGAAGAGAAGAAGGAATGTCTGAGAGTAAGAACAATGGTTAGAATCGATTAATTATCACAGATTGGAGACATTAGGTCACGAAAGCTAATTAAGGCTAGCCGATCGCGAATTTGCCATGTATTCTCGACCAGTATGCACTCAGGGAGGACGGGGAAGTGTGGTGCGGTGTGCTTACATCCGAGCATCGGTTATCCTGTTGAGTGATCGTCAGGTCCCCGAAGGCAAATTATTCCACCACGATTCAATGGCGGGCGCTCAAAGAATTCGCCGTTCACGGCGTGGAGGGTGCTGCGAGGTCACCAGTCACTCCATTAGGAGATGGAGCAGATCCCAGTCGCAGATTGCCGAATTTCAGCGAGAGAGAATGTATTCCGTGATAAGTACCCAGAATAGTACAGTACGAAAAGCCCAGCCAGCTCGGGAGGACATGCACATTGAGCGAATGGGTCATGGCACATAAATGATTTGTGCTGCAGAGTCGTAAGCATTACTAGTACTGGCCCTGGTGAACCGGACATGACCAATGACACATTTCGGAGATAGCCTCGACTATGCCTCCTACCCTGTTGGAGATCACAAGGGCCACATCGTGGAACTAAAAAGATATGGAATTCTCACCCGTCGGAAGGGTCGCTAAGGGCGTGCGGGTTAAGACTTGGAGAAATAGTCGGGAGTCCAATTTTTATACTGCCTATGGTAGATTGACCACGCCATAATTCTGGATAAGCATGCATCGATAGGACGGTGTTCTGATATGAACGGCAGAATAAATTGAGCACTTGACTTCCCAGCAGACAGCTCGACACGGGGGGTACACACAGGTCATAGCCAATATATTCATTGGGACAGGGTGTCAAACGGCGTGCAGAAGGAAGGCGATGCTCACCAAGAAAAAGAAAAGATACCGAGCTGCTACACGCAGGGTCAATATCACTGTCAATGATCGAACATCACAACGACAGTGTATCCCTGTCTTCAAACGGGAAGCCCGAAGAACTTTGAATCGGCGAATTTGGTACGATCGAATTTCTATAGTGAAGTGTGAGATAATTATTACGGTCGCCCGTCGGTTGAGACTGGGCCTGGCCAGGAGGGTGCTCCGAGCCTGTCAAAGGGCCTGAGGGCCTGATACGCAGATATGTCCACTTTCGGCCGGCTGCAGAAGGAGCGGAGTCCTAAGAATAAATCGGCAGCTCGGTCGCTACGGGAAGCCCGCCGGCCGGTGGGGTGAAACGAACGAGTCCTGGAGTCTGGACCTCAGGCCAACTTTTTTCACAGCTTGGCAACCAGGGGTGCGGAGAAATCCAATTCACGGAGAAACGGTTCTAAGTGGAGAGGTCTCGTTGGTCAAAACGCTCCTGTTGGAAGATCCTGCGTTTGACTGTAAAATGCATGAGGTCGATAACTAAAGCGACAGGTTAGCCAATACGTCCTGACGAGCAACGTCGACCAAGTTTAACCTCGAAAATCTGGTATCAGCCGTCTGCGGGGACAATAGAGACGAGGACACAGTCGGGAGAAACCACCGCTGACATAGCAGGGGCAAAGTTGGCGACGGAGCGGACACAAGTGGTGGAGAGGTCTCGTTGGTAGAAAAACGCTCCATGTAGAATGTACGAGATTGAGCACGCCAACGAGTGATAAATTAGCCAGTCGACCTGAGGAGAATAACGTCGACGGGTAGTTTTGCACCCGAAAATCATGTTAGTGGTCACTTCCGTCAGCCGTCTGCGTGGTCAATAGCAAGGAGGGCTCACCATTGAATCGCAGGCGGAAGGAAGAAACCACCGTTGGTACCAAGGGATCGGCCGGGCGAGGTCGGCAATGTGCGAGCAGTAAATTCGATGTGGCCCCGTAATCGAGCGGGAGCGACGTTTCCCACTCCATTAAAGACAGAGGCGCGGGGAATGGTCGGCGGAGAAGACTCGCCACAATTAAGAGGACGCCACCAACGCCACCCCACACTTCGACCGGTCCCGCAAAGAACAGTTTCTCGCCCGGCCATTGTGTCTCTGCCGCTGTAATGAAGGACGGGTGCAGAATGCGGACGATTTTCGCTCCTCCATCGCCCCTCCCCCCTAGCGCGTTCGGACATTGAGGCAAGTCCGTGTCGTTGGGCTCACTCCCAGGTGGGCGTCGCCGGGGTAGAGCAGCGATACATAAGTAGGAGGATGGGGCTGAGGGCGAAGAGCACGACACTCGGCAGGTTCTGTCATAAATGACCTGTGGGGCCGCGCTCAGTACGCGCTGCGACATTTGCTGCGACTGCGCTCCGCTGCCACCGTTGCGTCCAGGGCAATGGCAGGTTACAAGATCGTCCGTGCGTACGGGCGGCATCACCCTCGTTATGTCTTCTGCTCGCACATTGACGTCGGTTCCCTCTTCAGCCCAGACGAGACCTCGGCTTCGACGTACTGAAGTAACCCTTAGCCGTAACAAGGTCCTTTGCAGCACTTCGATGCCGTTCGATGCGCAGCAGTGTTGCCACTGGGACTTTCAATTCGAATTGTCACTTGAGGCCGGGTTCCGAGGGAGTGTGCCAGTACGTTGTGAATATAAGATACCTCAAGTTCGCTGGACGTAGTACAAAACTGGGTCGAGGGATGCGAAAAGATGTCGCAGACTCGCATGAGTTCGGTACATGCATCTGCATTGGTCTGTTGCTCCGCCCTCGAGGCCCCCAAGGGCGGAGCAGTCGCTGAGGCAGCATAGGTAGTTTTTTCTCCGCTTCTTCTGCGCAAACGCCTCCGTCTATCCGCAACACTCGAGCAAGAGTCTGAGCCCGAAGTGAAGTACCCGGCGGCGACGATGCCAGCCGTTATGACTGCGGCGGTTTCTGTGGTGAAGAGCGTGGGTTGGCTGGAGCCCATTTTTGTAGATTTCAAATATAACGGGCAGAAAATGAATCGGGAAATCAAGGGCGGTGGATTTGGGAGATGGGCGGAAGCAGAAGGCGGAATCGAGTGAACACGTGCCGCTGCTACACAGGGACAAATAACGCGCGCTGCTCCGCGCCGAGTTAGGGGTCTTCGTCGCACTTCACCGATCCACTGTGCGTGAAGTGATTGCAGGTGCAGGCCGATTCAGGCGTGTGAGGCTGAGAAAAAGAGACTAATATTGATTCAAAAATTGTAGTGGCAGAAGACCCGAATCGAACAGCCGGTTTCTGCCTTCTACGCGAATTCGTCATCTCGACGGAAAGCAGATGCGAACCTCTCGTTACCAGGCCTTCCTATATTTTTTTTAGCTTACGAATTTATGAGGAGTTTTCAAGCTAGAACTGACTTTGAAAACCAAAAAAAGATGTTCCAAGAGTAGTAGAAAGGGCTTGGTCCCAGATCGAACGGGTATCTCTGTATTACATTTGATAAGGAAGTTCATCTCGGCGTGGGCAGATGCAGATTTCACTACCAAGCCTTCCCCAAGCACTAAACCCTCGAGCGTGAGCATGTGCCAGAGTTTTGAACTTCAACTGACATTGAAAAAATATGAACACAACCTATGCTTGCTCTACCTACCGCACTCTTATGAGACGCATGTGGGACCATCCCTATGATGGTTTCTGCAAAAAGTTATCGAATCGGCCGGCACTGAAACTGAAAAAGAAAACTGCTCGAGAAAGAGGCCCATGGCTGAGTGGCGAATCGAACGGGTGTTGCTCTGCCGAAAATTTTCCATCCCAAAAGCCAATCTAAATACATTGGGGACTGCCCACTACCGCTGGCAAGCCGTGCTAGCAACATTTTAACCTTGGCTTGGGCTGCCCGGAGAATCTACAATGACAAGACCATTTAAACTTGAGTTTCGAAAGAGTTGTTAATAGGATAAACACCGACCCTAACTAAGTGACACTTGACTGACACTTTGTTTGAATAAAGTCCGCCGTTGTTCAGAGGAAAAGGTCGTCACAGGCGCGTGTAAAAGAAATCTGGCCCCGGAAATGGCCGCTGATTCTTCTCCTTTCAGAAAGCCTTTTCACATATTTTGCTTTATTTTGGCTTTATTGGATAAAGTTCAACACGGAACTTGCACGGAACGGTCGGAACACTTGATGTGATGATTGTTGCGGCCGTTTGAAAGGATGTGGGAAGAAGTTGCCGAAGTTCGTCCACACCGACGACCGGCAAAAACTGCTGAATCGGGCACCCTGCCTTTTTGGACTCAGCACACGCAAGCGCTGTAGATCGCTGCCAACGCATGACGGCTTTTCACACAACGGCCAGTCTGCTCGTAGTAGCACGCAGATGCTCCTCAAGCAGCCTCAAGCTCTCTCCAGAACTGCTTCAAGAGATTGGCATTCAGGTATTCAGTTTCTGAGTTAGTCTCGTAAACAGACTCCATGTACTTTTGTGAAGACAATCGTTCACACGTATGTATTTCTGAGTGTCAGTACTGAGTTGAATATAATTGAACTTTTTCCCAGCTCCCAACCCCAGACTTCAAGTGGGAGGACGAGGGCGAAGCTTTGAGACTCTCAATGTGATTTCTGGGGAGGGACTGCACTCCAACTGTCCCACTGGTGGCACCGGCCGATGCTATTAGTTCTATTAGTTCAATACAATTTAGTTCTATTAGTTCAATACAATGCAATACAATGAAGGTTCAGTGGTGTAGGGGTTATCACATCTGTCTCACAAGCTGCTTGTACACAGGAGGTCCCCGGTTCGAGACCGGGTTGAACCACTTTTGTTTTTTCGTTCAATTTTTCTTCAAACAAAAACTTCTCAGTGCCTTCGGGACGCCTTCACATCCAGCCCCTGAGTAATCATCCGCAGTGGCCCCCGATTGGAACCTAAGCTTTCGTTTGGTTCTCTGATTTTTATCAGTGGTTGATTATCAGATCGCGCCCTTTACTTTGCTCTAGTTTTGCACACTGCGTCTTTTGCCGCGGCGGTGGGTATGTACCTATGTGAGACCAGAAACGAGGACGGCGGGAAAAAGTGATGGGATGCGTCCCCATTTGGATGATATCTTATGTTAACGGCGATGAGCTCCATTTTGGGAAGAGGGCGTTCAACTGAATACCGAAGAATATTCAGTTTGGGACTCTCAAGACACTTTTGTACCTCGCAATACAGCCGAAATACATTGGCAATCTTCACCCGTGGGTGGCACTGGATTGCTTATTGTTCCCGTGATGCCAGCGGCGGGCTATCCTTAGTTCCTTGCCCATGAATCTCCGCCATCAACTAAACGCCCCGAGCCGGCCTGTTCCTGTCCACAACCTGTTTCCCTGCACCATTCGAAATTGCAGCTTTCGAAATTACGCCCTATCCCACCGCAGAATTCGGGTCCGGTTGTGATCTTCGCAAAGTCCGGGCTGGCTTTGCGGAGAGCGTAAATGATGATGTTGCTCATGGGTCGAATATTTTTTCCCTCGTCGTTTCCCTGAACCTGGTAGTCCTGCTTTCGGGCTCAAGCACCGACTTTACCGTGGATCTCTACAGGATCATTGAAAATAGTGTAAAGGCCTGTTTTTTTTTTTTTGGCCTAAATGTCAGGACCGGTTTGCCGAAAAAAATGTCAGGATTGATACAGGCAATGTCAGGAATTTTGGAACAGGCCTTTTTCTTTCGCTTAAAATAGCGCCGGGGCCCTGACTTATTATAAATTCCTTCCTGCTGCCGCAGTTTTGTGTGGAAATTACACACGTTTCCAAGTAAAACCGGCGCCGTCAAACCATTTATTTGAATATATTTTCCTTCGCTGCCACGATGTCAGGGTTCGGACCCGGCCGTCGCGCTCAGGACCTCGATTTTGTCAGGATTCTGATCAGTCCCTGGAGGCCAAAATCCCCAATGTATTTTCATTGGTCCTATCTCTGCCCACTGTTGTCGAGAACCAAGATCTCGCCCTGCTTTTCGGAATTTTGATGGCTCGTCATATAAGCTTGCTCCATTCCCGCAGTATTTCGATGAAGATTCGTCTTGGTCCGGCAACTTTATCCAAACGACGTTCAATGGAAGGAAAATAAATCCCAATTATGTCGCTCTGGCGACGACCATTTCATTATTTCTATATACGCTGTATCTGGCCCAAGGGCTACGCAGCAGTACACTACGTTAAGTAGTTGGGGGTTTTATATGTAACTAGTTATGGTGGGCGCAATGGAATACCTATTTTCTAGTGGCGTGAAGAGAGCGAAGTAAAGTAGAAAACATGAGGGGAATCAGAGTGATGAGAGAAAACATTTAAGAGAGCGGAAAGGAACGCGGATGAGGATGAGGTATATCGGTTCGTGGTTTGCAGGAGGAGATGATATTAAGTAGTGGAGTATGGTATCGGAGGACGAGAGAGGAGAAGAGAGGGAAGTCACGAGATAACGTTTCGTATCGGAGATGAACCGTGCAGTAGCTTTGGCGACTTTGGGGTGATTCAGGAGAGTTCGAACGTCGACCGCGCCAAGCAGACCTGCGTTGTACGACGCGTGCTGGAGGGGAGGTCGGAGGTGCTCCCACGCCGGGCAGTGGAGTAAGAAATGCGCCCGAGTTTCGAACGCAGCACCGCACGCGTCACACAACGGGGAAGGCGCGAGGCGCGTTAAGCGCGGAGAAGTCGGTGCGGAGGCGCGAAATAGGGAGATATCGGCACGGGGTAGCGAGGAGAGGTATGGTGAGCGAGGGATTAGGGACGGTGGGGAGTCGTCGATTTCCCAAACGAGTCCAATGTTGATTCAATTTCGGACTGGCGCGGGATCTCTGATGGCGGCCACATCATCGGAGACAAAACTTCCGCGCATTCGCGCGGTTCAGGCTCATTCTTGCTCGAAATCATTCGGATGTGCTCGATGTCAATATGATGCATTTGGCAGAAACGCACTGCACTGAGGAATGCGACCGAGAGGCCATCATCGACGAGGACAGCATCCACGATCCCGGGGATACGCGCAGTGCATGGGTACAAGTACCTCCTCGACGACAGCAACACATGTTCATGCAGGTTTCTTGCAGTCGGGCGTGCTTGGTTGTAAGGTATGTGGTTCGACAGACGGGTAGTGAATTGCAACTCAACATTGTTCAGAGATTCGTTTCAGCCGCATGAGCACTTTATCCCTGCGCTTCCGGATATGTCGGATTTGCTGGATAAAGTAGCCTCTGCGGAGGCCAATGAAGGAGAGGCGCACCTCATGGAGGGGAAGGCAAGTTGCGGAAGGGTAATCACCGATGCCCAGAACGACTGTTATTTGTTCGCGTTCCTTCTCGAGTGGGTACAACAGGAATACGGTAGGCTGTAGCGAAATGAATTAGATGGATAATATGTAGTGTGTGGGTAGTAAAGACAAATGAGGGTGTCTGCGAGCATGGTGCCATTTTACTCCAGCTTCCCCAACTCTTCTAAGCGCAGTAATACAACATCCTTACTGGTCTCCTGGATTTCTCCCGCAAGGAATATTTCATCGAGGATGGCATAGACCTTATAGAAATTGAAGACCAGGTCAAGCTCATTGACGTTTTCAAAATAATTGTCTAATGAGCAGATTCTGTCAGCTAGCTGTCCATCCTCCACTTTGTGTCATAAGGAGATACCTAGGACTTCGACGAAAAAGTGTATGACCTCCAGATACGCGAGTTCGTTGTCGTTTGCGTCGACGCAGACGCAGAAGAAGAGTCCCGCGTACCGCCGGTAGACAATTTTGTAGTTTCGGAACTGTATTGAAACATTCAGCGGCCACACAGGGTGACATTTGGCACGAACCTCTACAAAATTGGATTGAAATCTCTGGTCCCTGGAGCTTACGGCTCGATGGACCTCTCCTCGCAAGCGAACCTAAAACTCAGCAAGCATGTCGGGGATTTGTGTGGGTCGCACCTTTTCCTCATCCTCGTATGGGACGTACCACTTTGCCAGTCTTGTCTTCCCTTGTCGATTCTGCAAAGAGCGAGTGTTCAGAGCTGGGACAATGTCAGGCCAGAGGAGAGGCGCACCTGGACAAGAATGAATCTGATCATGGCTTAGAGAAAGGTGCGGAGATCAACCACGTGGCAGAGTTGGGATCAACAAGTCTTGCCGAGTGATGCGGCGGCTCCGTTCAGCCGAATGCTAAAAACGTTTAAACCTGGTTTCTTCCAGCTAAGTTCAACTTGCGTTTGTGTACCTCAAATCTCCTTGTAACTGCAGCAGAGCGAGGAATTGTATTCCTACTAACCAAACTAAGATACTTAACACTGATGCTAAGGAATTCGCATGTGAGCTGAGCTTTAAACCGGGACGAACTAAAGTTAAGTGTGGAGCAGAAGCTAGCTGAACTTGAGCTCGAAAACAATTTGTGTCTATCGTTTTGAACTTAGCTGTCAGAGTTGGCAATCAAAAATCGGGGGCATTGAAGGTCCAACCTCAGATTCCATGAGCCTCAAACGACAATGCATTCACCGATCAATGAATGGGCGGTGGTGCCTTAATACTCAAGAAGCAGGTAAGAGTGGCATCGGTTGAGGTGTCTGTCCGCGAGAAACTACCTGAATCAAGTCATTTGCATGTTTGGTTTGTTTGGTCTACCACCGTCATGCGAGTTGCATCGGCATGAATACGAAGGAGACAATACAAAAAAAAAAAAGATCAACACATGTTCAATATGCCCAACGCAATTCAACCTCTATGGGCTTAGCTCAAGCGGAATTCAGGCTAATGGGAGGCATCCCTGCTCCAGGGAATAGTGCGACACAAACTCCGGCTTTTGACCATTCGAACCGGTGACCAGGCAACTTGTTCTTCTGTTAACCAGAAATCTCACAGCAATGGTCTATACGGGTGTCGTTCTGGAGGTTTTCTTTTCCTCAAATTGCCTGCTCACCCCGGCGCAATTCAAACCCTTGTCGAGTCCCACAACTTGGTCCGTGAACGAATGAACATGACTCCTAATTGTTGTGACTCGAAATCTTCCGCCGCGTTCACGAAAAAAATGTCCGTGAATATCGTGTTTCCCTTGGGTCCTATTCCTGGAAACCTGGCGAATGTCACTCACGACTGAACAAAACAAAACCCAGCTGTTGTTTTCTTTTGATTTCAGCATAGATTTAAACCGTGGGAGAGTTCGTCGTCAAGGAGACCAGGGCGGTGCCGCGACTCGGAGTCATTCGTTCCATCTTGGTTTTGTGCGCCATGCTCCTTGACTTATCTGTCGAGCTACTGCTGGAAATCGGGTATAAAGTGGGTGAACTCATGCTCTTATCGCTACCGCCGACTCAAACTTTGCAGTTGGCGCGTAGTGACCACAAGAATGTTCGAGCAGTATGCAGGGAGACCAGTTATGCCATTGGCCCGCTCTTCTTCTCTTCAATCTCATTGAAAAGTCGGCGTCTGCGGCTCGAAGACGGCATCTCGCTCCTCGAGTACCTTGCAACTGGCCAGACAGGGTGGTCCACTTACGCCAAGACGCTGTCGATTGAATCTGGAATTGGGCCTAAAGAGACCGATTCGGTCTCCGATCTTCCTGCTGATGTTCTAAAGCGACTTCTTGCCTCTGCGCTAGATTCCCTGAAGGGCATTCGAACCGTCGTGTACGATCATTTCGCCCGCACGCAAAATAAAATCATTGACACCCCTTAGATGGAAGGTGCAAAGCGAATATGCGTTGGAATTGGATGCCATCTCCGAGCATCTGCAAACATCCTCTCTCCTGGAGAATCTCGAGGTGACGCTGGATGGTTATGGAGACCCTGACATCCAGTTGGGACAATTTTCAAGCCTTCGTAGCTTGAAGATAACCACACCTTACTGGAAGGCGAGCCCGATTGTCCCTCAGGTTTCAAAGATCGTCGCGGATTGCAGCGGTCTTACCACTTTGCACGTCTCCGGCTACAGGGACTGGGCTGATATGTGGTCGACGCTCTGTGCGAACGACAACCTGCAGCTCCGCCTCAAGGACATAAGCACCACTGTTGTCACCGTCGACTTGCTGCAATATCTTAGCTCCCACTCTGGTATCGAGAAGTTGGCGCTGCTGCGCGCTGATGGGGGAAACCGCGCCAAAGCGGACCACCTCGCGGATGTATTTTTTCACACCGTTTCCCAAACATGCAGAGACGCTGGTGGAACTGGCATGCCCCGCCGGCTACGAGAGCGGCTGGAGTTTTGGCGCGCACAACATTGATGCCATTTGCAAATTGGCCAAGTTAAAGACCCTCACGATGAGCGTCAACGCCGAGGACGTGCAAGGCGTCGAGCCGTCGAGGAATGCTGTGGTACGTATTTTGTAAAATCACACGCGCAAGCAGTGACTCAACGCGTGTTCAGGATCTGATCCTTAGAGCTGTGGCTCACCTGCCTTCTCTGGAGAACGTTTCAATTTGCCCCGCTTCTTCCCAGAGCAGTCGCGGTGCAAAGTGTGGGAACCCCATCATCCGACATCACAGGATGATGAGGGGAGCCATCAACAGGGCGTTGCTAAACTTCAGTACCTACGACCAATCTTCCGTCGTTGTGCACCTGGGCTCTCAGCCTTACAGGCTCATGCCTGTTCAGATGGCGGGCCCACCTAATGAGCACGACCCGGCCGTGGAGGACCTTCTACTTGGCTACTGCCTATTCAAGTTGTAGTGCCAACTTCAATTCTCCTTGTTCGGAATCGTTTCTGGATTGATAGTGACCTTGTATGGAATAAATGAGCCGAAATAAATGACCATGTATCCTCTGTCACGACTCGCCGCGTGTCGACGAGTCTACTTCTGCTGGGACTAAACTAAACCTCGACGCGTCCTGGAAAGACTATTTTCTCTCCGAATCAAAGGCGCGTGCTATTCTTGGATGCCGTGCATGTTCGTCTTCTTAACCAGACGCATACACCCACCGGCGCCGAGACCTAGAAAGTTCATTGGAGACTTGGATTTTACTTTGGCCTCCCTGTCGAAGGCGCACAGTCCGGCCACGGACTTTTCGGGTTGATGTGCCGGGGAGGCTGTGAGCGAATATGTGGTTGGCTGTGAAGAGAGCTCATGAATCTTGGTTGCAGGCTGGCTGACTGGGCGAGCATGGTCACTTCTCTGATTCCACTACCGGTGACCCAGCTGGCGCCGCCGGGAGATAAAACCTACCAGCAACTGTTCGATGCCCTGGAGAGAGAGTTGTATGCTGGGCTGAACGCAGAGCCGTAAACCCGAACCACCGGAAACCGCGACATTTTGAGAGGGCGATGCTACAACAACACATGCTCAAGCTACCTCAACTCACTTAGACATATTTCTTAAATTACAAGTTATTAAGACGCGTCGGGCTTTGATCCTTTGTTGGATTGTGCGCCAGTTCTTTCCCGCTCGGGATCTCAGCCACTTTGAATTACATTCCAATCAAGCTTGCCTCAAGAAGGTATTAAGCGAGGTCTCGGCGAGATATTCACACGTATTGAAATTAACTAGGCTCTTCGATACGGTATGTTAGTTATCTTTTTGAGTGCACTTGGAGTGAGGGGAAACAGAGGTCCTCCTCAAGAGAGAGGTCAGAGTACGTGGAAGTTGGAACTAATAAAACGCACCGGGGTTCCGGCTACGCATGTATCCTCGAAGCACAGGACGGGGACGGTGTTTGACGAAGAGAGCGATAACATGAGAGTCCCACGCAAGAGGTTGGTCTGGGACAGCAGGCACGTTTGCTGTTCAGGGAGACTGAGGGTCTGCCACTTAGGAATCAATAGGAGGCGTTTGATGAGTAGATCGTGGGCAGCATCCATGACGCGCCGACCTCTGATGCCGCCTGGAGGGGTCTCCAGGAGTGAAATCGACGTGGTTGTCTGCAGCGCCGACGTTGACAGCGAGAAACTGGGTTATATCGGTAGGATAGATGGATTCAAGGTAGGAAATCGCTCGGTATGGAACGTCATATTTATGCGTGAGTCTCACGATACCGATGGCGTTGGGGACGGAGAGGGCATGAAAAAACTCCCGAGTGGGTTAATCGATGGGTTAGAACCAATCATTTGATAAATATCACTCGCCTGGAGTCGAGTATAGCTCGCAAGAACAATTCCACGTCTGCTGCGAAGTCATGGAGACGGACCACGGGAATGCCGTCCTGCCAACGGTGTTTCTCGTTTTCATTCTCAGGCTCAGGAGGCTGTGGAAAGGCAGCCATATCGCGGAATATGGAGGAACGGGCGCATAGGATACTACGGTGGACTCGGAACACCGTTGTTTTCGCCGCAAGGATGAAATTGCCATCCGAAAACCCCAGGTCTTCCACTCGTTCAAGTTCTTCTTGGGCGGATTCTTGACCCATCCAGATAATGCAAAGGCTTCTGAACACTGGTCACTTTGGGTCTGCTTCACGGGGAAGAAAAAGACGAGGAAGACGTTGGAAGGGGATATCAAGCGGCAGAAATCATCAATCACGATGCCGAAGTTGCCGCCCATCTGAACAAAGGTTAAACGGTTCAATGAGCAACGAATGCTCAGGGTGAATTTATCCCTTTTCATTTTTGTCGTGAAGACCATGATTCAGAGATTCCCGTCGATCCGAGTGCCCTGTTGCATCTCTCGGATTCACACATGGCTTGATCCTGTCACGACTGCCAGGACTTGCTATGTCGGAGTCTTTTGCGTTCTTGAGCGAGACCGTGCCGTATAATCCTACCAACCTACCGACCATTGTATCGATACATGCGCATGCGCATGATCATGACAGACATCAGCATTAAATGAGTGATAAAGATATTACTGAGTAGTTAGTACAGATGTGGGTCGTACAATGACAATGTGGCTGGCTATAAAGTAGAATGGCGTTAGGTGCACACGTCGATGTGTTAAATTTGTGCATATGTGCAATGAATGTGCGGAGCGCATCCAGGCCCCGGAGAAAAAGTGAGCCACGCGTTGGCAAGATCGCACAACGGGTATATATAGAACCACCCTTAGGGCAACGAGCGGAGGGCGTCGGCGCTAGTGTGACGGGGAGACCGTGGTCGTGGCCGTGGCCGTGGGCGGTGGTATTGTTGTCGCGAATACGCGTAGTCGTTTCGGATTACGTCGGAAAGGTCATCTGAGCTGCGCTCGACCCGGCGCTCGACGTTGATCTCAAGATGGGACGGGAGCACACGGGGGTTCACCTGTCAAAAGTGTCAGCGCCAATAGGCGGAATCTGGGCCCTAGCGTGCCTTGAATACGGGCTGATATGCGGCGGTGGGTGACTGAAACGGTTCATCAGTGTCGGTGATGTCGATATCTGGCAAAGACTATACTCACCGACATAGTTAGCGACGTCATATCGCCATACTGATACGTCCTGGTGTATGGATTGGTGAAATCATCAGCGGTAAGCACGGGAACGGCGGGATCCCATTCAGACTTGGTCCACCGCATTTCTCGTAGCTCTTTCCGCGTGTTGAGTGAGATGAGCAGGGAGTTCGCATATACTGCAAGGTTCATCGTGAGGTTTAAGCTGTGAGGACCTGGAGGGGGCGAGCCGTACGCTTTCCGATGACAAAATGCAGGCCCAGGAAAACCAGATTGTCCGGCATGGCGAGCCACTAGGGAAGGCTTGGAATGGAGTCATTTTTAGAACGAGGAACCGGGCTTACGCAAATCAAGGAGGCAGTGGTCGTAACGCTTCGGGATAACTATCAGTGTGAGTTCACAATAGCCATGCAGATCCCACGCACCAAGTCAAGAAACCATTTTCCAGCGTGTATAGCGTGAGGGTGTCGACGACATGGGCCATCCTGGATGTGGGACTGCCTTGAGCAAATTATTCCACGAGTTGACGAGGACGGAAACGCACGGAGTGGAAGCCGTCCGTCGACGCATCTTCTGGAGGAAGAAGCATAGCCAGGCTGTGATGATGATATCCACCGACGCGGAGAGGGAGAGGCCGGTCGTGAATATCCACTACGATTTTGTTTTAATCAGGTTGTAGAGAATCAACGATAATTGAGCCACGCACTCCTGGGTATTTCTCGTTGAATACCGCGTATCGGTGTAACCGGATCCTAAAAGAAAATCAGTTCAGATGCAGAGACTGGGTGGACGTCGAAACCCACATCTCAGTCGTTGAGACTAGAGTTGGTGGTGTCGTCAGCAAGGGAAACTGGGGCTCGAGAGATAGGCATACCAGAAGCCGCGACTATCGGGAAAATATGTGAGATGAATTTTCGTCAAGAAGATTGCATGAGCTCACAAAGACGAAGGAAGGCCAGGATGACCTGGAGCTGGGTTAATGAAACTCGGAAGCAGAACGCCATAACGCACTATTGGAGCCGTAATCCACCAATTCTGTCCACTCGCTACCCTGACGGTAAAAAAAGGTATAATTGAGGTGCCGAGACAGCGTACACTTGTAGATCTTGTGCGCAAAGTACCTGCGATTGAAGTAAGTGGGCATTGTCGTATGAACAGGACAGTAACGTACCAATGCACGATGAGGGTTTGAATTGCCTGACAATAAGACTTCAGTCTCGCAATCTTTCTTCGAGGAAAGGGCACACGCACCGTGACCACGACCGACAACTACATTTCATCGACATCATCAGCTCCTCAGTTTCATGTTCAACAACAAATAGCGGCGCACAGCAACAGACCTGAAGCCTTTCATTGAGATGGATACAAAATGAAAGGGCGAGATACGCACCAAGGAATGATATTGATCCTTGTGCTGCGAGGCGGTCAGTGAAGAATGTACACCACGTTGGGGTACGCACGAATCGCCAAAGAAGGTAATGAAGTAGTCATAGAGAGAGGTCACGATGAATGCGGAATGTAGGAGGTCCAGCAGCCTGTGAATAAAATTGGATCCCATCGGAGAAAAACCTCCGCCAGTTCGCACCATACTGCGAGGACCTAAGCATCCCCTCAGCAAACAGCATGTCCACAGAGTCGCAACACGCACCATGATCTTGCGTATCTGGATCTCGTTAGGGTACAACTTGTAGAAAACGATACATTGCACGGTGACAATCCCGCTCAGGCTAGAAATTCCGCCCGCATGAGACCGGACAAGGTGTGAATTCGGGGAAGTACAAACACTAGAGCGATGGACCCTCCGACGAGCAGCGCCCCGAGAGTCCAGGCGATGTTAGTCATTGGCACCGTCAAACGAGTGGGAAGGGAACAAGACGTGCCCACTGCTGGTGTCGTCTTAAGGGATTCCGTCAACCGTCTGATCTCGTCAACCGTCCATCAGAAAACTTCTCGGAGATCCTCACCTCTCACGCCCGGCGCTTTAGTACATTTTGAGCCATGCGGTCCCACGGCAAAATTGATTGAGTGTCAAATGAAGTCGGATCCTCAAGGCAATCCATTGCTCACAATGGTGATAGTAATCGATGTGTATGTCTGTGTGCAGGCATCGTGGGCCTAGACTGGCTGAGCAGGTGTATCCGGCAACGCGAGCAGCCATCCGTGGAAGCGATGCCGCCGTTGCCGCTGATGGGCGCTCGCCCAACTCGACAGATAGTGATTTGGAAAATGTTTCTTCCGGGCCATTTTGGTTCTTGATTGCAAACGAGCCGCCACTGTCACCACGCCTCTTCCACGAAACTGCCTGAATGCAAGTATATTGCGACGCTTTCCTTCCATGGCAAGTCACTAAGCGGCGTTAGTTAGACTTTTTAGAGAATAAACAGGCAAGTATTAATTAATGGAGCTCGTCTTCTGCGGAACAGATAAACCAATGGCTGATTACTGTTGGTTCTGAGTTGAAGGTGAAACCCGATTTAGCAGGCCCCGCGATGCAAAAGAACACACCGAGAAATTAGCAAAGTGCGCCGAGGTGAGCGTCTAATCACAATTGGTGCCTAGATTCCGACTGGGAAACGGAGTTCCGCGATGTTAGCGGTCGTAGCGCGGAATTTGTTGAGTATAATTCATGGCTACCAAATGTCGAGGCTAAAAGCAACTGCCGTGCCACATGGGTGACTAATTATAAATCTTATCCCGAGATCCCCGTTGAGTTCGGCACAGTCTCATCAGCATTGAGTTGCCCGCCTGGGTGCTGACATTATTTTGCAGATTTTGCATGTTCTCGGACCTTTAGCGTTCAAGTTGAGAGACATAATTACGGTGTGGACGTGCAAATGTTTTAATTGGAACTTGAACGTTCAAATTTGAACTTGAGCTCAAAACCAAAGATCCTTCAGATTTTTCACTCGCGCCCGGACTTTCCTATACTTTCCGCAATTGCAGCCGCGGGATTGCCGCCAGATCTAAGTTAGCGTTCACAAGATGTAATTTAGGTTACAGCACCGCTAAATGAAATTTCAGAGAGTTGGAACGCGTCAGTGGAGAATCACTGCGTTCCGCGGTCACCTACTACACTTGGCCTAATGTCGGAAAAATCGGATTCGAATTATCAGGGCTGACGGAGCCTGACTGACATATTAGGGCTGATCAAGTTGGCACAGAGCAGCATATCAGGCCGTGTCAGCTCGGATCAGGCACGACCGGGACTTCCCGTCCGCGGCGACATGAGAAGCTCTGTAGACGGGTCCATGGTGCATGAATATGCTGAAATGGTTGTCTCAAATAGTTTGACAGCTAAGTCAACAACGATAGACCGCCTCGCAAAAAAATCGAAAGTTCGGGCCGGCGCACAGCCCCACGGCATCGTGCTAATTTTAGTCCACCACTCCGTCTATTTTTTTGGTCCCGCCTCTCCCCACAAAATAAGCTTCATGATGAGGCCGTATGCGCTCGGTGGGGCTCTGCGCGCACATAAAGAGTGCGGGCTGTTGACTCGAAAGTTCAAACATCCTATAGCCTATGGCTTAGTACTATCCGCCGAACGACAACTTCAACTTTGCTCAGGGCTTCAGCCCATACACCTCATACATCCTCAGCTTGGGCCTATGCCCGCAGCGACGAATATTGAGGTAACAGTGGAGCTCCAAAATAACTAAAATTAGCACGATGCCGTGGGGCCGTCTGCCGGCCCGAACTTTCGATTTTTTTGCGAGGCGGTCTATCGTTTTTGACTTGGCTGGAACACAGTCAGAGTTCAGAGAATTTCGGCACTAGCCAGTGGCTTGAACAAGGTACATAACTCAACTGGTGACCTTCCAGTGTGCACCTTCCACTCAGAGTTTGTTTAAGCTTGTAGTTTAGCAGTTAGTTCATTGTGAGTTCATTGCAATAGTTAGTTCCCTAAGTGTTCAACATGGATTCCTAGTACTTGTGGTGTGAGAAGAGGAAACCTCCCGGAGGGGCAAAGAGTTTTCACTCTTGCGTGGTGAAGTTCTGATCAGCTCGTATAACGCTCTCAGGTCTGATCAGGTCGGTCAGGCGTAATAAGTACAATATTTTAGGTACCTTTTTGAGCATTATCAGGGTATTATCGCAAACCTTGATGGTCTGAAGCAGCCTGCCCCGATTCGTAACGCACAAGCCTCATGTTGATCGGAGTTGAACGGCCGAACAGTTTAATTTTACTCAACAAACGGCCAACGAGGCCCTCCATGCGGAAACGGCGTGGAGGGCCTCCAGCCCTTTGTCGAATCCCTCTTTATCCCTTACACCCACCATAACAACCCCCCGCTGATATTATTTCAAGTTTCATCCCTCTCTCTAACTCGTCACCACCACCACGCCACCAATGCGCTTCGCCACACTCCCTGCCTTGGCCCTTCTCGCGTTCACCCTGGCCGTCGACGCCACCTCACCGATAGCCTCTGACAGCGCCCCCGATACCCTGTCCACGCCTAATACCCCCAGCTCGACTCCGCCGAGCTTTTTCCGCCGCTGGTTCGGTTTGCCTGCTTATGGTGGTGACCCCTCTGCTGCCACGGCGCGCCGAGTACGGCGCCACGGCCCTCGCAGACGTACCGGCCATCCATAGCTGCCGCTTTCCTCCGGTTCATTGAGAATTATTGAACGGGAATATTGTAACAATAATGTGTGTTTGCTCTTTGTGCTTCTAACCGGCCCTAACGCCCCTCGCGCCAGGAATTTTAACCGACATAGATGCATGGAGTTTTACGAAGAATTATAGATGGTTGATGAATACTTATGCGCCGCGCAGGCAACGTCACGTACGCAATTCGGGAATTGCGGCTGGGTGCCACGAAACTGGGATGTGTAGATACTTCGCGGAAACCGCCAGTTGGATGAATGAATTCGGGTTGACTCGATGAATCTGAGGCGACCTTGATGAGCTTACCACACAAAACTTGCACCCTTGCTTGTTTGTTGCCCGTCACCTGCTGGAATGAACGATATAAATCAGAGACAGACAGATAATCGATTATCCTTGGACTTATCCTAAGCTTAACGAGTTTTTTGTTCGTCCTTCAAAAGGAAACGATGTTGAAAGGTCGAGGCAGGGCTCGCAATGAGTACGATACGGGCCGTAGATCCGTTCGTACAAGAGAGTACCGTACAAAATCAGTTGAAGGTTCGAAGTTGGATGGGATCAATCGTCAAGATGCTCGCGGTATATCCACCGAACTTCTCCCTTCTGGTCTAGCTCCACCAAGCGCTTTGTAACATGGGATCGAGTACGCGTGGGCCAAGGCGTGTGCCACAGAAGCTGTGGCCGAATGGCCGTTTATCCGTACGTCCAAGGACCAAACGGTCCAATAGGACGCGGTCATCGAAGATGAGAAACGAGACAAGTTCGAAAAGAGCTTGGGAACAAGACAAACAGAACGGAAGTTCAAGTGCCGCCGGAGGAGAGCGTCGGTGATAAGAATGTGATTGGGGTCCCCAGGAATACCATGGACGGCTAGGTCCATCAACGCGGGGTCTGCGACAGACATTGGGCGAGCTCGCTCTCGGTTATGACCACTGCCCGAAGGAAAAGCTGTGCCAGAGTTGTGGCAAGGGAGGAGCGGGAAGCGGGCCAAAAATGGAGGTATCATGGAGAAAGCGGCATGAGAGTTGCCGTACGCATTGACAACGTTGAGTTAATCCGCCAAGAATTTTAGCAAGAGCCTGGCGTGATTGTTCGGAGGTACTAGCGTCCGCTAGCGCTAAGGTGAGACGCCAAATGGAGGAAGTAACCGGTGATATGTTGGTTCTTGGAAGCAGGAGTCATATTTCCACAGTAGTGTGCAGCGGTTCGAAGCTGGCTCCAGGGAAGTTTAGGCGCTAATCCCTCGAACGCCAGTGTGACACGTGCTAATTTTGGTGCAACCTGAAAGATATCGTCGGGGGGACGATTCCAGCCACAAACGTCGAGAAGCTGGGGAAGTGGGAAATTGTCCTTTATGGTTGAGAGAGAACTGGGGCTGCCTCCACCGATGAAAACATCTGCACTACGCCAACGCTCCGGATGTCGGGCCAAGAGCTCCAAGCCCGAAGAACCCTCCAATGAAGACGCGACCTTGATAGTCAATGGATAACGAGCCGATCCTTCAAGGGACCGCGAGAGGTGGGTCAGACTGGCAGCTGGCTCCGGGATTAAATCCACCTTCATCGTGCTCCAGAGCCACGCCGTACCCATGACCGTTTCGCGTCAGCTAAAGCACACTTGGCACAATGGCATAGATGGGCTTGAGAAACACGGGCAATCGGGTCGCTGGGGAGGACCGCCTCGGGTTCAGAAAAAGATACGAACTCCAGGTAGCACAGGTCGAATACCTGCCGATTTCTGGGGGAGTGCTGCATTTGTCGCTATATGTTTGTAACATTTCTCGTTCCGAAATGAAGCGGCTGAGGATTATGCTACATCTGTCGATATCGGAATCGTACTGCGCCAGATCGAGGGGCGATGAGGCAACAACCTGCGTTGGGCCGTTGGCCAGCGTTGACCTGGCGCAGCTGGGAAGACTCGGAGCTGGGAAGATCCGACGTGGACTGAATTGTAACGAAGAGCCTGGATAAGCTGCTGTGTCTATACAGCGGTGGGAAGCAGGTTCGAGGGAGGGATGGTCCCATCGAACGGAGCAGGCATAGTTCTGGCTGGAGAAGATTCAAGAAAACGATGTTGTTTCCTGTTTACCGCGTCACGCGCTACGATTGCCTGTTGGGGCTAGAAGGACCCATGATTATCCTCGAATACGGATTTGAAAACGGCTGTAAGATTTTGAGAAAATTTCGAGGACAAAAGTGACCGCCTTGGGAAACGAGGCGTTTTAGCTGCCTCAGAAACCGCGGGAACAAATAATTAGTTCGGATAAAACTCAAAGTTTGGCCGAAATCGGTATTCGACCTACAGCCGTTTTGTAAAAGATAGAGGGGTTTCGTAAATCGTTGATGTTCGTTTCCTGCTTACCTTTGTTGACCGATTGATCTTCGGTTGTTAACACTGACACTCAGAAGTTGCTCCGAACTCAGCCAAAATCGTTGTTCAAAATGCTCCTTTACGTTGACACTGTGCATACAATACTTGGGTATGATTTTAGCACTATGCAGAACGTGAATTGACTGGATATAAAGACCAGCGGCGAATGATGACGTCGTTGTGGGGCACTTTTCGGTCAACAAAGGTAAGCAAAAAATGAGCATCAGCGATTTACGAAACCCCTCTATCTTTTACAAAACAGCTGTATCAAGGGATAATCATGGGTCCTGGGCTAGACTCGTTGAAAATAACTTATTCACGGAAAACTCGCATCTCTCTCAAGGTTATCCGGAAAATTGCATCGACCTGGATCTTCAATTTCAACCCTTATCAAGTAATTGCAGTCGTCGCCGATCTATTTCAGAAACCCGGCCATACTTGACCGGCGATCTTGCGGCGATCAACTTTCTCTAATTCCACCACGATGCATAGTCCAGGGCGAATTGTTCTCCTCTTCACTTCTTCCAACGTTCCGGCAAACCCAATCCCTGTGCCAGCTTCTTCGGACCAACTTGCTGCCGACTTCTCCCCCAGAATTTCACCCCGGCTCCGTTGACGTGGAATCGGTTATCTCGTTAGCACCGGCCGAACTAGCGCGCTATGATGAAGATATTGCTCGCCTTCACGCAGCACTAGATGCCCACAGATCTATGATAAAAATGCAGACCGAGGCCCGCGCTGTTCTACAGGACTACAGCGACCGGTGCGCGAGCGTCTTCGCCCCGGTCCGACGCCTTCCGCCCGAAATATTGAAGGAGATCTTCGCGCTGTGCGCTCCGGCGCCGCCGAAGTTCTTTGAAGGGCATCCATCTTTCGCCGCGGAAATTAAACCGGGCCGCATTGCCCAGGCTCATCTGCTTTGTCTATCTCAGGTGTGTTCCAATTGGCACACAACGGCTATGAAAACTCCCTCGTTGTGGGCGACAATAGAGGTTGATCTGCCATTGGCACATGTTGCAGCAGCCACTTTACTCAACCTCATGCACGTTCTTTCTCGCTCTCTGGAGCGATCCGCCGGCTGCCCCTTGGCGATTCACGTCCGTGCCAAACATCCCAGCCCGCTGCTCACCGTGTTGGCCCGGCATTCGGAGAGATGGCGAACTGTAGATCTTTTCGTTTGCCATCGGAGCCTTGCAGCCCTCTCCGGCGTCAAGGGTCATGTCCCACTTTTGGAGCGCTTGCAGCTCGGTGGCTGCTCCTCACTCCGTAATCGCATGGATATCTTCGAAACGGCGCCGAGATTGACGCAGGCCGTGTTCTCAAAATTTGGCACAGCACCGGGGAAACTGCCCTGGAACCAACTACGAAGAGTCACTTACACCAATGTTTATCCTCCCATGGCCCTCGATCGTGGGCTCGCGACCATGCTTGGATCCCCGAGCGAGGGCGACTGGGACATTCGCAATTTGCATGTCTCGCATTTGAGCTTGCCCCTCCCAGAGCTCACACCAATTCACTCCGCCATCACACGCTTATCATTGCAACTGGTGGACAGCCGCAACCGTGACCACTCCCGCGAGGTGCTGGGTGGGATTCTGCGTGCGCTCACTCTACCCCAACTCCGTCACCTTCGTCTGGAATCCCTCCACCGTCGCGGCCGACGACTAGCCCTCTGGCCTCAAGAACAATTCTCCATGTTTGCTTCGCAATCATCGTGCCGCGAGACCCTCCAGGAACTTCTCCTCATTGGCGTCATCATAACAGAGGATGATTTACTTGCATGCCTGTCCTCCCTACCGACACTCAAGAGTCTTAGACTCACGGACATCCCAGCGAGCGCCACGGTTGAGGCGGAGGAGCTTACCATCACCAACGGCCTCCTCCAAAACCTCACCTGGGTCCCCAGGGCCGACTGTATCACCCCGCGCCTCGCACACATCGCGCTTGACTCCCTTCTCGGATTCAGTGACGACATTATGTTGAACTTTGTGGAATCCCGGCTGTTTTCAGGGCGCAGTCACACCCTCGGAGACCCCTTTCGCATGGTAATATCACGGCTGCCGCGAGATACCGGTACGCGTGAACTCAATGTTTCTGTGGCGATGCGGATCCAGGAGCTAGTCGCGCAGGGGGACCTCGACTTCCAACTTATGGATGCGCCAGCACAGTGACTCGTCCCACGCCCATATTTTTCACCTCCTTCTGTCGGCTCGCTGGACTTTGTTAGCGCGGGTATTCGCGTGAGATTCGTCGTAGTGTGCTATATTTGCTTTGCTATGCAGTACTGTTCATCGTCGTGATTGTAAATGATGATTTCCCCCGGGCTAAATTCGAGTCGCAAAGGGAGAGCACGTATACGTATGGCCTCGATTGATCATACGCCTGCCATTTTCTGTAGCATCGCAAATTCTTCTCTGCCCGTCGCCTTGCATAGAGCGTGGAATTTTGACGATTTGTTTGCCATAAGAACCGCGGGCCTAGGTGTGAAGGATCACATTAAAACAGAAGACTTACAAAAAAAAAATGAGAGTTATGTACCGGTCAAATTCGGCGATTTCGCCTTGGTCCAACAACATGATCTGCAACCATCGCGATGTTGAGTGAATTTCGGAAACAGATGAACGAGGCGTACCCTGTCGTAGTCAATAACCGTACGCAAACGATGAGCGATGGTTAGGATGGTGCTGTCTTTAAATTCGCTGTGCAGCAGAGAAAGTAGTAGTTTAGGCTGGAAGACAATTCTAGATGCAACTTACTGTCGGATAGTTTTCCCGATGAGCTCATCTGTATTGTAGTCCACGCTGAAGAATATCAACACCAATTGATGCGGTTCAGCGCGCATCCTACCTCGCGGTAGCCTAAACTCGAATATTAACACGAAAGTAAGAGTGAAGTGAGCTGAACACACCTCATCCATTACAAGGATTTTAGAACGCTTCAAGATCGCTCTTGCCATGCACAATAGCTGCCGTTCACTGTGCACAAACCTCAGTTTGGTCGCACCGCCCATGGGAACGATCGGATTTACCCTGTGGAAAAATTATCGCCCCCCTCCGAAACCGGAGACTCGAGATTCCGGAATAGGTTTGCATTCACGGTGCCTTCGACCTCTTCCGGGGTATGTTCCGATGGAATAAGGTGGACACGCCGAAGAGCCTCGAACTAGATTGGTGTAAATTCCGGGTTTCGCGGCCCCCGACATGAAAACACACCAACTCAGCATCCTGATACTCGTTAAACACATCGAGGGTGGTCCGCAAGGTGCCGCTGAGAATTGTGGGATCCTCTGCCCAATAAACGCATGCCGCTGAAGTCAGAAATGAGGGAAACGTACGAGGGATGATTGTGAGGCGACTGCGTAGGTCGGACAAGCCAATCTGTGCAATATCCAGTCCATCTACGATGATACGGCCCTCCGCCGGATCCACGAATCTGAAAAAAGAAAGTGCAAGAGTGCTTTTACCTGGAGAGTTAGGTTGGTTATGGGTGAGAACTACAGTGCAAGGGTTGATTTACCGGAGCCTAAATAAACCCAGGATTCAGGTGAACGGGCTATCAAAAAGAGTAGATATTACCTGTCCTCCCCAGAATACCGACCTGAAGCCATTCAATCATCTGAAGAAGCATTGAACGAAGGGAATGAAACCTTTTCGCCGGGCTTAACATCGAAGGAGAGCTTGTGCAGGACGTCCGGCAGTTCAGGCTGTTCCAGGGTTCAGCAAACATTGACCGGAAAGGTTTAACCCATCTCACAGCATATCGAATAACGAGGTCCTCGCAGCGGATGGCACCATGTTCAGGCCATGACGGCGCGGGTCGTGGCTCAATAAATTCAGCCCCCTCTTGAGCCAACTCGGTGTACTCTTTGACACGCTCCAAGCCAACCTACACATATGGTGTGTCAAATTCAAAATCAGAACCACACAGGAATGAAACACTCACCATGGCTTGTTCAAGGCTCACGAACTCTCGAATCTTTCGCAACCTCGGTGAGAATTGGCTGAACACCAAGATGGAGCGGACGTACGAGGAGGAGGAGGTCATATGTAATCTAGAACCTCAATGAGTCTACATTGGGAAGGGAAAAAATTTAAAACCAACGGACCGTTCCCGAGAATGCGAGGGCAAATCCTGCCAGTGGAGCCGAAATCTCTTTGTTCACGACCGCAAGGAGCGCCAAGAGAGAGGTAGCTATGCTCGCGAGACATATCATCCGGATCTACCACCATAGTGAGAGTTCTGACATCGGGTATATTCTGAGCAATGGCGTACGGAGAACCAACGGTTGATACCCCAATTCCAGTAACCGGGGTTGGTGTTCTTTGAGAATCGATGAGCACATAAGATGAAATGCTAGATGAGATTCACTGACGGTGTCAACGTGCCGAAGCATGTCGCGGAGGAACTTGGACGAGGCACCGAAAGCCCGAACGATAGTGACTCCAGCGATGGTCTATGAAGAGCTTGAATCAGTGAGGAGTCACAGAGGAGTAGGTACTATCGCGTACTTCGGAATACATTGAGTACAACGGACTGCGTGTCTTGTGCCCACGTTCAACGCACGAAATCGGGAGGTTAAATAGCCACTCACCACCGACTCAAGACGTCTCATATCTCTACAAGCTCGGCCATAAATCTAAAAGGAAATGAGATATGCACACGGGTTGCAGTGACCTCACCTTTGCCACTATGATGAGCTTGAATCAGCGATGAGTCACAGAGGAGGTACTATCACGCACCTTGATAATACGCCATCGAGATGAGAAACGCGATGAAAACAAATGGAGGACCGCCAACAAAGCTGATAGTCACAACAGTCGTCTGCGGTTGAGGTGAGTGGCGTATTCAGAGAATTCGAATGTTACGTGCAATTGTGGCTATGAGATATACAACACTTCTTCCAAAATTGCCAGGCAAGCTACTGTCGATGACTGGGAAATGTAAGCTGGTGGTCCTCTTTATCTTTAGAAACTAAAACTAAACCCACCTTCGAAGTCCTTGCCGAAGCGATTGAGGAGGCGGCCGCGTGAAATGGTGTCATGCAGACGGATTTTCGCGAATAAAACGGCCTGTAGAAGCTCTGGGACAGTGGCGTTGAGTTTGGAGGGAAGGCCAAGAAGAGACGGCTGACCTTTGTAAAGAACGGTGGACGCATGTATCGCTCCCTGATCTGGGGTGTATTTGTTTTGTGAGAATGGATACAAACTCCGTATCCTCGCAGTCGCTCACAGAGGACAAAATATCGGACAGTAGAAAAGATTAGACCTGGACGGAGGGGTTCAGATGTGATGCTGCCAGAAGGAAATTCCACTGACCCATAATTGAAACCTAAGGCGAGATTTCAATCGCCCGGAGGTGGAGAACAGAATGCAGGCTCTCACCACTGCATAAATTGAAAGAAAGAAGAAGGGACTGTTGGAGTCGTCTCCCCGAGACCAGTAACTCAACCAGCCATTTTCAAATAAGGGTCCAAGAGCGGCGAGAATAAAGACCAGAGCGAAGAGCGACCAATACCAGGCAGTGCCAGTGCCAATGATATACGCCCTCCAAACGCTCCATGCCACCCGTCCGACCATCCGTTGTTCATCTTCGGAGAACTTTCGAGGTTGTTTCTTTTCGGCCTTGTCAACTATAGTCTCGGGAACGGCATCTTTGGAAGGATGATGTTCGATGGCCGCCTCTTCGTCGGCATCCTGAGATTCTGCCGTTGTGGATTGCATAAGACCCCGCATTACCCCAGAGCTTTGGAATTCATCGTGACCGCCCTGGAATTGCACACGGCCATTGTCGAGAGCAACGACGTACGCTGCGCCAGGCGCACACAGTTGGACGTGATGCGAAACGAGAATCACAGTCCTTCCCTGCATCAGCTCGCCCCGGATGCACGAGTGGTACAACTGATGAGCGGTGTGTGCGTCAACTAACAGGAGGGTGAGGTGTGCCTTTTTTTCAAAGTCATGATCAGAACGCATACCGGCCGACAGGACATCATCCAAGAGCAGTATCGAAGCACGAGAGTCTACGCAAAAGTCCCATCAGCCAACCGAACCGATGGCCAATGGCCTCGAGGACCCACAAACTGCGCGCGCGAGTGAAACTGTAATTGCGTTGAATATTTAATTAGCGAGACTGGATGGATAACTTACCTCGAGCTTTTTGTCCGCCGGAAAGATTAACCTTGAGGCGATCAGGATTCAAGTAGCTCTCAATGTAAAGTCCATACCCCTCGCTCTCCAATCTCAGATTCGTCGCCATCTTCGAGAATCGCCAAGTCACTGACCAGTGCACAAACCTATGAAGGGTCAACTCGAAGAATCTATCGCTTGGTGCCAGGTTACACACCTCCAATGTAAGCTGATAGCGCTTCTCGTCGTATGGCAAGTTGAAGAGAATGTTATCTGAAGGAGTTGTATTTCCCATGCTAATCCGCGGTGTAAATAGTATGTACCTTTGATAGACGCGTTTTGAAGCCACGCCGCCTATTACATTCAAAAAGAAAAAATATCAGAAGAAACCGATGATGATAGGGACCGTGGAGAATCGAACCTGTGGAACATAAGCACAGATGCCCGGAATAACCCAGTCCTCCTTCGTCGCATGGATCCCTGCAAAAGAAGCCAATGAGTCGGCCGGCGACCGCGGGCACATTATCCCTCCACTCAGAACATCCGCTTCGCCAAGCAAGGCTAGATAAAGTGGCTTAAATGCGGCAGCCGCGGCAATAGGGGTAGCAAGCACACACCGAGAAGCAGTAGCGTTTTTCCGGACCCGAGCTTCCCGCAGATGAGCGACAGTTCGCCGGGGGGAAATTGAAGCGACAAATCAATGAGGACGAATTTGTGCCTCGGGGTTGAGGCGGCCGAGGGGGACTCGCTCGTTGGGAGCGATCTCTGTTGCGGCCAGGTGACGGTACATGATTGGAATGCGATGTTCTGTGACTGTCTCCTCATCGCGAGGACGGGATTGACTTCAGGCATCTGGAGGTACTGGAGGGCCGCCGCGGAAGTTGAGACGGGACATTTATTATTGTTGAGAATTGGGAATGTGTACCGACCTTTTCGATCCGCTGGAGGGAGACCACGGTCTGGCAAGGTCAAATCAATTATGTTGAAACATTTGCATATATAGAATTTTACCTGCACCATGTTGACGAATAATTCCGGAAGGGCGCCAAGGGCGAATTTCAGCTCGTTGAATACTATTCACATAATTTCAGCGGTCATACTCCAAAGTAGGATAAACCTGCGTACCAAGGATCTACGCGTCGCTCAAGTTTCAAGTCAATGACAACATCAACTGGCTGATACGTACCGAGGTGAACGCGATGGACGGAGTCAGTTTCTCCCCACGAACCACGGCAAAGTGATAGAAAGACACTAGGGTAACCAGGATTGGTGTCATGTTCCTTCAAGAAGAATATATGAGTTCGAAATCGAATCGAGACCGAGGCAGCGCGATCAATTACCAAAGTCCTTCCAACAAAGTCTGGAACGAGTGGTCAGTAGATTCGAAGGAATTCCGCGTGTAGAGTATTAGTTCGTACCGCAATGGTGAACGTCAAGCGCTGATATTTGAGCTCGGTGGCACGGATTTTCATGATTTTAGCCTCGAAACTACGTTCCCAAGCCATAAACTGGCGAAGACGTGAGTGATACTGGCTGGCGTAGAAAAACCGCGAAAGAAAGGACCGACCTTCAACATGCGAATTCCACCCAGAACCTGCACGGACGGATTGCGAGGATTCGTAAATAGCGGAAGAAGTTGTTGGAACCCACCTCATTCATCAAAGCAACTCTCTCATCACGAGATTTCATGAGGTTTGTCTGGGCACCTGAACCCCAGTCAGGATTGTACGTATCGAAGGGAGACCTGAGAGATTGACCCTTCACGATCTTGCCGGCAAAGTGATTCAAGGGCATGCAGAGGACTGAGACGCCCAGACCGATGAAGCACGAGACGCCTGCAATGGGGGACCCAGAAAGGTGAGGCTAAGGCTCAAATGGGAGGGAGGAGGGACGCACCGAGAAGACTGTACAGGAACACAGTCCCGATACATAGTTCGATGGGCGCATCTGCGAACATTGTGGGTGCAATCCATGTACGAGTTTGATTGCTCGGAGGCCTCACCGATGAGTGTAAACAGTTGGTGGCAGAACCGTCCGACACGGTCGACATCTGTGGTCCTAGCGGCGCAGAGTTATTTACCAGGCGGAGGGATAGAAATGCGAGTACGGACATGAGTGTCATAACTTGTGCTTTGGAAGAAAATTCGTCTTCCTCCTTTGGCTTTTCTTCTTGGCCCGGTGTCCCGGGAATGGAGGCGTCTGGAGTAGCAGTGGTAGAAGCAGCCGAGGAAGCGACGTCCTTGCGGACTAGTGTTTTAGCGAAGATCGTGGAGTTGAGCTGGGTTCGGATGTTGGATTGCAGCGTCGTGGTGGTGAGTGACCATAGTTGCCCTGCGATGCCGGTTATTTTAATTGCCTATAAAACTAGGAGAGGGAAAGGTCTTACCAGTGACTAGACCGACAGTATGAAGTGAGGACCACTCTTTTAGGAGCAAGGCACAACAGCGGACGCACCGATAGCCAGAAGAACATTCGAGGAGAACAACCCGACGACCCAAACGAAGCCCCACTCGGTATGTTCTCTCAGCGGGTCATTTTCCAGATATGCCAGGACCCTGCTCATGAAGAAAGGTGGCACGTAGAAGAGCCCGCCCGCGACGACGGAAAGTGCCGCCAAGGTCATCAGTCCAAAGTGATTGGCGTGGAAGATCTGGTACGCCAGAGTAGCGCCGCTTCCCACCGTGGGCCGCCAGGATCCGATAGAGAGCTTCAAGTCGCGGAGGAGACGCTTCATCACAATGTAATTAAACGTGGCGCGCATGTTGACGGTGAGAATGGGTAAGTCACCGATGTCGAGACTCTCGGCGGTGTTCCCGAGCATCGCGACTTTAGTCGAGTATTCAAAGTAGAGGAAGCTCAGAGGTGAGGCCCCTGGAAGAGGACGAACGAGAAAACATCAGCAAAAGTCGTGCAGGGTTAGTTGTCTCACCATTGACGCCTGAGACGTTGTTTTCGTCCTTGTTCGTGATGGCCTGGGCGATCTTCTCTGAATATATAGCCTCGGGAGGATATCGCAGTGGGGGACCACGCGGGGTCGTCATGGCTGTAACCGCGGCTAGGACGTATATCACAAGGGACGTGTACCAGAGCCAGGGCAATGCAGAGTGGTGTATTATAGCTGTAGCTGGGAGGTTCTTGGTCGGCAGAATTGCGGTGAAACCCATCAGGAGACTGGCCAAAATAGCGAGAGCTGTTAAATGCCAAACCGATTCCGAGTGTCGGTACATCGTTTGACGATAGATGGAAGAGACGGATAAGCCGAAGAGGTAGAGGGAGCAGCAAAAGTTGAGGCTGAAGACAGCGGTGTCCTCGCCCAGGACAAGCGAGGCTGCCTGAACTGGTACTGAGAAAAAGAGCAAGAGCGACAGGAAAATCTTTCGGCTCCGCATCTGTAGCTAGGTTAAGCTAATAAAACGGTACACAAACAGAGCGTACCCGTTCCCAAAACTCTTCCTCTTCGAGAGGATAACCCTCCACAAGATCTTGGGCGGTGGTGACATCGAATGGGTCTCCGTCTGGATAAATTTCATCTGATCCGTCTACATGGACAAGAAGCTGGATTTTCCCCTCCTTGGTTCGGTTGAGGTATATACATGCAGCACTCAAGGCGGCAGAGGCCTCGAGTACAATGGCGATTTCGAGTTGGTAGCGGGACATGGCCGGGCAGAAGAAAGGCACGATTTGATCATGGCCGGGTGGCGGGATGCCGGCACGATAGCGCCCGAGAACCGAGAGAATCTTTTGGATTCGAGTCAACAGCTAAGCGCTGGCACTGGTTTATGAGCCTATAAATTCCCTAAAATTGTTTTGAGTTCTATGTACCTCGGTGAAAGAGCGCGCACCGTTCTTTGATGTTATCGGTTCTGATTCCATCCCGGTCATATCTAATCTAGCCCATTTTTTGGAAACTAGAGGATTCTTGAAGGATTCGTGCACTTCGCTTGCCAACACCCAAGAGGAGTGCGGAACGGTAATTCCGAACACGCGTTGTCACATTAGAGGGTTTCACACAAGGTTATTTGAGGCATGGGGAGCTCGGGCTTAAAATCCCGGACGTGGGGTAGGGGGGGGGGGGGGGGGGGATCTGGCGGCCGAAAAAACCTTCTTACTATAAATTATGGGCAGGAGAAAAAAGACTTGTGGAGGCCTGGTAGAGCTCCTACTGAATGAGAAACCTTAATAAAAAACTTACCTCAAGATATTTTTATCTAAATTCAACCAAAAATCATCTTCAAGTGGTCTCGGAGTGAGACTCAACAAAATTCTGGAGGTCTACTTGAGGCCTTAGTAGTATTCTAAGTAGGTTTATAGACCATAATATGTACCTCAAACGCTAAAACCAAGTGGTGGTGGTTACACGAACCGTTCTAGTAAGTGACGGGAAGTCCGGAGGGAGCGGCCCGGCGCTAGGGGTGGGAAACACCTTCCCGATATAAGGGGGTCAAATCAGGGCTGAATTTTTTTTATCGACCCCCCTTCCGAGTTTCGAATCCCGAGTTCCCCTCAGACCGCTCATGTCTGTCTCCATAGGGAATTTTAACCTCGTGGCATACTTACACAGCAATGATGTGGCATCGTGCTGATTAAGTCGAGGTCTATGGTGACATTCCGTGAAAGTCTGTTGCCTGGTCTACGAGTTGCTGTTGTCATCAGTAGGTCTACGGTCTGAGGTCTGAAAGATTTCAAACGTTGTGATACGGACTGCGGTTCCGTGAGTTGTCTGACCGGGTGTGATATAGTCAGGCAAAAGCACAAAGTTAATTCATCCTCTAGAGGGAAATTTCTCTGTCACGGAGATTCGTCTGCTACAGTGTTACACGGGGTGTTACATATATTTTATAGATGGTGGTGGTGGTGGTACAGCTCCTTCCGTACAGAATGAACAGTTTCGCTCGGTTCCTCGTTGGGGGCTAGCCTTCCAGGAAAGCTGTAATGGGAGGGTTTTCTGCACTTGCACGAAGGGTGATGCTCCGCAAGATGAACACTGTTCCGTGGCGAGATGCGTGGGCTATATAGTCCCTTTCCTTATTTCCTTGCCTCATATACGTTGAGCAAGCAGTATCTTCAGAACTGTTGAACACAATGTGTATGGTTTATAGTGTGGTCCTTCGTAACTGTCAGCGACAGCCCTAGGTCGGCCTGACGGGATGTCGATGTGGAAATAACCCGGCCGGGACCTTTGTACGAACAACCCGACTAGAACCCGGGGTGAGCGCCGAGGAGGGGATACCGTCGAGTAGCCACTAAGAGGGGCGAAGTGCGATGTATGTCCGCTCGAGGGGGAACCCGGAAAGACCCGAAGGCGGTATAATACGCGCCCAGATAACCTGCACACGGGGTCACCGATGAGAGGAGGAACGATAGTATACTGAGAGTCGAAGCCCAGGAGTGAGAAGACGCTTCGTTGTTGCCAGGCCAAAGTATAGCTGGTATTAGATGAGGTAGAATCTGAAGTACAGGAAGATTCTACCTAGTATTTATACTACTCTGTTAATTAGGTATCCAGGGTTTCATCTGAAATATCAATCGGTTGTTGACAAGATAGTCGGATGGCGTATAGTGATGTGATCAAATATATCTCCAAGCTGTATTGGCTTTTAGGGTTGACATCTGTCGGTTTCCGATCATCGATCCCTGGATATCCCGGGTGTTGTTCAAGAGTGTGGTTGTCAAATATTCATGGAGTTATCGTTGTTACGGAATATCCCGTGGTTTGGTCGTCGCGTAGATCCAGGAGTATTCCGGGATGTTCCTTTGGAGTTCAGCCATCGTATGGAGAATAAGGTCGTAGGGAAAGAAATGAACAGTGTCAGCGACAGCCCTAGGTCGGCCTGACGGGATGTCGATATGGAAATAACCCGGCCGGGACCTTTGTACGAATAACCCGGCTAGAACCCGGGGTGAACGCCGAGGAGGGGATATAGTCGGATAGCCACAATAAGGGGCGACGTCCGGCGTGTGTCCGCTCGAGGTGGAGCCCGAAAAGACCCGAAGGCGGTATAGTACGCGCCCAGATAACCCGCACGTAGGGTTACCGATGAGAGGATGAACGATAGTATACTGAGAGTCGTTGCCCAGTGGTGAGAAGACGCTTCGTTGTTGCCAGGCCAAAGTATAGCTGGTATTAGACGAGGTAGAATCTAAAGTACAGGAAGATTCTACCTAGTATATATACTACTTTGTTAATTAGGTATCCAAGGTTTCAACTGAAATACCAATCGGTGTTGATGAGACAACGTATGGCACACAGGAGTGTGATCGAATATATCTCCACGATGTATTGGCTTTTAGGGTTTGACACATGGGGTGTCCGATCGTTGATCCTTGAATATCCCGGGCGGTTGTCAACTGTCGGTGTGTGTTACCGTCGTTTCAGGGAATATTCCGGGCTCGTCGCCGTGTGGATCCAGGAGTATTCCGGGATGTTCCTTTGGAGTTCGGTTGTCGTATGGAAAACGGGGTAGTAGGGAAGGAAATGAATGGGTTGTGAAAACCGCGATTCATGACAAACAGGTTGTGAAAACCGCAATTCATGACAGTAACCCGGGTTTTTCTCTACGCTGTGGTGGTACGGCCAAGGGCTTTTTAATTCTGTGGACGTGTGTGGGGTGAGTCGAGAATGAATTGTGGAGTGGTTATAATCGAATCAGATAAGCCTTCTGTGATGATGGGGGTGGTACTCCGCGCATGGATCTGCATTTGAGGCCCAAGCCAACGGTTACACGCAGCTAAGTTGGGCTGCTGGCTGTTTAGAAGTTTACCGCATGTTCTATAACCACGTGCACTATTTCTATAATTCCCTCTGGCTCGTTCTATTGAACCAGAAGTACTACGGACAAGCCTCCTTGTTTGAAGCTTTGGCCCAAATTGACCTTGATTCGTCCCACAGAGGGCGGCACAACCCGAGCAAGTATGTATATGACTAGATTCTCACCCCGTGTGATCGAGGGGGAGTAGCTTAGGCATGAGCAGTGGGAGGTAATAAGATGTATTCTTCTACAAACATCCCTGCTTTTATACTAATTCTTTTCCGACCACCTGGAAACACACCTTGTGCCCAGAGAGAGAGACAAGATGAGAAACACTAGAGAAGAGAATCACACAAAGAGATCTTGAATCGGAGTGTATTTCGGAGGCTCGAGCGGGGTACAAGTGGTGGTAAGGAACAAGAAAAGAATAATGTGACTACGATGTGACTGTCATGTAAGTAAAGGTGCGTCAGCGGGTTTACACTCCTCCCCTCCCTGAAGAACTGTATGGGATAGGAAAGAGAAAGGGAAAGGAAAAATATTAAGAAGGAGAAAAATCTAAAAATCATCACCTGAGCGCGCTAACCAACGGTCAAGGGCCTCGTTGTCGGCAAGCTGGCGACCCGGGAGCCATCGGTCACCTTCGGGTCCGTAGCCGGTGAAACGAACAAGGTACTGTAAACCTTTACCGCGCTTGCGTTGGTCGATGATGGAGTCGACGTGCCACTCCTCCTCGCCGTCTACGAGGATCGGAGGGGGCTCGTCGTTCTTTCTAGAAGGAAATTTGTCGTTGTCGTTTTCAATGTACGGCTCAATTTCAGAGGCGTGGAAAACGGGGAAAATTCCGGGCTGGTCAGCGACATCAAGCTTATATGTCGAAGATTCAGGATGAGCTTCGAGTATTGTGTAAGGGCCGTCCGCGCGGGGCATGAACTTAGCGACACGGCCATCTTTCTTGTGCTTGTATTTTGAACGGCGGTTCTTAGTCGAGAGGCGGACACGGTCCCCAACCTTGAGAGTATGTTCCGGCCGTCTGTGCTTGTTAGCCTGCTCGGCTTGAGTAATTTTTGCAGTGAGCAGGTTATCCTGTGCTTCTGCAACATCAAGAGCAAGTCGTTCAATTATTTCGGCCGCGAGCTTTTCTTCAGAGGGCATGTCGCGCGAGGGGGGGGATATCAAAGGAGGGATAATTCGAGGAGACCGGCCCATGCGGATTTGGAACCCAGAATAACCAGTTGACGCGTTCACGGTATTCATCATGTCAAAGCGGACGCGAGGTAGTGCGCGGACCCATCCCTTCTGATTCCTGGTGACGTGGTAGCGGAGGGCCTGGTTAACCGTCTTGTTGGTGCGTTCGCTGGCACCGTCAGTTTGTGGGTGAAAGGCAGTGGACATTTTGAGTTTCACGCCAGTCAGCTTGTGTAAAGCCTTCCAGAATGTCGATACAAATAACTTGTCGCGGTCCGAGACCAAGTCAAGCGGGAGACCGTTATCACAGTACCAGTGGTTAAAAATAGCACAGCGAGTTCTGGCGCGGTCAACTTTGTCGTCGTTGGGACAATTTGGATGTCGGAGCCAAGACGGCATGTGAAAGTGACAATGCAATTGAACCCTTGGTCCACGGGAAGGGGTCCAATGAAGTCAATCGCGACCGAATCGCCGCGTTGCTCGGGGATCGGCAGCGGGTGGAGAGGGCCCGCCGTCTTCTTGGCTGTCCTAGCCTTGTTGCGCTGGCAGTCGGGGCATCCAGGGATGTAGGATTTTTCGAGGTCGCTGCGCATGTTGGGCCAGTAATAAGCATCACGGAGGGGTTTGTAGGATTTGTCAAAGCCGAAGTGGCCGAGGTTGTCGTGGGCGAGTTGGAATAGAACTTCACGTAGGTTGTCAACCCGTGGGATCACCAGGCGTTCACCTACGAACCACAGCCCATCGCGTTCCACTATCCCAGGCATGCCTTGAGATACCGAGGTAAGTTTGGCACACCATTCGTCTTTGGCATAGCCATTGCGGATCGATTTCAGTAATTTTGCATCCGCGGAGACTTTGAGGACGGAAGCAATCGGGAGGCGGGAGATTGGATCCGCCTTAGGCGCAGGCTGTGTCGATGCCAAGCCGCGTGCGGAGAGGAAAGGAGATGGGGCATTCAAGTGCATTATTGATGCAATGGCGACGGGGTTCACGTCGACGTCGAGGAGCCAAGGTGCGTCAGATGCGGCGGCCTCAGCAGATCCAGAGTCATTAAATTCAGTTCGTGAAAGGGCATCGGCGACGGTGTTATCCTCGCCTTTGACATAGATAATTTTGCAATCATATTGGGACAGGAATTCCATCCAGCGTGCTTGACGACGGGACAAATCTTTTTGGGTATTAAAGTTCTCAAGAGTCCTGTGGTCGGTGTACACAAGGAATTCGGACCCGAGAAGGTCGACGCGCCAGCGCTGTAACGCGCGGATGATCGCGAGCATTTCTTTTTCATGAACAGGATAATTAAGTTCGGCGCCCTTGAAGGACATGGAATCAAACGCAATCGGCCGAGCGGTTTCCCAAGTCGGGCCCCAAGAGAGAATTCCCCCGGAACGCTTGTCGCTGGCATCGCAAGTGACGAAAATCTTGTTGTCTTCTGGGTTCTCGTGGTCTATAGTGGTGACACAGTCGGCGCTGAGCACAATCTGCTTTATTGTGTCAAAAGCTTTTTGATGATGAGATTCCCAAGGTGGGAAGGACTTGTCGCACTGCTTATGAGTAAGTTTCTCAAGGATTTGGGTGTGTTCAGCCAGGTTCGGGAGCAGGAAGGCGAGGTATCGCACTAGGCCCAAGAAGGCGCGGACGTTCGTGGAGGATTGAGGCGTAGGCCAGTTCGCGATGCGCTCAACTTTCCTCGGATCTGCTTCAACGCCGCGCACAGAAATGCGGTGACCAAGAAAATCGATCTCGTACTGGAACAGTTTAGTTTTCGCGGGGTTGCAGTACAGGGATGCCTTTTTTAGTGCGTCAAAAACCATGCGTAAATGTTTTTCATGTTCTTCGGTGTTTTGAGACCATATTACAATATCGTCGAGGTAGACGTGACAGATTTTGCCAATAAGGTCACGGAGTGCGGCGGTGACACGTCGTTGCTGCACTGCAGGGGCATTGCGCAGTCCTTGCGGCATAACGAGCCACTCATAGAGCCCTAGCGGGGTATTTACCGCGGTGTATTTGATGGAGTCGGGATGCATTCGTGTTTGGAAAAAGCTGTCTGTAAAGTCGATCGTGCTCCAAATTTTCCCCTTGGCGCAGTCTGCAAGAATGTCGTCTATGCGGCGTAGGGGGAAGGAGTCACGTTCCGTGGCGGCATTCAGTGGTCTGTAGTCATTCACCCAACGGGGCAAGACAAGCTTATTTGATTTTGGGATGAGAAAGGCGGGGCAGGCATGAGGCGAAGACGACGGGCGTATGCGACCTGCGTCGAGGTGCGTTTGGATGAGAGTAGCCCATGCGTCTTTATACTTCCGGGGACTTGGTACGAACGGGTTTGGAATTGGACATCTGCGTTCTTGAGTTTGATTTCGCAGTAGACATCAGTCGGGAGTTCATCCACATGCGGCATTTGGTCAAAGATTTTGGAATAGTCACTTTTCAGTTTCTCCCCACGTCTGTTGAGTTCTTCCAACTCGGCGAGGATTTCAATGCGTTCGCGTACCGCAGCGATGACGTCCACGGGCTTGACTTTTTCAAAAAGGTTCTTGCTTTCCAGGGTGGTGCGACGTTTTTCACATACGGCGTTCAGCTCTTTGACCATAGCTTTGTGGTCCTTGTTCATCTTTTTGAGTTTCTCGCGAAGTTTCATGCACGGTTTCGGGGCTGGTTTGGGCTCGGGAGGGTTAAATAGATCATACCCGACATGTTTGTCAACTGCCGTTCGGGCGTGGTGGTCAATTACAATTTGATTCTTTCGTAACCACGGTAGGCCCAAAATAATAGGTGCACAAAGGTTGGGCGCAACGATGGCGCGTACGGTATTCGAGGTCCAAGCTTGGTCCATGGAAATGGTTCGTAGTTTAACGTATTCTGTCAGAAGCGTAGGTGCGGGTGCAGGTGCAGAAGTATCAGTCATAGCGAGGTCTATCTGCTGCGGTTCAAGTAATTTACGACGGCGAAGTTGCAAACGATCCACGAGGTCTTCATGTATCATCACTAGAAACGAGCCGTTGTCAATTAAGGCGGTAACATCGATGGGGAGATTGCTCATCGGGCCCTCTATCATGCAGGGCCAGACAAGATGGCGGTCGGGATCGGAAGGGGGTGGGATGGGTGATGGGATACTCACATCGTCACTACGGGCCCCGAGGTCATCGGACTCGTCGCCACTTTCATCACTGCTGTCGTCCTCGTTGATAACGGGCGGGACAATGGCGGCGACGGTTTTGGCGTGAGACGAGGTAGCCGAAGTCGACGCGCCTTTGGATCTGGCGCGGCGGGCGTCGGCAACGACCTTCTCGGTGACGACGGTGTAGTCGGTCGCGGTCGCGGGCGAGGGACAATCGCGCCAAGTGTGCCCCGCGAACGGCTTGCGACATTTTGTGCAGCCCTCGTTCGCGTTCAGCAACTCGCGCTCTGTCTCGCTGAGCTTCGGTGGGTAGGGGTTCTTGGCCGACGACGACGACGCAGCGGAAGGAGGCTTGGACGCGGTGCCCTTGCCGTTCTGGTGCTTCTTCGACGCGCGATCGTCGTCGGTGTCGTACGAATCCTTCGTTTTCCGTTTGTTTTCTTTGTTATGTTCGAGGATCAGGCGGCGCTGCTGCTCGAGAGCACGGCGGCGATCATCGTCGAGTTTGTTAACCTCACGGACCCAGATGTCGATATCGAGGTCATCAGCGGCGACGAGAGCCTTGATGTCTTTGTCGCGCATGTAGGTGTAGCGCAGATCGTCGCTCATCCCAGCCTCGAGATGGTGGCGGAGGTGGGTGTCGTCGATGGGTTCGTCGACGAGCAGGGAGGCGTGACCGATGAGTTTTGTAGCATAGTCATCGAAGGTACCGTCGTCGGTTTGGCGCATCCCCATGATCTTCGCACGCAGTTCGGTCTGCCAGTCGGGGTCAAGAAACTTGGTGCGGAGCTCGGTGAGGAATTCGGGGTAGGAAAGTTTAATCAGACGTTCGCGGTTCTTCGTCGGGCGGTACCAATTGATAATTTTCTGCTCCTGGAAGCAGGCAAGGATGACGGAGACACGTTTCTCTGGCGCGGTGTCCTTAGCGTCGAAGATGTGGGAGCACGCGAGGTCAAAGTCGTCAAGAACTACGGCGGTGAGTTTTCCGGCGTGGAGTGTGGGGAATTTGTTTGTATGCTTTTCGACCCATGCATAGCCTTCAGGTGCGGATGGTGGCATGGGGAATGAGTCGGATGAGGCAGAGGAATCGGAGGGCTGGCGGGGTCTAGACGGGGGCGAAGGGTGCGGCGTGGGGTTTGCCGAGCGAGGAGGTGAAGGGTGGGGCAAGACGCGTGGTGACGGGGCCTCTTCAGTCAAGGGCGATAGCGGCGAGGACGCCGTGTTGTTGGCGGGTGGTGCGGTGTGTGCTGCACTGCGTGTCAGCAGCGGAACGGGGGTGGAGGGCTTGCGGGACAGGATGGGCGGTGGGTGGGTGGCGGTGCACAGGTGACGTGGCGCCTAAGGAAGACGGTGGTGAGCTCGAGGCCCGTCGTCTGAGGTTGTGGGTGGGTGGGGTATGTCGTTCGCGTCCCTAAAGGGGTTTGCGAGGGCGACGGAGGCAATTGGGACGGAAGCAAACGAGGATCCCCGTGGATCTCTCGCTTGTCGACACAACGATGGAAAGATCAAAAAAAGTGGAAACACACCTTGTGCCCAGAGAGAGAGACAAGATGAGAAACACTAGAGAAGAGAATCACACAAAGAGATCTTGAATCGGAGTGTATTTCGGAGGCTCGAGCGGGGTACAAGTGGTGGTAAGGAACAAGAAAAGAATAATGTGACTACGATGTGACTGTCATGTAAGTAAAGGTGCGTCAGCGGGTTTACACCACCGTGCACAACCTTATTCCTCATCCATCCACAGACCCCTTCGACACTGCCCTCCTTGCCTCGCAGCGTAGATCTCCATGCTGTTCCGAGTGCTGAAGGAGATACCTTACTCACATATTGTTGTGTCTCTGCCTGTGGCACTCAATTTCCGTACTCCGTAGCTTCGATATTTGTGTCTTTGTCCGTGGTGACCATTTCCGTACTCTGTACTCGGTGCCAAAGCTTTCCTCAGCGGCTTCCTGGTACATGGCCCGATAGCTGCATCCTTTTGCAAGAAACGAGCGCTTCTGCATCCGTTGTGTCAATTGTTGGTTCTCGTGAGGACCATAGCAATTTGGGGGTACTTATAGTGGTAGACCTGCTGGCATAACTGGTAACGCACACATTTACTGTAGGTTGACGACACATAATGTTTAGATGCAAGACCCTCGTTCAATTTGAGGTCAGCCGTGTGCTCGTTAGCTTCCTTTTTCGATGCGTGTTCCGTAGTGCGTATTTGCCATTTTCAGCCACGGAGGGAGCACATCACAAAGTGATAGCTCACACTGTCCTCAAAACTTGGGACAGAGTTCTTATGAACAACAAAAATCTGCCAAAAAACTGGATCTGGAATTCTGAGGTCTTAGTGGGTATAGGTAATTGCCGTCCTCCGGGACGGAATCACTAGTTGCTAGCGATAAATACCGAGTCCCACACTGCCTGTGGATGGGTGTGCGCAAGCACATTTCCTCAGGGAGTGTTAGATATTAAATAGGACGGGATATTATCCCAAAACTGGCGAGAGTTGGGAGCTGATCAGATCTGCATGCCCTTCTCTGCATCGCTCCACCCAAAAAAAAAAAAAAAAGTAAATGGGTGACGCGGCAGAGCGGTCAATGATGGCCCATCAAGCCGCTGGCGCGGCCTCGGGTTAAGCCGGGCTGATCCGGGTGTCCACAGGGACAACTGTCGCATTATTCATGTACTTTCTGGTGGCATCTTTGGCCTCGTAGTCTGGTTGGTCCTCTTAAAAATCTTAAAGTCAGGTCACTGAATGGTGGAATTTGGGAGTGTTGAACCAGTTCCGGGGAGCTCGGCGATGTTGAAGCAATTGCCCTCGATGTTGGAGGAATCCTCGTCTTGAACGAACTTGATCTGCAGGGGAGCGCAAGAACCATAGTATGGTTCTGGGCGAACCTGAGATCATCGAGTGTCGAGGTCTACAGTTCGATTTAAATCATGCGATTCTTGAATGTCCCACAGATCGCCAGGAAGGAGCGAGACAAGCTTTCGCGAATTTTGCCACAATACACTGATCGATGGACGAAGGAGTGGTTCGGAAGTCCGCTCCACAATCGCCAGGTCTAGGCGTGTCTCCGAGCTGAATCATCCACTCGGCCAGCGCCTCGGCCATGTTCCAGTGGGCTGTGTGATAGCGATCGAAATGCGAGCCGGAGGTGAAGTTGAGAATTGAAATTCATGTTGGTTTCTAACTTGCGCACTGAATTCCATGAACTCGGGGTCTCAACGCAGTATAAAATTAAAGAGTTTCTCTCCAGTTTGTTATTGTGCAAGCAAAGGTTAGGTTTCCCGCGAGTGGCAATCATTGAATTTAAAGTGCCTGGAAATGACATATGACATTCAGGGGTACTTCAACACCGCCTCCCTGCCAGTATATAAATCACATCGAGCCTTTTGCCTCAAAGAATGGCTGGTAACCCCAATACCCTCATCGTTTTAGGCTCTTCCCCCGACTCATATTTCATCGGCCATGGCCGACGACATTTCGTTGAAAATATGCCGGAGTCGTTCACCAACCACGCCAAAACCGACTTGAATATCAGTATGACCTTGTGGATCAGGTGCCGCCGGCCCGTTAGATCTGTATGCGTAGTCTTCAGCTCAACAAGATTTTCGGCAGCGTGAGCAAAACGCTGGATACCTGGATCTCTCATAATACAGCCACAGCGAAATGTATGTATGAGCCTCACTGTTCGAAGTTCCAATTAACTACTTATTACGTGAGGGATAGTTCACTTCAACGGAGACATTAATCAGGACATTCGGGACCATCTCTCGGGCACGAACGGCAAAGCGCGCGCTGAATTCTTTTCTTTTCCCGACGATGAAGATTCCGCGCATTATTTTTTGAAGGGGAAGAACGACGGCGCATGGAGCGCCGTGCTTCAGACTTATTATATCGAGAAGCTCACCAAAATGAAGGCCGAAATTCTCAACTTCGACGCGGGGATTACTGGGATGATCTTTGGCAAGGGCAAAACCCATATTTGCACGTTCAAAGCGGGCTTCATTGCGAACTTCGACGAGGATGAGATAGATTCGAGGGAACATCCCTTATACAAGGTATGTGCTTTTGCAATATTCATCCACTCCCGTTGATGCTCGGTTGAGGTGCTCGCCCAGCATGAGGAGGGCTGGTGCATCGAGCGTGGATCAACACTCTGCTTCTATGATTCCAGATATTTTTACTTGAAGTTCAAGCGCCCGGGACAGAGTGAGATCACGATGCACTGGAATTTACCGCCGAACATGGCCGAGAAATTGAGTGCTTTGCGGGAACAAGCACAACAGCCAGAGGAGATGATGAGTACGTCGTATTTATCCATACACTGGCAGGACTTGACGAAAATATGTATCATTAATGCAAGAAGACCAGGGGTGGATTAAAGTCGCTCAGATGAGGATGGTACGTCCTTTCTAACAGGCGCAAATGACAGACCAATTAATCCTCGGTTCAGAACAACGAGCGTCAAATGAATAATATGCTTTGCGAGCAGATTGAGTTTGCAGGTCTCAGTATGAGAGCAGCGTTGACAGGAGGAACCATCGTCACGAAGTATTATTAGAGAGAATTGCTACTTCGAACTTTATGGACCTCGTAGACAAGCCCGAACGCTCACGAAATTCGAGTGAGCAAAATCCACGCATACATGTTGAAAGCCGGGAGAAACGATGGTTGAGGGATTAATGCTCGAACTCAGGTAGGCTGGCCGGTCGACTTGTTTTGAAATGGATGTAGCATGGGAAGTCCACGAGGAGGGATATTTGGGCGTCGAGACTCGAGAGCACCCTAAAGCCGGTAGGTGTTCTGGAACATAAACTGTTCTGCGCCGCTGATTATTTATTTTTTACGCAAAATTGTGCGTAAGAACCGAAATAAGAAACGAAATCTATTGGGAATATCTGGCACGGGGCATCTACATTAATTGGAGAAATAGCGCATAGGATGATATGAGGGCCATTTTCCGCCATGATGTGCACACAAAAGGATCCTCGCCATCGGTAACGTCCTGGTGATGCCCACCGGAAAGGCGATATCTGGCCACATGTGGTGGCGACGTTGACATGAACCTCTCGCAATCGCGGGAGTTTTTTAACGCCGTGTCCTCTTCCACACAAGGGCCGTATCCATCGACGTACGATTCGTCGAATTCGGAGTCTACGACGATGGTGAGGTCGGCGTGCATTCGGGGAGGATTCTAAGGATGCCCATTAATCCGTCCGGGACGCGGAGTCTTTTGACTGCAGCTTTTAGGGTGAGGAAGCGAAGGTCGGGAAGGTGCGGCAGTTGGATTGTCACCTTGCTTGTCAAGGTCTCTCCACCCTCATAATGGCACCACTTTTTGGGTCACCCGGTGATCCTAATCCTCCCGACATCGAGTTGTCTGGACCTCCTGTTACCCAATATGTACCTCTACTTTACATAAATTCAAACCCGACATTACTTCACGACTCAACGTTCGAACCAGACGACTCACTGGCATGTGAAAAATTCTTCAAAGAGCCAATGGCCTGGCAGAGCTAGCAAAATTCTCCAGGCTAGAAGCGCTGAGCTTTTGTGCAAGCAAGGTCTGTTCCGACGGAGTCGGAGCTTCCTAGTTTCATAATGAAGCCCTAAAAGAAAAATCAGCTTTTACCGACCGACTTTGGTTCATTGATCCTATGTACGTACTACCAAAACCGATATTAAGGTGTTGGAGAGAAGCACCACAAATATCACCCAATGAACCTTTACGAGTAAGGAAAAGTTCCAGGTGCTGAAGGTGCTGCAGGAGATGTGTCACGCCCTCACTCAGCATGAGCGTATGGAAAGCCGCACAGTCTTTGGGGGAGTATGTATGGAAGGGAGACGTTTAATAGGCGCGGGTGGTCGAGTGGAAATTAGGACGTTGCTCGGGGAGCGAGCTCCATTTCCAGGAACCGGGAAGCTCCATGCAACACCGGGCCGCTCTGTTGCAAAGGGTAAAGATTCGAATATATAGGTCGTGGTGTTCTTGTAGTGCATCCGCCGGGCCCACGTACAGCTCAATCAGTAGTAGATCTCGGATGTTGGTCAAGAGGCGTGCATTAGTGGCCTATGCCGCACCTGGCAGTGGTGAAAGTCTCCTTATAGACAACGACCTGAATGGATGGTGTTGGCTTCGTTCCACCTACCGAAGATCTAACGACCTTTGTTCTTTATGCGGCCTGCGAGCTAGTCTGTTATCAACCGCGCGATCAATGTATGGAGGGTCGGGTTATTACATAATCTTCGGAGTTTGAAATGCCCCTCTCACCATTCAGCACCAGTAATGTTGCAGTTCATCGAAGCTAAGAGGCCAATCCTCCAGTAGCAGTATGTACTAACGATCTGCGTCCTCCAAATATTCCCCGGGTGCTAGACGGGGCACACATAAACAAGGTGAGCTTGGTCAGCGGCAAGCCATCAAAATCCGGCATCGCGCGCCTCGGCTCAGGCGGGAAATTGCAAGAGAACATGTTATTAGAATGCATTCAGTGAGTGGGGATCAGCAAGAAAACACGTGGAATACACGTCCTGCAGTGCGACTCAACATCGAGAATTTTGATAAGGGGACCCTCCGATCACATGTCAAAGGGAATCTACAGACTACAACAAACGAGGTACGAGTTTACAGTTGTAGTGTCTGGTTATAAGAGACTACCTGCGAGCTAACGTTGCTCTTGTCGTACTGTATGTACCACCAAAAAAAAAAAAAAAGAGAACACATGAGCCGCGATTGCGCATGCTTCAAAGGTTTCGTGGTCCAGGTAGTCGCCAATACTCGGTGGCTGCTACCTCGCCGATGATTCCTCGGTAAGCTCTTGGGTCATTTGGTCCTCCTGCAACTTCAAGGTCAGCTCCCGGTGACCTATTCGTTCCTGTGGTTGCTGCTGTAGTAGTTCAAATGCGTCAACTTGGCGGTCATGCTTGGGGCAGATTCCACCGCATTTTAATCCGATCTATTGAGCCTCCGAGGAAACTATTTGGCCGAGTGTACGCTTGATGCACCCCTTGCCGTCAGCTGTCGACTGAAACTTGCTTGAAAAGAATGGGCGTTGCGTGCACGTAAAAAATGGACCCGAATTTGAAAGAAAGAAAAGTCCTGCAACGACTCCCTGCTGGCGATGCCGCATGCCAATCCAAAGTAACAGTTTTGGCGTCCAAATGCAGGTTCGATCACGGGTACCATCGAGCCGCCGTCCCGGGCGTTGGGTCTGTCGGGTCCTCGGCATGCTCGTCGGCCGAAGTAAAGACACCGCCATAACGCGCTCTCGGTCCATTTTTTACGTGCACGCAACGCCCATTTTTTTCAAGCAAGTTTCAGTCGACAGCTGACGGCAAGGGGTGCATCAAGCGTACACTCGGCCAAATAGTTTCCTCGGAGGCTCAATACTTTTCCACTTTTCGCCCTTGGGTTTCCTTAAATGGTAATGCCCTTTTGGGCACGGCATCCCGGCGGTCAACGGCAGGCTTTGCGGCAGAGCGCGGTGGATTTTTACAAGCCCAGCACGGATCGGAGGAAATTCGGGTGGATTAATTCAACATTGAGAGGGAATGTGAGGTTGGAGAGCCAGGGATTTCACTTCAACGTAGGTGTATTAAGCATTCTAAGTAAAACAATCGTGGAGAAACTAAGTGGCAAAATGATTCGAGGGGGCTAGTACAAAGTGAGGCAGGCAAGGGTAGGGAAATAGGAGGATGAGTGGCAGGGGAGGCTCATCCACAACTGCTCTCTGATGGATCGCGTCCAAGTCGCGTCCCCCTGCTTGCCATGCGTGATGTCTGCGACGCGGCCCAGGTCACGATGCCCACGACGTGAATGCCTGTCGAAGCACGGCCGCGGTGTAAAAAGGCTATGAAATGGGGGACGCACCTCAAGTAGTGGGTATCTTATTGTGTACGATGCACACCGCGACGTTGGCAAAAGGCGGTGGCAATGTAACATCTTGCAGCGAGTACCGTGGAGACCGATGAAGAGCGGTGACGAGGCGTGGTCAACTTTGCAGGACGATGGGGGTTTGGGAGAGCTGGGACCAGAGTGGCAACTGGTCGTGGTGGTGGTGAGAGGCAAGAATTGGCGAAGAGGCGGAGAATGAAATTGTGCGAGAGGCGCCGAGACCTGCCGAAAGAAGCCTTCCAAATAAGGAGATGCTTAGTCACGAATCCAAGGGCGAAATGTCAAAGACTAGGCTCAATAGATCGGATTAAAATGCGGTGGAATCTGCCCCAAGCATGACCGCCAAGTTGACGCATTTGAACTACTACAGCAGCAACCACAGGAACGAATAGGTCACCGGGAGCTGACCTTGAAGTTGCAGGAGGACCAAATGGAGAATGCTTTGTTTTTTTCTTGCATGCGGAGAAACGTTAAATGCGACTGCTCTGCCGGCAACTGAATTCAAGGTTAAGGACCGAGCAGACGTCCTGTCGGTAATCAAAAGCGAGGAAAGGAGGTTCTTTCTTTCCTTTTTCCGTCGTGGCATTTTTTTCTAGCCCCTGTCAAATTTGCTGAATCATGTGGAGCTCAGTATCTCGGCGGCGACCGCTCGGGAACGAATTGTTGAAACGAGTAGATATTACTAGATATACTTTTTCTGTCCAGACAGAAACCAGAGTGTGAGAGTAGGACTCCTAACGAATTCTATTATGGCACGACGCAGTACCATGCAATGTAAACTACTCCAGCAGCAAACCGGATATCGACCGCGCAAGAGTCTGCGACTGCAGAAAAAGGAAAGGAAACGGGAAATCCGGAACGTGGGCTAGTAATACAGGATTGATGTTCGAAAGCAAAGAGCATGACGTATGCAATTAATCAAGGATACCTGGGGATATCTGTGTTAGACGGTGTATGCAAGCGAAGCGTGGCTCACGTACATATTCGACAGTTCGCCAGGGAAGCATAGAACAGAGGGGTCGCTGTCCGGACTTGAGTAGTTTTCCGCGGGGGAAGGTTCCCTGCGCAGGGTCGGGAGCGTCCAGGGGGGATTTTCGTAGACGGGATATCGGGTGCTGGGCAGGGAGGAGTGCCCGTGGTAGGTTGTGCCATCGCTCGAAGACGTGTCAAGCCGTGCCGCAGTATATCCAAAATTGGGATCATACTGCGACGAGCAAGAATTTGCAGGAGGATAGCTGAACTTGTAGGTCGCAGAAAAGAGGATGGCAGAGTTTTCCTCCTTCACTACCTCTTGAAAAATCGTAAATCGCGTTGGATCTGGAGTTGGGAGGTTAGTGAATAGAGTCCCGGCGACATTGAGCCTTACATACCTGGGCTATCCAATATGACCTTCCAATACTTCGGAACTAGGCCGGTACTGTACAGGAAACCTGTGGCTTCAGAGCTGTCATTCACCAGTGGGACCAGAGGCACGGTCTCTGCGTGGAGAATGAGGCTTTCGGAGTAGACCGTGAACTGAGAGTGTGCGAAGATTCGGGAGGGAGATGTGAAAGATATGGTAGGGTTAATGGACTCGAGGCGTCGAGGATGATCAGAAGCCCGGACAATGTCGCCAGTATCTGACCACGGAGACGAACCGTCGGCGCCGCAAATATTATTGCGCGATTCGTCCGGCAGGAGGTCGATATACATGACAGTGTGGCGGGAGGACGTGCTGGGGAATATGCCATCCTCTGAAGACAATGTAGGCGAGTTAAGAGCGCTATCGATGGATCCAGCGGACTCTGAATACGCAGGTTTTCGAAAGGGTGATAGGAGGTGTAGCACTGTGCGATGGTGACGATAAGGGTCGGGAAGGATACAATGCTTCAACAACTTACACTGCTTGCCTCCACAGGACTCTCGCAGTTGTTGAAGGCGACTGCCAACTTGTTTCGCTGAACGTCTTTTCCCGGTCTTCTCAAAGATATAGTCGGAGATAAATCGGTTCCTTCTGGGGTAGCGTCCTAGCATCCGCGTCTCCCGAGAATCGTCGGGTTGGTATTGTTCCAAACCTAAGTAAGGAGCGTTAGGGTTGAATGTCAGAAAAGGGCGACCCAATGCAGTACCTTCAAGAAGTGCAGCTTCGAGCTCCAATGGCCAGACAGTCTCACCGCCGCGGAAGGTTTTCCAGGTTTTGCGTACCCGAATGACTGATTGTAAGACATCCTCGGTGGTTTGACTTTGCAGGTTGGGCCAGGTCAGTTTACTGACGAGGGCAGGAGACCGCTCGGAGGAGGGTGAGGAAGGTGTTGATGAATAGGAGGAGGAGGTCGATGGCGAGGTATAGCGTTGGCTCCAGGACATGGCGAAGGACGGGAAAGTTGAGTACAAACCCCAACCGGGTATAGCGGCTTTATACAGCTCGGGCGCGCAGTGTATTACGGCGAGCGTCAGCCTCCCTTGTGGAGATGAGCCAACAATAGCCCGGCCTTCGGTTTCGCTTGGGATCGGCAAGGTGCGAGCAAGTGCCGCGCTTGTCAAGACGCAATGAGAACAAGGATTGGGTCGGCATTTGATGGCACAGGCTCTGCTCAGACCGCGGCACGGGGAAATGAACGTGGCTATGGACACCGCGAAGCCAAACAGAAGCTCAATGCTAAAATTATCGAACCCAGAGATTTGGCGGAGCTGTCGAGGGGTTCAGAGCGCCATCAGAGCAATTTTACTTGTTTTAGCACTTTGTAGATCCTGCTGTGGAACACAACATGTCATGGAGACTCTGACATGTCAAACAGGACAAGAATGGACTCCGCAAACTGCATCTCACCGGATACCGGATGAGGCAAGCGCCTGATCCGTCGCCTTGCAGTGCCGGCAACGGTTCATCTGGCCCGTAGGATTACGGCTTTTAATTAAGAGAAGGTCGAAGAACTGACCCCCCGAAATCCTCTCTTTGTTGTACCTTGGCTCTTGAGGCGAGGTTTGAAGCTGCAGAGTGTCGACTTTGTGTAAACGTTCAGGCAAAGGTCGGGCGCATTAGTGCCGTTTGGAGTTGAAGAACTGCTTCCATCCATTTTGGCGTCGGGGACAATTTTCGACCGTCCAGGATCGGTCGATTGCATAAGCAAAAGGCACGATCGCACTTGAGAGAGGCGAGGCGAAACTGATTGACGTCGAAGAAGAGATAGTGGCTCTCGACAATCGTGAGCGAAGTGGTTCTCCGATAGCGGGCGGGATTCGTAAGATAACGAGCGTCAAAGGAGGACAGCCGCAGAAATATTCGGCTTCGAATCAATACAAGAATCGGCAGAGGGCGAAGGACGTGGCGATGAACACGGAGAGACGATGCTATTGTGGCAGTTTTCCGGAGTGCTTCTGCGCCGAGATCGTTTTGCAGAATGTAGGAAACTAAGATCCAATCGCGACAGAAGAAAAAATCGTTGCTGCCGACTGTCAAATCCAGAGGACGATGACCGCTGTAGAGCGTTCCCCTGAGGCCATGTCTCCTCGATTTTATTTTGCGTCTAGATACTCAACCTAGACTGCCCATTCCCGAGATATTCTCCAGCTTGGCAGGGTGTCATCCTACGTCAAGACCTCCGGAAATATAATACTTGCTTTCAGAACCGGAGGTAAACGTAACTCACAACGTTGAAAATCTGGGAAGACGCCTATCACGTATGGAAGTAGCTGCCAGCCATCACTGGAGCGTCATTCAGAGGTATTGAAGAGAGATTGGACGTCTGATAGAGGGGCGACGTCGAATTTCAGTGGTCGCAATCCCCTAGGGAGTAGTTGGTCAGTGGAGGGTTAGTTTTGCATCTGAGTATGCGCTAAGCCAATTTTAGTCGAACAGTCCTAAAATTGGTGAACTTCTTGTTGGCTTCTTGCAATATCCAAACCCAGGCGGAGCATCATGAACTTGAAAGATATTTTGAAACCGCGAAACTCCGGGTTTTTGGAAGGGCTACGAGCGTCCAACGCTCTGCTAACGGTGACCTCGGTAAGGTGTGGTGTTAATGAACGACGAGGCACACGGAGGAGGTGGAAGCGTCAAAGCCAGTCGTGTCACGGCGACCTCGCGTAACGCGCTGTCACCTCGCACGTGCAGCCGGCCGAACCACAAGCTGAGTTTCAGCGCGGCTCTGATAAATTGGAGTGTAGGATCGCGGGCTTCAACATTTGAGTCCGCGTCGGTTTTTTTTTTCCTCACTGTGAACAGTTGGGCTTGAAAGTTGAAGTCTGACTGCAATTAGTGTACCGACGAATCGTTTGCCCCACGGTCCGTCAGAAATTGACCCATTCGTGTTTATTGGGCGCGAATTCACCGTCGGCATATTCCTCAGGCGCTCAAGATTTCCAGAAGTCGTTGCCAGCTCCACGCGGTCCTCGGAGAGTGTAACTTTGCCCGGCATGTGCTGCGGCCGCATTTTTGAGCTTATTGATTGACATTCAGAAACTAACGGTGAAAAATTGTGATACAGGTAGCGCGCTTCCATCCCAGAAGCAATGAGTCAATTGATGCTGCTCCACCTCCCCATCCAGGCATATGCAATTCGCAGTTTAAGTTCTCCGGAATGAGAGATGGAGAGAGTGGAAGCAGAACACAGAACTGAATTATTTTGCAACATGTACTCAACGGGGAACGGAACTTTGAATATTTTGTAAGAAAAACAGCACAACACCATGTAAAACGCGACAAAAAAGAGTCCACATTCGGGTACTACCCAGTCTATTTGGCCTTCTCGGCGAGTGGAGTCGGTCTTCTCGGAGGAGGCCATGGGTAACGAATTGGAGACCGAGGCGAAATTGTAAACTTCCACAGCCCCCTGAGCAACCCTGTGATGTATGAAGTCGTTCGCGTGCTCCCCACTTTTGCCGACGAGGAGTAGTGTGTGCACCCTACGCATGAACCAGCTGGAACATCCGTTGAACCCGCTGTCGAGAAAGCAGGCACAAACGCCCTCGCAATCCTGGTGGCGCCTGGGCGAGGGAATTGGTGTTGATAATTTCTCGACGTAAAACTAGTCAGGAAATGCAAGGAAGTGGCCAGCGTCCGTGAGGCCCATGCGAGTAAAGGTGAATGTGACAGGGTTGGAAGAGCGTTAGAGTTTGCGGTTCCACGCGGTCGCGGTCCTGACGCTTGGGTAAGCTAAAAGCGCCGGGGAAGTGGCGCGCGACCCTGGACCGGAGGAGAGTAAAGATGCGTTCAAGCAAGAGGGTCGCGGTTGCGTGAGGGTCGCTGATGCGCTGACGTGCGGGTTTGGCCGTGCCGCGACGCCCCATTGCTGACGTCGCGGAAATTCGCGGGAAGGGGCGAAGTAGACAAAGTAGCCGTATCTGCACGTCGAGGCATTATTTTGCGGGGAAGCGGCGTAGCCCTAGGGATGGCGTTGGGGAAGGGGAGCCCAGTGGCGATCGGGAAACGCGCATCCTCTGACGGTGGAATGTCAAAGCTGTCGTGCGCCTGGGTGAGTGGCGAGCGCCTAGCCGTGGGTATGTAGCGATACGGGGTAATAGCCGCGCTGTAGAGGTGTTAGATAGAGGACTGAAGACCCGTTTCAAAGAGACGCGCACCATTTCGGGATATTCTGCACGTATTCAGAGAGAAAGGCAGATTTGGGGGCGAAGTTGTACTGCACAGGTACTCTGACAAGAAAAAAAATCAGACTTGGGATCGTCTCTGGTCCATAGACACATACGATTGCACGAGGTGCGGAAGATCGGTCTGGGAGTGGCGCAGAGACGGGTGGGTTGGAATCCTACAAGAGGGAAATTAGACTTGGAAGAAACATTGGGATGCGGAGGAAGAGACACACGACTGAGCGAACTGTGGAGCGGCAGGGTTTGCTTCAGGACCGACGTAAGGAGCAAAAGCGAAAGCGCTGTATCTGAGAAAGAAACATTTTTAGAAGGGTCATTATGTCCGCTCGAAGGCTGAAAACGCACGACTGGGAAATTTGGCCAACTGGATTCTCCTGGCGCTCGTCGGAGGACAGGTAACGAGGTGGACTGAGGCGATTTGAGATGAGGTCTGGCATGCGGTGAAAATTGAGGACTAACATGGAGGTCCCAAGATTGTAACTCGGAGCTGGAGTGGGAAGAGGCGGACGTTCGAACACGGAGGAAGGACTGAGTGGGTGTGAAACTGAGCTCGTGAATGTAAATGCCTGGGGCGCACCTGAGCGCGAGGGATCGTGGCTGTGCCGCATAGCGCGGAGGGAGTTGTGCGCCGTCCAAAGATCCAGAGTCAGATTCGGATCCAGTTTCATCGTCGAGATACCCGTCGAAGACGGGGTCTGCCTCGTGATCAAGATAGACAGAATTTTCTTCAACGAGATACTCTGCCTCCCCATTGTCGATGCGAACAAAACGATGGAACAAGATGGTAATGACCACCGAGGTGACGAAGGACACAAGGAAGCGCTTCGCTATAGCTAGGTTACGGAGGACATTGAGAACAGCAGAAGCCGCATGTTCAAGGCCGATGAGTCCAGCAGTCAGGAAGACGACAGCTGTGACAGTGGGTGCTGAAATGGCAGAAGTCATGGTAGGTGGGAGGAGGAATGTTGGCAACGCCATGCATTTTATATCGTTCTTTGTCGTCGCAAGAGCACCAAAGCGCACAAAGGAGGCGAGCCATCACAGGCTACAAAGCGATAAAGAAGCGGAAGGTCAAAGCAACAAAAGAGCGGAAGAACAAAAGCTTTGCGACACAGATACGTCGGCGGAGCGTATCCACAGTACCTTTGACACCTTGTTTTCCTCCACGCGCAGGAACAAAGAAGCGGGAGACAAAAAGCAAAGCGGTGTGTGATGGCATCAATGAGCTTTGATGTGGTGCAGTCTTGATTCAAAGTCGTTCTGACAAAAAGACATTAGCATTGAGGGCGGAAAGAATGGTATGGAATGAGATTACCGACGCAAGTTTAACTTGACATCGCCGTTATAAAAAAAGGCAACAGAAGAAAACGAGAACATGAAGCTTGTGTTCAAGCGTCAGATTCAACGGAAGAGAAGATTGGTGTAAAGTACCTTTTCTGAGGCCTTTCGACCGCCCATATCCCTAGGACTCGGAAATTCTACATTCTTGACGGATACGATCCACATATGCAGGAACATCTCACTGCCGCTGCCAACTTGTGACCGAGTCGCTCCACCCAAAGCACAATAATCTGCGGTGTGCCTGGGCCAACCAGTAAAAACGCGAATTTAGTACAGCCGACCCGCAATATGTCACCGACTATTGACATTGAACGACAGTTATTGCAGCTTTCGGAAAAACGGCACCTAGGAACCTCTATTCAGATGCGAGCCTCATGGCTAGGCACACAACAACGAGAGAGATGATGAATCAGACCGCGCTCACCGGCGTGTGTACCTGTTTTGACGTGCGATCTTGGATTTGCGCGCGGTCCGGTCTCCCTGCCGGGCGCTCACATATAGCGCTCATAGTCTAGTCAGGTGTAGTCATCTGGATCCTGTTGAAGCGGGAGTTAGATTTATAGGATTTTGATTGAGTTCGGAGGTGTACGGGCTTTATGCCGTCCAATTGGCAGACAATCGATCGCGGAGATAAAAGTGAGAACGTTAGATATTGGCGCTCTTCGCACAAACTTTACAAGAGGTGTGGAGCGATTTTAGATAGGTGCTCACCTAGTAATGGAAGCTCTGAATCAGAGCTAGGGAAATGGAGGCTTCGACGAATATAATGGGGTAAGCCGTCAGAAAAGCGCCGTCTTCTTCGTTGAAGGTGAGCCCTCGGGGACGCTCATTCGACTTGATTTCGGCTCGCAGTGCAGGCGGGAATAGGTACAGTTGCGTAAATGAATTGTATCCACGGCAGCTAAGTTCCGGTGGCGAATTTATTTGTCCAAAAGGCTTGAAAGCCCGTGGCCAAAACGGAGTTCCAGGCTTTCAGTTCCTTCTCAGCGGCGAGGTTGACTTCGATGGTATGAAAACGCGCGATCCCGTCGTGCACAAGGACTGTTAAAGAGTTTCAGTAGCACGATGGCCGAACGAGTCACAGTGACTCACAGGCGCAAGCATCATGAACAAGCTTCCATGAACATCTAGGCCAACTTGAGGAACATTAAATTGATTGTCGGATGTGGACCTAATCTTAAGAGCATTAAACAGAGCTCTCCACAAGACGAAAAGTGATCATGATAGCGACCGGTGTGGACGTAGAAGGACAAACCAGCTAAAAGGGTCATATTGCAGCGGGTGAGATTCTAGACGGACCTCATCAGTCTGGCCGAGTTCTTACCCGTGTACAAAGGAACGCGCGTTTCCTAGACCAGAAACCTTTACAAGGGCAGAAATACTTCCATGAGAACCGAGGTTCCTTTCTTTGGAGTCTTCGGTCTTTTGACGTGGGGAGCCCCTGAGTAATACAAAGAATGGCCAGTTCCGGGAATTTGGCCTTCATCTTGAAGAAGACGGGTGGGCGGCGCTTGCCGTCGTCGTGATCATGACTCGTGGCATCCAAAGGTGTCTTGGTTCTTGAAGTTTAAGAAAAGATTACAAAGAACATCAGCCAGCTATAGTCCGCGGCAATCTTCTGCGTGGATTGGGCGCCAAAACCAACGAGGAGGAAGGAAGCTCGGAATAAGGTCTGTCACATTGTGATCACATGATACCGACGCGTCCAGGTGTGCAGGCAAGCCTGAACAAATACAGTTTCCCACAGATATATTGGGTATCACCGCCAACTGGCCGGTTCGTGGGAGCCAGGTGATGCGGCCACCTGAGAACGATCAATCAATTTAGCTGTCAACGTCCTGTTACTCACCTAGTCCCCAGCCGACAGACCCAGCCGTCGACCCAGCCGTCCCCCAGCTTTCGAGTTCCTGGTTGCCAGCTGGGTGAAAGGGTGAATAGACAGCAAGTGTTCTGGGTGGAGGACCGGTAAAAAGCATCTGTTCACGACCTGGCCACACACATTACATTGAGGTGCGTCACCACCGACAATCTACCCGGGTTTAGGCGGCGTTGGGCTGACTTCCCAGACTTTTTTTTTGTCGTAGATAACGCAAATAAAATTTTCTATTGAATTCAATCTACTGGCTCGATATCTAAGGCCCGACTCTGAACTCTCGCCAAGAGCTGGAGCCCATGAACAATGCACCCCATGGACTCAAGTATCTGCGACATCGTCTCGGCGCGTGCAGGATCCATCACGGTGTGAACGAGCAGGGGCAAGTGACCGACAAGTTTTCTGAATAACACCAGACTCTCAGATTGGAATGCATTCGGGCGAACACGAAATGCGGATCGAAACTCCTGCAGATCGGGTGGAGAAGACCGCCAGCACTCGTCGCAGAATCGCCTGAGGAACTCCTTTTCGTACTCCGTCTGCTCTTGGATGGTCTCCGGTGATCCTATCCGTTGAGCGATCCAGGCGCCCCCGAACTGCTTCAACATTGGCAGCTCGGTGGGTGGTTCACCATCAGCAAACTGGGAGCCGGATAGCAGGGTAGCGAGGCGTGCGAGATGTGCAGCTTTGCTGGCATCGTCGCGTGCTCCATTGATAAGGGGGTGCGTGGTGGGTTTCTTGGCCTCTGTTTGGGACGCGACGGGACGGTGCTTCGGAGGAGAGGGTGGCAAAGATGTGCAGCGTTCTAGATATGCCTGGGCTGCGGGATATTGAGGAGACGCTGAATCGAATGGATTTGCTGGGTCTCCTTGACTGTAACCACACGAAGAATCGAAGTCGTTCTCGAAGTCGAAGTCCTTCACATCTGTGTCTATGTTTGGGTCTTCAACAGCCGATATTCACGTCTATTTCAGATTATAGTCATCACAGTATCATGCCAATTTCTTACCTCCAGAGCGAGATTGTGATTCTGTGAACCCAAATACTTGAGTGTCCGACGTTCCTTCGTGCAAATATCCGCCGGGTGCAAGTAAGACATTTCTGCAACCAAGTGAGCAGATATTCTTCAATCTGACGGAATTATCTTACAGGGGGTTTGCGGTAGGGGTACTCTGAGGCAAAATCATCTGTGGGTCAAATGAGGGTCAGAGGAAAGGTTCGGGTGACGAATGCCACCATTGTTAACGCTTTGACGACCCATTTCCAAATTTGGACACCACAGATGTCTGTGTCTCGAAAATCCCAAGTTCACCTCCTCGTGTTACGGAAAAAAACTCATGGTATTTAAGTCGAACCCTGATGTTCACAGGAATTTTCTGGATACAATTAATAAGGGCCCCCATCCGTGACAAAATGACTATTCAGATGTGTCTTCAAGATCATTTTCCCGCCCAGCCTTCGCTCTCGCAGTGGCTTTGCGTGCTCTGCCCGAAGTGCGAGGGGCAGCAACCGGAGTGCCAGGATCCCTCCCCCCGCCATAGTCCGAATCACTGTCGTCGGGATTGTCAGGCTGAACCTCGCGACGACGCTGCCTCTTCCGCGGAGGGGCTTCATCTTCGGTGTCGGTGGATTCGTCGTCGTCACTACTCACGATGTCTATCGGTCCCTCCGCTCCATCTTCTGTCCGCCCATTCACGCGCCGCCCTCTCCTCTTCGTCGCTTTCTTGGGCGCCTTCTTGGCCCCCTGTGTCTCCTCGGCTTTCTTCCGTTTTTCTTCGGCTTTCTCGAGACGTCGCTTCCGCTTGCCGTTCTTTATCTCACGAAGTTTAGCTGCCAGTTCGTGATGTTTGGCCTCTCGGTCCGGAAACAAGGGGACCGGAGCAACCAGTGCTCGCGGGAGCACTTGGCGTAAAAGGTGAGCATTGTGGAAGGCATGCGTGTTAATAATAAAACGCTCGACGGGTTTGTGGATGATGAACTTTTCCGTGATTTTTGATTCAACTCGTTCTTGCATCCGAGGTCGCTCGCCGGTGGCCTCACACTCTGCAGTATGGCAATCATGCTGCACGTTGTAGAGGAATCTGATGTCCTGCAACGACGATGTCAATCAATCAAGAAACTGATAAACCGGGACCATAGCTGAAAGAAACTCACCAAACTCGGAATGATAATAAAACTTGCCTCTCCGTGCCGTCTTGAGAGGATAGGCATACCAAAAATGTCGTGAAGAGTTTCCAACACTTGAAAAACATCCAGGACAATAATTGCTGTGCCCTGACCGTCTTCAAGGATAGTATTTATCCTCCCTGTCATAAGGTCACCCTGTAGACGTTGAATATTGAGAAAGTAGATAGAGAGTGCGTGGACGAACTCACAGTTACTGGTGATTTTGCAAAGACCCATGAGTCCTTTTTGCACTCGTCAAGCGATGCCGCAATTACCGCTCGACACAAGAACCACCGTGATGATAAATCATATGCCCCGCTGTTCAGGGCTTGCGATGCAGGCGTGGAGCCCAAAGAAATCGTACTCCGGACAGGTCTAGGAACACCCTTCTTCCGCTTGGGCAGTGGAACCAGCTTGGTAGATCCTATCCAGAGATGAAAAAGGGCAAATATCGAACCGGGAATCAAAGTTACCTGCAACGGCGGGAGTTTCGATGGTCCATCCCACAAGTTTTTGAAGCACTGGCCGAGTTTCGAGAAATCCTCGGACCCCGGCACCTGCACGTTCCCATTCGCCCTCGGAATTCGGCCACCACCCGCCCGTTAGCCGATGCTTCAGGCCCTCTTGATCTGCCAACTGAAGGGCGATATCTCGGCTCGGCGCAAGGTGGTTGGAAAGGATGGAACAGAAACGAAACACAGCATTGAAAGCTTCGTATATCTCTGTTGCCACGCCAACCAGTGGGCCAAACGCGACAATGTCCTCGGGTGTATGAGGAAGAAGGTGAAGTTTTATCTTCGTTAGAATTTTGGTTGGGTCGACAACGGCAAAGGCATCCATTACATTCCCAGCTGCAATTTCAACATCCCGCTGAGAGTCTAATGTGAGTTAACGTGTCCAAAGAGTGAGCGGATACTCACGATATATTCATTGAGGTTGCGGATTTCAGGTACCCATAATAAAGCTGCAAATTGACCGACAGCTTGCCAAGTTGTAAATTGTTCGGGCGTAACCAGTCCGTGGACATGGAAAATATTGACCTGTGCAATAGTCTTGAATTGTCGTCCAATGAGCGAGTTTGCGTATTGCATAATGTACGGTGCGCGGATAGCGTGGATTGTCAGTCCGTCGGTGTTTGTGGATTGTAATCGGACGGAATAGGTTTGTTTCTGGTCCGCTGTCCACACGATATGGGAGGAGTGCCAGATATATTTGACGACACCCAATAATATTGTGTGCAGGATTTCGACAGGCGTGTCTTTCGTCGGATCGAAGCCTTCAAAGTTTTTGCTCAGTTTATTGTCTCGTTTGGCCGTGAAGCAAGTTACATACCGTCCATCGTTAGAAAGCCACTGTATATTTTATCCTCGTTGTCCAAGGTCCATTGAACCAATTCTTCTTCAATTTCGACGCTGCTTCGTTGCGGATCCTCCTGTTTTTTCCGTTCAAATTCGTCGAGGAGGTATTTGATCCAGTGCTGGGTGTATGCGTCTTTGATTCCGGTGTCCGTTTGCGCATTCTTGATAGGTTGCGCGACGCCCGAACAGGCCAACTTGACCTGATTCTTCAATTCGGTCAAAATCTTGTCCTTGGATCGTGGTTCTCCAGGCTATTATGGAGTTAATAAATAGAAGGATAGGGAATAATGAAACTGACGGAGAAGAGGGAATGAAAACATGCGTTCTCCTCCTTATCCTTGTCGCTTCCGCCGGCCTTGCATTTACGACAAAAGAAATTCCCTTTTGCGCCGATGTGTCCAGATATTTCGCTCTGCATGGGGTTATCGGACGGGCCAGCGTTTGCGTGGATGCAGACACATGTTGTCTCTTGTGTTTCTGCATCGCGGACCCTGATTGGGTCCTTGTGCGTTCCCCTGTGAATTTTGTGGGCTTATGTCGGTGCTAAAGTTTAATGCTGTTCGCACTCACTCAATAACTGACTTGAACGCGGTAAACTGCTCTGTAATGCTGGCATGTGGCGATGTTGAGATAAAGTGGAGATGGAATTCCTGTGCCAGTACTTGACGAGGAAGGTTACGATGTGTTAGATAAGCATTCCAGTGCTTGTTCCATGACTTTGAGCGGTTTCCCGAGACGTCGTCACCAAAGTAATCAATAAAACTGGTGTACATAGGATCGCCGTTGGCGATAGCACGTTTAGAATTTGGCATTCGGGCGGGGTGGCCGCCGTCAATAGTTTTTTCTGCAGAGCTTTAGCCACTTTATCAGAGATGGAGGTTAAACAACGTACTTGACCACTGGGGAAGAGATTTTTCGTCCTCCAGATCAAGGTAATTGGCGACTAAGTCTCGTGCGGCAATCAAGACGGGTTGACCATCTTCGACAGTGGCTACCCCCTGTGAGAGTAACTTGTCAAGAGTATAGCTACAAATATACAAACTCGACATACAGCATCATCGAGTTTGACCAAAAATGCATCGGCGCAGACACTGTCTCGAAATTTTAACCACCGAATCGGAATCACCAGTTGTCCAGTATTAAGCCGAGCCAGTTCGTTCACGTAGAAGTGCGCCGGGAGATGTTTTGCATCGTACATGGGACTGAGATGATCAAGGTCCATCGTTTTCCGCCATTTTTGGGCGTGCCATATCTCTCGAATCACGCCGTCTTCCGGTATCTCGGGATAAACGTGAATCAACTTGCGTGTCTCTGGGTTTGCCCAATCCTGGGGAGACAGGGTTTAAGCGGATACTTCAGAAGAGATGGATGCATTACCTTGGCAATTAACGTCCGGGGATCATTCATGTAGAATACATTCCCCTTCGCCGTCGTGTACTGTGTCGTTGGAATCCCGCATCTTTCCCGATTCTTTTTCTGCACTTTGCGAAGATGATCGAAGGAGGGTACTCCCTGTACACCCGACTCTTTCAGAATCCACAGGAAGACTTTCATTAGCGAGTTAGAAATGCGCAATCGGGGTAAGTTGTCGAGCGTGTCCAACAGAAAGAGCTTTGAAGAAATTTAGCGTGATGGGAGGAAGGAGACTGAAAAAACTAACTATCTTGGAGGGATAGGGGGCCCATTCCACATTCATTTCATCCGGATCCTCGGTTCCAACGTCGAGAATGTCCTGACCGTCGTGGTCGGGATCATTGATTGCTGTCATGACGTCACGGGACCGTTTACGAGTCCTAAAATATCCTTTTTAGGAATCGTTCTCGTGATCGATTTCTCCCCCAGAATTTTTGGCAAATTCAGTATGCGTGACTTTGACTTTGTTTATATTACTTTTAGATGTTGTTTGCTCCATCATCCTCGTGACTTCATAGTTTCTCCACTTCTGATAGATCTTATCTTGTCTTATCTTAATCTCTCTAATCGACATGGCTTTTTTTATCATTATAGAAAACTCAAACTTCGAAGTTTGCTGTTACACCTCTCAGCTTACTCTGCCTTGCCATATGTGCTGCAGTATAGTCCTGAGTAGATACCGAGCTTTTCTAATTGAGACCGATGTCTAAAAAAAATCAAAAATCAAAAATCCATCTTAGTTGTCGAGCATCCAGCTCATTTTTGTCTCCTGAGCTCCATTCTACTGGTCATGGGGCTTCTATGTTCCTCTCTTTCATTTGGGAAACCCTGGACTTCTTTCGACTTCTCCGTCGTCGCCGTCGCTGTCCGTGTTCTTGGCTAAAATCCTCACTACCGACGGATCACTTCCCACCCCGGGCTCTCGTCCGTAATGGTAACGTTAAAGTGATGTAATATGCCCGGAGCGGCAACGCCGGTCGGAGACACCGCAATCCAGTGAACTTCCACTGGATTCCGCCGCATTTCAGTGTACATACTACCCCAGGCCGGAATCTCGTGGAAGGAAATGATGGATACAGTGAATTCTGCTGAATTTCAGTGAACTTACTACTAAGGAATTTTACTTATAGTGCAAAGAAGGAAAAAATATCTAAGACCTTGTTTCAAGTTAATTGACTTACATACGCGCACATCGGCATTGCCGGCAACGAGGCCATCGACGCGCGCGCAAAGGAAGCTGCCCGAGGCTCCTCCACCCCGCTGTCGACGAGGATCAAGGCGCTGGAAGGCACACTCCCAGTTAGCAAGGCGGCAGCGCTCGCAGCCGGGACGAAGGAGATCGCGAACACCTGGAGGAAAGAGTGGTCCTCCTCCCCCCGCTGCGCGCGCCTCTCCACCTTCGACTCCATCACCCCCCACCAACGCTGTTGCGCGCATGTACGACGGTCTCACCCGCCCTCAATGCAGCGTGCTGACGCAACTCCGCACCGGCCACATCGGCCTTCACGCCCACCTACACAAAATCCAAGTCTCTCCTACTCCTAATTGCGCCACCTGCCCCACCCCCGAGACCGTCAACCACTTCCTCCTCCTCTGCCCAGCTTATAGGCAGCAACGCCTCAAGCTTATCATCCGCCTCGGCACCGCCCGCCTCACTCTCAGACGCTTACTCGCGGCCAAGTCCGAGCACAAAGCCGTCTTCGAGTTCGTGCGCGACACCGGGCGCCTTCCGCGCTACCAGCTGTAATCACAGCCCAGTTTCCTTTACTCGCTTTCTTTTTCTCCTTACGTTCTTACGAAATGCCTCGACCCCAATACGCCATGACCACAAAATTCATTTCCCCATCGTAGCGTCCCTCATTACTGTACGACCTTTACCTACGCATGCCTCTCACCTACGCCTCCCCCTCTACGCCTGCTAGCTACTTCCTCCGTATACTGTATAGTCATACACTAACTCAACAAAATAAATGTCCGATGCGTTTTCGACAACGAAGACGGATCTGGACATGAATCAAAGTGTCAGATCGTCGAGAAACGAATATTAACCTCACATGAACTCTGATCGAATCAAAATATCTTGATCCGTCCTCACGATGCCGGGAACAATGAAATCCACGGTTGATCCACGGCAATCGACTCTTTCATTTTATTTTTCAGGACCCCGTGAAAGGCCCAGATTGTAGATTGATGAGAGTAGATTATTTCTACAAGTCAAATCGGGGAAAAATATACAGGGGTTCGGATGCTATGGAGCCCGCAAAATGGCCAAAAACAACAAAAATCGGCCAAAATCGGCCGAAAACTCCCAAAAACGGTGAAAATGGCCAATTTGCGTGGCTCGTGGCACATTTTTGGCTGTATATTTTTTCATGATTCAACTTGGCAAGTGAAGAGGAGATGTGTCGGTATCTGTTGGTAAACTCAGCTTACGGCAGAGCAAGTCATTGGGCAAGTTGAAAAATCAGGTTTTTGGGTTTTTGGCGTATTTCCATCCGAATGATGTCGGATCAGAATATATTGATGGATCTAAGTGAGGCAATATGGTCGGCTCATTCACCTCAACGATCTGACATTTTGTTTTGTGCCAGAATGTACAGTGGTTGCCAAGAAAAAGGCCGAAAACCAATCGGACATTTATTTTGTTGAGTTAGTGTACATGGGCCCCAAGGGGCCCGCATTGACTTTAATGGAATAAAATGAAATGAACTGACTTACATAAACTAAGCCCACAGAAAGTAGGCAAGATGAACTAGCAGTTATTTCAAGAAATTCTACCCCGAATCTGGTGGAGTCCGCTGGATTCCGCCGAATTTGAGCCAATTCGCAACAAAACTTGATAGCGGTTGATATCATATCACTTTTCTTGTGAGGGTTATGAGGGTGCTTCGTAAATGGTAAACATACCTTGAAGAAAATTGAAAGCACTCAGGGACAGGTATAGAATGCCCTAAAATTGACCGCCTGAAATGCCACACATTTTAACATGGTGGAGTGCGGCTTTGGGATCAAAAGATCTAAATTTTACATCATTTTCTTCGCGAGGGTCATGGGGCGCCTCTGCAATGGTAGAGATGCCTCCAAAATTTTTAAGAGAGCTTAGGGAAAGGTATAGATCACCCTAAAACTGGTGGCATGAAGTGCTACACTTTTAACGTGATAGAGCGTGGCTTTGAAGTTTAGAGACAAACACTCTGAAACTTTGATCTCTGTAACAATGAAAGACATTCATGCATCTATCCATGCTTCCTGTATTCTTAGGCGGAATTCATTGTGCTAGTGCCAAACTCAAGTTGTTTGAGTCTAAGATGGCCGAAATTAAACAGCTTTCCCATGGTTCAAAAAGTTTGATCTTTGATTTGATTTCATGTCGGAACCGAAGACGCTAAAGGCTTTGGGGACGTTCATTGAAGCTTCCGCTCACTTTGATGACACTCGACGCTAAGTCTTGTTTTCTGTGTTATGTTTTCTCCTCTGTTTTCCACTACGTATCTATTCGTGTACTTTATATCATCTTAATCTCTCTCTCTCCTCTCTCTTCATTTCATCCCATACAACCACCAACTGGAATACCCGTCTCACACCATACCCGAACTCCCCTATACCATGATATCAATCCCTCGAACACACCTTTTTCCCAATACCGCATAAAACTTTTGTTTTCATTTCTCTCTCTCGCTACTTACAAAAACCCAATCCCAATGACCCAACACTACGATACCTCTCTCAACCCACTCTGTAGACCAGCTACCATAGCCGTTAGGCCACATGTAGTTACCAAGTGAATATCAAAATCAAAATCAAAATCAAACCCTTCGCAGGCCGATTGGTGTGTTGAGAATAATTCCAGTGTATTAATCACGCCAGGCTACATCTTATCTCACCACAGAATTCTGTCTCTGGATACTTCAGGGCTCACGGGACCCCCCATCTACCTCCTATAACTGTTGGAAGATACAGTAATAGGGGTTTTCGACCATAGAAAACCTGTGCACCATGTTTGTACAAATTTTTGTGCTTGGCAAATCCGTGCAAACCTCCACCAATTGTCCGCAGAATTTTGTCTCTGGATACTTTTGAGCTCACAGGACCCCTATCTACCTCATATAACTGTTTGAAGATACAGTAATAGGGGTTTTTGTTCATAGAAAACCCGTGCACCATGTTTGCATGTTTGGCAAATCCGCGCAAACCTCCACCAATTGTCCACAGAATTCTGTGTGTGAATGCTTTAATTAGGCTAACTACGATACCGAAACCACCACTTGGATATCCACATACACCTACCAGAGTGCTGGTGTCATAGCCATAACTGGTCCACATAGGGCAAAATAAATTGATTTATGATGATGATACATCTCATCTGTAGAGTTGTGAAATTTGGACAAGTCCTCTTTTGATGGAAGCGCTACAGATACTAAAGGTCAATTTCAAGAAATCTTTGATTGAGCTTCATGAGTGAGTGGCAGGCGCCTCCAGTTCCAGACAATGTGATACGGACTACGGTTCCGTGAGTTGTCTGACCAGGTGTGGTATAGTCAGTGTTGTAATTTGTAATATGCAGCTCGGCCTTCGGGCATTGGATTAGTAACGGACAGTCCAAGTAGATGCAAGGAAAATATTCTAGATACAATTCCTGTAGTAAATAAGCTCACAGTAGTATCCTGCTAGAGCATCTAATTGCTCTAAAGCAGCCTTCTAACCAACAGTGCTATTGCAATCCTACTTCTCTTATTACAGTCACGCCCTCCTCCGCTTATATTCACAACAGTCAGGCAAAAGCACGGTTAATTCATCCTCTAAGGGGGGATTTCTCTGTCACAGAGATTTGTCTGCTATGGTGGTGGTGGTACAGCTCCTTCCATACGGAATGAACAGTGTCACCAGGTTCCTCATCGGCGGCTAGCCTTCCAGGAAAGCTATGATCAGAGGGTTTCCTACACTTGCGCGAAGGGCAAGGCTCCGCAAAAATGAACACCGTTCCGCACCGAGATGCCTGGACTATATGGTCCTTTTCCTTATCTCCTTGCCTCATATAGGTCAGGCAAGCAGTGTCTCCAGAACTGTTGAACACAACACGTACAGGTTGTAGTGTGGTCCTTTGTTACCTGGGTTTTTCTCTACGCTGTGCTGGTATGCCTGGGGCTTTTTAATTCCATGGACGTGTGGGGTGAAATGGCGAGAATGGATCGTGGAGTGGTGATAATCGAATCGGATGAGCCTTCCGCTACGATGGGGGGTGGTACTCCATGCACAGATCTGCATTTGAGGCCCAAGCCAACATTACACAGCTAAGTTGGGCTGCTGGCTGTTTAGCAGTTTTTTCTACAATCACGTGCACTGTTAACACCAATGTTTCTATAATTCCCTCTGGCCCGTTCTATTGAACCAGAAGTACTACGGATAAGCCTCCTTGATTGAAGCTTTGGCCCAAATTGACCTTGGTTGGTCCCACAGAGGGCGGCACAACCTGAGCGGGTATGTATTTGACTAGATTTTCACCCTGTGTGCTCGAGGGGAGTAGCTTAGGTATGAGCAGGGGGAGGTAATAACTTCTACAAATGTTCCTGCTTTTATACTAGTTCTTTTCCAACCGCCGCACGTGACCTTATTCCTCTTCCGTCCATGCACCCCTTCTACACTGCCCTCCTTGCCTCACGGCGTGGATCTCCATGCTGTTCCATGTGCTGAAGGAGATACCTAGCTCACAGATAGTTATGAATTTGTCCGCGGTGCCCAATTTCCATACTCTGTAGCTCGTGCCTCCTTCCGCGGCTCGATATTCATGTCTTTGTCCGTGGTGCCCGATTTCTGTATGCCGTAACATCCTGGTACCTCTATTACTCATAGCCTGATAGTTGCATCCTCGCGGTTTCCACTGCAAAGAATGAGAGCTTCTACTGCTAGCTGAATCGAACCAAGGTCTTATTTATTCTGTCGATTGTTGATTTCAGTGAAGACCATAGCCATTGGTGGGGTTTGTAGTGGTAGACCTGGTGGTGTAACTGGTAACACATGCATTTACTGTAAGAGGAGGACCCATAATCTTTAAATGCGAGACCCTCATCCAATTCTAGGTCAGGTTGTGTACTCTTTAGCTTTTTTTTTTTTTCCATGCGTGTTCCGTAGTACGTATTTGCCTTTTTTAGCCACAGAGGGAGTGTCTCACAAAGTGATAGCTCACAACAACAATGAAGACTGGCTCTGGCAACTTACTGTGAGATCTGGAGAAGATCGAAGCACTGCTGCCTGGGCAATTGAAAAGTGCTTTGACATGGCTGACAATGTTATTATGCTGCAGGAGGACATTGGCACACAGTAAGGTCTGAAAGTAGTGTTGAAATTGTACTTGTAACTTGTATATGGCTCAACAGGCTCAAATGGAATGAAACTGCTTTTTATTTACCTTGTAATGAAAGCTACAGGCCATGCAGAGGAATGTGTAACAAAAGCTCAACTTCATCGACTTGAGTCAACTCAAGTCAACTTCAAGTCGACCTGATCCTATCAAGTCGAGTTGAGTCGAGCCGAGAACACCCCGGAGTCGACTTTTCAAGTCGTGACTCGACTTCTGGAGTTTGCCCAACATTAGGTGCATTGATTTCACCAATGCTTTTCCGTCGACGGATCAACCAACCCTCTGGTTGAAGTTGTTCTGCAAGGGCATGGGAAATCTTCGGCTATGTCATGATCACGCTCGGCCTGACGGCCACAGTCACAAAGATACAGAAGCACCACCGATCGGCAATACAGGATCACACTGATCGGGGTACAGGAGTTCCAGGGGTTTGAAAAACCCGACGCAGTGGCCATTCAATCGTCCAGGAGAGTGCATGATCGCTCTCCTCTACGCCAACCCTAAACACTAAATTAGTTACCAGGCACGGAGTGATCACCAAGGACTTTTAAAAGTCTCTTTAAAAGTAGCAGTAGAATCTAATGTACAGTAGATTCTACCTCGACTAATCTCAGGCACTACTTTGGTCTGAACCTGGGCTTGACTCTTGCTTTAAACCGTGCTCACTGTCTTATCACTCTCGGGGTTTAACTCTATCCATACCCTGGTATCTGGAGGATGTCTTCCTCATATATTGGGGTCTCGCCATATCAGTACGTCATAAACGAAACACGGCACCTGATCACCTACACCGGGGTTTGAAGTCCTAGTCAGGCTCTCTGCCGAAGCCAATATCAGGCCAACCTAGGGTCGTCGCTGACAGGTTCAGGTTATTGTTGTGAGCCAGAACGAAAAGTGGGAGTCTGTGGTTGGAGGTGAAAAAAAAGTGGAAGCTTGTTGGCCAGACAAGGAACACTAAAGCTGAAGTCACACTGATGTCAATAGGACCACAGTATGATTCTATGAGCAAGCGAGAGTACAACGATGACAGGGTAAAAGACAAGGGTAAACTAGTGTACATAAGTGTCTGATCAGTCTGGTAAACCAGCCAGGTTTACACTATCTATGTTATTTCTTGAACCTCAATGATGGTCACTGTGCCCACACCCCCTTGCATAGCTCAATGGAGCTCGTGGCCGCCAGTTAAACATCATGGGCCAAAGATTTAATCAAGGCTGTTACAAGATTGTCATTCCCCTGCCCAGATTTAATCCTCAATCGCTCCACTTAGATCGAAAATGTTGAAGATTTCTCAAAATTGTGCAGAAACTCAAGTTGGGATGGCTACAAGTCATCTGAAAGCTGTACTTGCTACGCAGACATCCTGAACCCCAAAAAGACAAAGGACCTATCCGAGTTACTTTGTGCATGCAACATTATCTCAAGATGGTGAAGACACAGGAACACCGCAAGGCTATTAACTCGGTGTTGCTCTCTACCCATCGCCTCGCCCGCAAAGTCTTGTGTTACATCAATTATGCACATCAACCAGTCCCTCGAGCAGAACGGCTGCACAGATCCTGTAAGACCGAAGTCAAGTTGCTGAGGCATGCCCTAATTACCGGCCACAGTGGTTCAATTTTGTGCTACCTTCTTTGCAAAACTCTTCACCGATCTCCCGGAACTGCGCATCCAGATGATGGTACTTTCGAACATAGATTTCTTCAAGGCCATCATCTACCCGTGTTCGACTATTACCCTGGTTGCAAAATTTGTGTTGGAGGTATGTTACAAGGTTCCCGTGTTTCATGTGAGGGCTGAAGGCTGACCAGTGCTGATGTGACTATTCAAATCTAGCTTCTTCATGTTCTTGCAGTTCTACCTCGGTGAGTTTGGGTGTTTCATGTTGTCCCGCTGCGACCAAAAGCTTGGCTGTCAGGGTGTGGAGGGGTCCAGGGAAGATGGTGTAGCTATATATATTGCATGTACACCAGAGTAATTCCTGCAACTGGTGTTCCTGAGCGGGACCATGCTGTGTAATCCTACCTACCTACCTACAATAAACTTCCTCCTTCAACTTCTCTCCTTCTCCATGCAAAAGTGATTTGATGTGCTTCTTGCTGCTCATCGCGCTCTGAAAGCCTCTGCCTCTGTGTCCAACCTTCCCGCACCCATATCAGGTATACTTTTTTTACTTCACTTTGGTTTTAATTGCTTCATAGTTGTGCCCATCCCTGTGTCTTTCCCTCAGGAAATATTGTCGGATATCTTCCACAATGTCTGCTACAACAACGACCCCGTCCTCCTGATTTCTGCAGCGCGTGTTGTTGCCTCAGGTTGATGTGTCGTGAATGGTGCTCTGTCACTAATTCCATACCTTCGCTTTGGTGTTTCCTGTCCATTGAATATACCACCACTCCAGCACACATTGACACCTTTCTCCGCTATTCCCATACAGCAGACATGGCTGTGTCATTCCGTGGTCCCCGCAGCCCCGGACCTTATGTTTGGGACATAATCTGTGTATCTCTCCTGCTGTCTATGTCCCTTGTATCCTCCACCGTCTTTCGTTGGGTAGCACTCGAGATCGACATGTACAATATCACCACTTTTGACACCATCTTCGCCTATCTTGCTCCTTTTGCCCCTCCCCCTCTACAGGACGTGTGTCTGGCTTGTTCTCCGCATATCCGGGGGACTGTTATACTTTGCCCCGTCTATCCGGCTCATTTCCTTTTTGGTCATCAACGGTCTATGTTACCCTGAGCCTTGCTTATACTGCAACATAGCACATTGACTTACTTGGCGCTGGAGGGAGGGATGCTGTTTGCGAGACGATCAAGAGCTTTATCAGATTTTTGGCTTGGCGGGTAAGAAGGTAAGTACATGTGTTTTTTTAGCTCAATCGACCAACGGCCAACTGTGGACCTAGGCATACATTCAAGCCTAAATACAAGCACTTCAATTAGCGCAGTATTGGCTTTACTTGGCTCGAAACGAAATTTGTAAATATATTGTAAATATTGTATTGGTCATGTGCTACGTAACAACGCGGAACGTAAGACAAGGCCCCCGGCAGGGCGGCGGACTCGTACTGCCACTAGCTGGCCCTAAAGCACAAGTCCTCCTTTGCCCAGACGACACGACAACACTCACCTGCGTTCTGCATGATCTCTGCCAGAAAGTCCTCTTCATCATCTTCCTCCAAGACCTCTTCATTCCCTTCTCCCAAGGAAAACTTCGAATTTTGCGCGAGGACTCCAGCGTTCCAGATGCTGTTCATCTCGCCACACAAATCATTGTATTGCTGCGTCGCTTTGTCGGTTCCAAGATCGAATCCTGCGCTATGCGGATCAGCATCTAGCTCCTCCCACAACTGGGTCTCTGCGGCAGTTTGAATGCGACGAAACTGCTGCTGCGCCGGAATCTGGACATCCCGAAGGCCGGAAAATTGCATCTCAGCTTCACTTCGCCGCGCCAGATCGTGTTCTCTGTCTTGCTGTATCTGAGCCGCTCGAATGGTTGCTGCCGCCTGGTATTCGACTGCTCGAGTATGCCCGCCCGACTTCAAATGCGCAGCGAGACTGGTGTAAGCAATCCGCGTCTCCTTCCCAATCGGAGACCGTGCAGTACAAAAAGTGCACAGAAGTTTTGTCCCCGCCTCAACGGAGACGAAGCCTTCTGGGACAGTCTTTTCCTTTGCTGCTGTCGGCATATTGCCTCGAATCTGGGTTTGGACTGGAGCGAGACTTGAGGCGAAGGATAATGGGCGACTATTCCCAATTTGGAAATCGCCAGTGGCACTCGCTTAAAATCATATAAAGGCAATGTCCGGCCACCCTTCGTCTTGCACTCCTACTCCCATCTTCTCGCTTCACTTCCTCACTCAATGCCGTCTGCTCTTAACAGTTTCCAAGAACGCCTGCTGGCCCGAACTGAGCGGGCACCTGGATCTCGGAAACGCGCTCGCACAACAAGTGATGCTTCGGACTTTCCAGCGGCGGTGGCACCCAGCAGCCCTCTTGCCGGCGTTTCCATGTCCGTTCCTGCCACCCGCAACACCACCAACGCTGTCCAAAACTTCGCCAAAAAGCAAAAGCTTCGGGGAGATCAACTGACCCAAGTCGACACATTCCTCGCTGTTCGTTGTTCATCAAAGTCATATGCCACCCACTGATTATCCTCAGGATGCTCCTACCGTGCGCGAGGGCAAGCTCTTCTGCCTTCTGCTGTCTGTGCAGAATGAACTGGGCAATATTGTCACGGCCGCACCACCATTTGCTGTCTCTGCGGAGCTTAAAGTATGTTGCCACTGTTATACACTGTCTAGCTTTTGACAATTCTTCAGGTAAACATCCAGAACTACGCTCACGCTGTGCTCCTCTCACCCAAACTCGCGAATTACCGCGGTGACCTCCCAGTCCAACATGTCATGGTACGTGTTTTCCCTTGGGAGCCGTAGTATTCTAATTGTTGTGTCAACCAAGGCTATCCTCTGGAAGCACCGCTTCGATCTGCCACCCGGAATCGAGAACAACCCTGCCGAGCTCGCCAAAATTCAAACGGTAATCCAGGAAGCCTTTACTCAATGCCGTTCTACGATCAAGAAGAAGGTCCGTCGGTCGTATTCACATTTCTTGGCACTCCTGATATTCATCCAGTTGTTTGCGAGTGTTCGGGTGTGGCGCACGAACGAGAAGGGTGAAAAGGTTGTGGTGGACTTGCCAGCTGATAAACACCACAACCTGTTTGCTCTTGCACAGGCTCTTGTCGACGGGACCAAGTGTCGGATCACCAATGCGCTCTGCGGTCGGATCGCGCTTATGGTACATTTCTCTTGGTCTGATATTTCTTCTTCTTCTGACGTGAATCACAGCGCGAGTGTTATATGGCCAACAGCGGCACCAGCTTCTGGACCGACGTCGACGCCGCGCTTGTCACCATGCGCGAGACGGCCGGTGGCAACGGTGAAGTTCGCGATGAGTAAGTTAGCTCGCATAATGCTTCTCCGACGATCCTAACCCGCCGGCTTAGCTTGTTCGAAGACCTGATCGCCGACGACAAGGAGAAGCACGGCGCGGTCGATATCATCTATCAAACCACCAACGACGTCCAGCAGGAGGTCGATGATCTCATCGATGCCACCACCGCCGACGCCGCAAGCACTCCGGCACTTTCGACTCCAGGACCGTCCAACGGCGCTCGCGACAGTGGATCTCCCGCTCCCCCCGAGGAACCGGCCGGGGAGTCCGAGCAGCCCGCATTCTCAGCTGATTAATAGTTTACTCTACAAATGCATTGGCATGCTTCCATTTGTCAATTTACCTGTTAAACAAAATATTTTCCACCTTATTTTGAGTCGATCCGGTGCCCTCAAATTGACTGCTCGAAATCATGGGAAATGAATATTAAAAATGGCATAATTCCATCTACCCTCGCACACCCAGGAGGGATGTCACTTTGTCCCCACACCAGCATTCAAAACAGCTTGCCGTGTTCGATTGAGCCACACGATGGCAAGCCGTTGTCGAAAGCCACTTACGCCTCGTCAGATCGCTAATCACCGGCCATTGTTTGAGCTGATCGACAGGATGCCGAAATGCTGGACAATAGGCGGAGCTGGCCCATTGTGGGACCATACAATATGAAGTCTGGTGTCCATCTGCCCGGCAGCCTGCATCCAGCTCGACCATCCATGTGTTCAAGGTGTGATTTTCAGCCGGCTGCAACCTGGGGAAATTTTGTCGGTGTAATAATACTCAAGCGACTATTTGACGAGGAAAAATGAGAATGGATATTGTCGAGGTTCACCAATGCAAGACATGAGTTTTGCAGTGATATCCCTGCGGATGCTTGAACAGGTACTTCTGATGATCTTCTTGGGCTGCTTGCCATTTCCCGAGGGCGTCGATCTGCGTGACGATTGTCTTCCTTTTCGGTGAGAAATGCTTGGCCTGAATCTTCGTCGTCACCCGCTTCGCGATCTCCAACTGCTCCTCCGAGTGCGTGAAAATTGCGGAACGATATTCTTGTTCGACAGGAATTATTTTTTATTATCCATATCAAAAAAATGGGGGATGAACATACCAGAGCCAATATCCGCACCTTGCGCGTCCAGTGTAGTGGGGTCGTGAGATCTATAGAAGAATTCTGACGAGAATATGGGTCCTAAGACATACTTAGGACTCAAGAGCGAGGCGACCCACCGACGAGTCCGGCGTACGAAATTAACTCTGGCACGAACTCAATACGCACTGCCTCAGCGAAGTCGCTCCCGCCGGGGGCCGTCACGGCGAATCCCACAGAGCTACGGACGATGCCCTTGCCCTCCTCGGGGGAGAACTGTTTGAGGAACATGTACTCTGTGCCCCAGAAGCATCCTGTATTGAAATGATAATGCGGAGTCAGCGGAGGGTGGAGCGAGAAAAGGAAAGAAAACCAGAGGCGAAGGTCGCGATTTGGGTTTCTGGTTAGGATCCCTGAATGAGCGCGCTACGAGAGGCAAGAGCTTTCGACTTGCCAGTTGACATGGTAGCTTGAAAGCAAGAGGAGAGCTGTGCAATGGCCGATGATAATCACCGATTATCGTTCATCATCACTGGTTCCTCACACTGTACTTCAACTTCAAGATCCTTCAGAATATTGAGATAGTATGCCTACAAGGGGGGTTACAGCCCGCTCCTTGAGCTCTCTTCCGACAATTCGTCGCGAAAATTGCGCGTGATTCCGTTCGGTGCCAGCTAGGCGAGCTGCCGGGTAGAAAAATCAGCTGTAGGACACACCTCTGGATATCCCTCCGATGGGACTCTCACCTAGAAGAGGCCCTCGAGGAAGGATTGCCTGTCCTTCCAGAGAAATACCGTATATGATTTGCTGGGCAGCCCGGAACCAAGCGAAATTGAACTATGGTTACTGACATTGGAAACGTAGATATTGCAAAACGCAGACTGTCCATATCACCTCTGGTGTTGTTGCCTGGACGGAATAATTAACACCGTCTCCCAATCACGGCGAAGAGAGCGTATATTCGGACACGCCCGCCCATAGCGCTCCAGGACCTCCCACAAGGGCTTCCAGTCGACATCGAACACACCGATTTCCTGCACGGTCTGGACAGCATGGAGCGAGTGCAGGTCGCGGATGCCTGTTAATCGGAGTTCTCGGAAATGCAAAACCATGAGATGTGGGTATTTTGGAGGCGAGGGACCTCCGTCGTGGCGGAGGGACTGGACGAATTCGTCCCAGAGGTAGCCGTGGATGTTCTTGACCTCGAGATGCTCTAGACGGGGCATCCGCAGGAGACGGAGGAATCGGGATAATGCTCCCGCGGGCAAGTCGTGCTCCAGCAGGTCAGCCAGGACGAAAATCACGATGTTCGAATCCGCAGGGAGCAAGGCCGGGTGAGTGAAAAGTGGCAATGCACTTTTGTGCACAATTAGAGTTTCAAGCGCTAGAATTTCTGGTTCGACAACGAGTTCAGGCTGTTTAAAGTGTTTCAAATAACCGCTGTTGTCGAGCCGTAGCGTCCGCAGTTGTGGGTAGTTTCCGATAATCGGAGGGCTGGTGTTCACCAGAGACAACTTCGTCAAGTTTGGCACGTCGGTGCTGAGGGTAGATATCGACGCAACGGCCCTCACGATAATCGAATGGCCGGTGGGTGGAATAGACCCAGGATCTGGGTCTTCCCTCCCGTCAACCGTAAGCCGAAGGAGTTGGGGGAAGTAGTGCCTGAGACATGCGCGCGCAAGTACGCGAAGGAAGGCGAATGTTCCAACGACATGGAGACTGCGCAGCCGCGCATCCTGCGCCATAATGAGGTTCAGCACATTCCAAAGTGCCAGCTGATCGCGAGGCATTGGTCGGCCGTCAATTGTTACAGCAATGGGCCCTCCTTCGGAGCGCGCAAGAAGATTTCTTGCTTTCCTGGGTGAAGAACACGCTGTGAGGCGGATGTCCTCCCATAAAATCGGATAGGTGTGGGTAATTGTGCGCCAAGCTGCACAAGTCTGGGAGATTTGAAGCATCAGCGTAGAGCCGCCGATCTCAAACGGTTCACTGGATTTTCCCTGCTCGAAGAGATTTATAAGGACTTCGTTAGGGAGGAACGCGTTTATGGCCATGGTGGACGGAAGCACAAGGACGATCCGAGTCAGTGCGGATCTGATTCGCTGAGCGCCTATCAGCGATTCCCAAATTGGGGTTCTTGTTCATATACAGGTTCAACGCCAGGAGGAAGGGGTGCATTCCTCTAATGATGGCATGCCGGCATGACAGCACTTCCGGCCTAGAAGCGATCCGCGGTTCGTGCCCGGGTTTCAAGAAAGAGCACCCAGAGGCTTTGAAGCTACAGGGAGTGGTCTTGACGGTATATAGCCTCACTTTGTTTGAGGTTTCAATGCGATTTGACCAATCACTCGAAGGAAAAAGAAAAAAGAAAACTTCGCTGTCAATCAACTGTCAATCAATCACGGCTTCACATTTGGATCACGCCTCAATCACGGCCTGAATAATGCCGAATCCAACCCACCTTTCTTCAATCCACTATTCACTGAAGCATAGCCAAAAAGCCTGATAAAATGGAGGACATGTAACTTGTTGTCTCTGTGTAACATGTAGAATTCCACATCATTTCTTAAGGCTTTGGAATACTCTGGGAGGATAAATAAATCCCCACAGTCCCGGCAGCTGATAGTCACTCTCCAGGTGGATATGTATGTCTCAGCTCATTGTGGGCTTGAAGATGTGGTGGATTTATCTGTTCTCAGGTGTATCCCTCATGCTGCAGTGACCAGAGGTTTGTTGGAGATGTTGCCGTTGTGTTGCCGTTCGATGCGCTGATCGGCGAACATCTCTCAAGGCCATTCATAGTACACAGCACATCATCCCGGTACTCTTTACCGACGGCCCGAGCTGCTTCTGGGGCCAGAAGCTGTCATGCCGGCATGCCATCATTAGAGGAATGCACCCTCTACTCCAACGCCAGGTACACTTGTTAAAGCTTATATCTCGGAATTTGACGTCGGATTCGGGATTTTGTATTCATTTACCTGTCTCCAAATCGACATCTCGAACGGTGAAAAAAACGTGCTTTTGTGGAAATATTATACAATTGCAAGTAGGGAATGTTCAGTGGAGTCCGTGTTCCAGAACGTGTCCGTGGCTCCAGGTTGAAAAATGTAGTGCGTATTGTGAGGTAGTTATACCGGGAGCACAGTCACATAATTCGAGGGCACGACTGCGAACACAAAAAAATCAGGTCAGCAAACATCGCCACAGACGAAGGAGACTGAAGTGAAAGGATGAGAAAAGAAACGCACTGCCAAAAGTCCCATCGAGTTTTCTCGCCTGCCACCATTTGCCCTCTTGGTCCTCGATTTCAAGGATTTCGCCTTTCGCGAACGACAACTCATTGGGGTCCACGGGGGAGCCTTTATCTAGGAAAAAATTGTTGAGTCAGGGAAGCCCTGTCATGAGGAGTATTCTTACATGCGTGCAGCGCCTGTGCGCGGACCAGTACCTCTGAAATTTCAGAAGCAGCATCTCTCGCAACAATCTGCGGCCCCACAATGGACTGGATCGCAGGCGAAATTGGCATTGGCGGCGGTGGCGGCGGGGGTAACGACAACTACACCAGGCATCGTAGGGGATCCTGGGGCTCGGGACGCGCCACCGGCCATAGGTAGCACCGGAGGCGGCATGCGCGGCGCCTGGGGTAGCCCAGGAATACGAGGGATATCTGGAATCGGGGGCACCTCGTCCACCGGCGTCGAGGACGGCCCCTCGGGCTCCGGGCCCGCGATCGAGCCGACGAGACTCTTCCGGCTCGTCGCAGAGCGCCCCGTCCCGCTGCGCTTGAGGCCCGCGCCAACGGCGGAGGACGCTCCGTGCAATGCTCGCGATGCTGCCTCGATGCGACTTCGGTTCGTGCGACATGTTCTCCGAGCCGACGCCCGAGCCGAGCGCATAGTTTGGCTTGTTGCGAGGGGTGTACGAGGCGGCGACGGACTGCGGCCGCGTTTTGCGGCGGCGCGGAGAGGGCGCTGGGAGGCCACCAGTGCCGAGGTAGTTGAGGAGGTGGAGGGTGAGGGAGCCCTCTTCGCATGTGAAGTAGAGAATCCAGAGGATGTTGACGATGGCGAGGACGAGGTACCCTGCGCCCATCGCGGCCAGCGTGGGTTGGCCAGAGAAGACGCCGGTATCGACCCCAAGCACAGCGAAGACTGTCGCGATGGAGGCGAAGGCAGACATTTGGAAACGGCTGGGCTCTATGGCGTCGGTGGCGACGGTGCAGAGGAAGGCTACATCCAGGAAGCCCTGGAGAAGGATGGCAAACCAAAGAGGGCCGACGGATTCATGGCCGACTGCCGACGATGCTATGAGCGATTTGATAATTAGGGGGTGTGTAGCGTACTTACACTGTGCGGTAGCGATGACCTGGAAGATGAATGCCAGGAGCCATCCAAGCTATATGGCGTTGACGCTCAGTTCCTGCAGGGAAATGCGACGAAAGATGACTCACCGTTGCTAGCAAAGTTGTGACAAGAAAAAAGTAATGAGTCCTGAACGGAGAAAAGTCTAAACGAAGGGCCATGGTGGTGAGCCTGGGGGAGAAGGAGAAAGCGGGAATGGACGGAGGGGGCGGCGTGCTGTACATCTCTTGAGGCGTATGGATTTGTTCCCGTTGCTGAAATCAGCTGAATGATTCCACGCCGATCATGCGTGAAGCCACCAAAAGATAAAATGAAGTCCGTGATTCTGGCCGTTCGTAGTCAGTCAGAGGTTCGTATGGTGGTGGAGACCATGCCCATTGCAATGCGTTTTGAGCGGGCAACGAACACGCAACTGGCTGGTGGAGGCAGTGTACGTGTTCGTCGACAACTTGGTATGAACATAATTAGCATTGACATTGCTCATCTTGATTGGAGGCGGCGACTCACCCGCACCATCCAGACCTTTTCTGATTCCGAATTCCGAGTCTGATATGGCCTCTCGTATGGAGAGACCAGAGCCACAAAATTAATGGCCACTCCAATCCGTTTGTCAAGCCGGATTCTTCGCAAGGACACTGGACAGCGCTGTCGAGTGGTCGAAGCCGATGAACGTGAAGAAGATTGAAACCATCGTGTTCGCCATTCTGATCACTGATGTGATACGAATTTGGGTGATCTATTCTACACCGCCACCTGTCATCAGCTTTGCCATCTTCCGAGTCCACCGGGCGCTGCCACCCCTAGGCCTCGCTTACGCTCGGTTGCTCTGGGTCTCCTGCCTCACGGACCCTCGGTGGCCGTTGCGTATGGCCGTTGCGCAACGTACAGGTTCTGTTTCGACTTGGGCTTCAACCCCTGTGTCGTGAAGCCAGTCGGCCGGGACGGCAGACCCCACGCACAGACCTACACAAGTCTCTCCTTCCACTCCCACAATGTCCCGCTCTCTTGCTGCCGCGTAACGCGGCTTGGTGCGTAGCCCCGCTTGTCCCTCACTCTCACACGTCCAGCGCGTAGCGACCACCTACCCTGCTGCTTTGACTAGCGGGTGGAAGGTTTGAGCTTTCATTGTGCCAGAATAATTTCTCCTATTAGCATAAGAAGTTGACGATGTTTCACAGAAAGAAAAAAGTCGGCATGATTAAAGAGAGGTCAAACACGACTACCAGCCAGTCTTGAGAGAATAATGGGAGCCCAGCATTGACCGGCTTTAACGGTGCGTTCAAACTCGAACAAACTCCCTTTCGGGTCACTGAAGAAATTCACTCGCTATTGAACGCTTCCGTCGATCATCACCGCGGTGATCAACAACGTGAAGAACTTCGTGCGTATATATTTTCAAGCATCCTGCGTTGGTATAAGGTATACGTAGACGATGGTTGCACGAAAGCAATATTATCATGATTCAAACAGCACATGCGCACTATCAGCTCAACACAATCGCATCGCTGAAAACGACCGTCCCCAGGCGAGGTGGCACCACGCCCAGACGAGCATGGAAATCCTTTCCATCGCCTGAACACACCTCCAGCAACCGTAACTGCCCAAAGGATATGCCCCCCTTGCCTAGCCGCCAGCCGCGCCTCCCTGTGGGCACCACATATTCGCCCTCGCATTTCTGGGTTGAAGTTTGAGTGAAACGGGTCAAAACTGCACGGTACTAAGACGATCAACGCACCTGGATAAACTTCTTGAACGCATTAGCGACGTCCTTCGCCAACTCAGCCCGTGACGAATAATGGCCCGCGTTGTCTTTTAACGACAGTAGCTCAAAGAGCTGCGTATTGGGGTAGTCCGGCCACTGCGAAAAATAAAAAAACGGTCCAGGCGCAGGCGTGAAACACAACTTGACCAAGGGGACCTACAGTAATCACCAACCGCCCCATCCTACCCGGCGGTTCCACCAATAACCCGTTCGGGATATGCGCGCTGAGGCGTTTCCACGGATCTGTCAGTCCGCGGCAAACAAGAAGTTCCGAAAGGGAGACGCCCGCGGTGCAGGGCCCGTGTGTCGGGCGGAAAGGGATTGTGATAACTTGGAGCGGTGTGGGCCGGGGGACGGACACGACGCGGTCCACGTGCCATCTGTCGCTGGTGTTGTCCCGCGCGGTGACGAGCTCGTCGGGCGGGGTTTGGAAGGGCTCTCGGGGCTGGGGATTCTGGATCAAACACTAACGATGATGAAGAGCAGTGGTGTGCCACACCTTGTCGCGCGATTTAGGTGGAACGTAGCTGGGTCTGTGATGTACGAGTTTGTCAGGGACTGAAACTGCGCATGGGCGCCGCTCAACTTGCTGCCGCGCCCGGGGAGCAGGATTCGTTAATGTAACCCACTGTAGAATGGTCTCGTCAGCCCAAATCATGTTAGGAAGTTTTTACTCACCCCACCCTTTGCAGGTCCATAGAACGGTGTTTCACATGGCTCTGACTCGGATTCTACCATGGAATGGTGAAGGGAAATACGCCTGAGTGGATTAGGGATTCCGGAAGACAAGGAAAGGTTTGCCACCGGCCTGAGCTCCGGCTTTCCCTTTTATCCTTGAGGTGGAACAAACAATGTGAAGGCGCTTTGTTGAAAAATCACAAGGTCGACCAGAAAAGGAAATTGTCAATGGCGCTTTGATGCGCCATGTTCCGAAAGCGTATACTGTCCCAAGGCAACGGTCACGGTAACGGGCCACCCGTTGCGTAGCCTATTTTTCTGGCGGGTCACAAAATTATCGCGACATTGAGGAAAAACTCTCGAAAAAAATCTGAAAATGAAGTAGAATGGTCAGGAACTCATCCGCAAGCTCTTCTCAAACAGAGGATACACACACAGGATCCTTGAAATGCAGATAACTTCCCTCGTAAAATAAAATAAAAACTGGTTGCCTCCTCAAGCAACGGTCAAGCTCACGGTCCCCGCCGTTGCCTAAAGAATAGGCAATTGCCTTGTCACGGTTCTCAGGCCGTTGCCTCACTACAACTTGGGACAGTAATCAGCAATTCGTCGGCCGAAGGCTTTAAATCGCGGGCTGACTCTGAGTGGAAAAGCATCCTAGAAGGCCAAAGGTTGACAAGCACGTCGTTTGTTAGTAGGCAGTGCGGAGCTTGTGGGGTAATGCGGCGAGTCGTGGTTCGATTTTGCCTGGTCTTTCAATCGGAGGAATCACCAGGAACTAACCACTCAAGAATATTTCGTGATTAGAGGTACATACAGCCCATGAAATGACTTGACGACTTTTCAACAACTTCTCGGAGGCGTCCAGTCGAACGCGAAATAAAGGCAAATGCAACCACAACAAGATATGTACATGAAAATCAACTCACATCCTCTTCTTGTATCCGGGATACTGATCGTACATCTTCTCGTTCAGCTTTTTGAGCTTGGGGCACATCCACTCCTCCATCGACTTCGCGAGCGGCCCTCCAGGAAGAAACACCCCTGTTCCCGTGCCGGTTCCCGTATTCTTAGGATTCGCCACCATCGTCAACTGCAGCACCTGAAAACAGAAGCACGGCAGGTTGTCCCCTTCAAAGAGCGTTTCCTCCGTGTACACGCCCCCCGTGAGCTCGCTGATATCCATCGGCGTGAAAGTGTTGACCTCTCCCATGTTCCCGCCGGGAATCATGACGCGTCGGTCAGCGTCGCCCATGGCCTTGAGACGCGGGGCAGCGGTGGCGTGGGTGAACGGATCGGGGCGGCGGTACCAGTTCGCGGGAATTCGCTCGTGGCCGGGGTGGTACTGGAGATGGCCTGTGGCGTCGTCGGAGATGAAGGCAAACAGCGAGAGTAGGCCGGCGGTGGAGAGATCGCCCTCGGGATGGGACGGATCGAAGTTGGCCATGATGTCCTCGGTGAAGAGAAAAGTGGCGGTCGAGATTACCTGTGGTGGTAAGATTGATGATAGAGAACGTCGGTGGTCGCAGAACATATCGTACCATTTCGACCGGGCCATAAAAGAAGTAGGGATTAGTTTGAACGGAATTGTTGTAGCGTGCGATTCGGTACTCGATTATTCCTGGACGAGTGTTATGTTGAAGAAGCTCGCGGAAGAGGGATTCTTGTGCGTTGAAGTTGTTCCCGCTGTTCATATGTACATTAATATCGAGGTTCAAAATAAAATTCATCGCGTACTTGAATGGGTAGTAGTCTCCTCTCGTTGGGGACGAGTCACTCTCGAATTGATTGTGAGTACCAGAGAGCCCTTGCTGATCTGTTGGTGAGGGTAAGCCACGGAATACGCGAACGCTCAGGCAACAAACCGAGAGAAGTCCCCAAGGCATCCGCAAGACGCGCCGGGCCGCCCAATGAAATGCGCACACCCTCGCTCCGCCCGTACATTTCCGCTAAATTGCACGCGATAGCGGAGAAGTCAGGCCCGAATCCCCACACTACATATGAGAGTGCGTCAGCCGCCGGTCCTAGTTTAAACAGAAGCGGAAGGTTGCGTACCTTCTTCGGGGATCGAAAGGCACTCTTCGACCGTCATGAGACCGTCATGCGGGAGGTAGTTGTGGTTGGCAAGAGCGTTCAAGCCTGGGCAAGGTCCTCGCAAGTCGTTGTCACCGGGCGGGACGAAGACGTGGATTCCGGTGACGTCGATGGGGCGCGGGCCATCCTTGGGCAGCATTGACTCTGTGTTCTGAGGTTCTAGGAATGAGGGGAACGCAAGCGCGAGCGGGAGTACGAGAAAAGACAGGAGGACGGTGAATTTCATGGTGGTCACTGGTGGTGGAGAGGAAAGGAGGATAGAGAGCTGTCAGCCACTTCAAGTTCTGGTCAGCCACTTTGATGCAGGCGTCGAATTCGGGTCAAATAGTTTGATTAGATGAGCGTTGAGCGAGCAATGAGTGAGTGTGTTCTTTCTTACAGGCTCATAGCACTAGAACCTGAAATAATACTGAGTTATTGCTAGAGTTTTGAGGCAACTTTCGTATCAAAAGCCTTTTTTGGTTTCCACACAGGAGGAAAAAGTTTCAGCGAACTGTGGAACCTGAAAAAAGCCAGCTCATTGAGCAGCAAGCTGAGAACCATCGCTTTTCGCGCAGTGCAGTGGTGCAGGATCTATCAACTTGAAGCGGGTACTACGAGTTGTTGGTCTTGGGACCTGTCTGTTTGGCACAACCCAAGAGACCACACAGGACTGAAATGCATGAGTTGCCGCCGTTTTCTTTTCAGCCAAGGTTTCCAGGCTGCAGTGCGGAGGGAAGGTTGACAGAGTGAGAGTCGGGTGCTGTCGGGTGTTCTTTCGGTGAAGGCAGTGCCATGCCGCATCAATTTTACTTGATCGCCGAGTGTTGGTTTGCCGAACCCTTTTTACCGGACCTATCGCACCCACATAAAGAGGACCGGTAGCGCGGGCCAATTGGCTCTGAATTTTGCTCTGGGTTATAATATCCACCCTAATCCGTGGTAGCACCTGTTTGACACCTTCTGCGAACGGGTTCATTCAATTTCGGATTCTGGCCGGGGTTCACCGTGGACCGTCGTGGACCCACAACTACCCAGAACTCGGCGTGGACGGAGTAAAGCATATGGTGGACGCGATTGACTTGCTAACGCCACTAATGTGGCCATTCAGCAGCTGTATCCGCCTTTGTTGTCCTTGGAGGTGCGGAATTTCGAGTGCTCTGTGCCGAGTGGCGGTAGTGACAACTGCGCTGCATGCAGGTGGTAACGCAGGATGTGCCCTTGCCTTGCCCTTGCCCGACGATTAGGCGAAAGGTGTTCGATAGCGCCTTCGATCCCAAATTTGGTCGCGTGTCACGGGTGGGGACTACTTAGGTGGCACTAAGTAGTCAGGGACTTCAGCGACGCATCAGTGAAAAGTGCGAATTCAAAATTCACTCCCACAGCTGGCTCAGCCCCACCTGTGGCTGAAATGCAACTTTCCGTGAGATTCTGCCGCATATCGAGCCAATTCGGAGAGAATCCTTGTTAGAGAGCGTTTAAGTAATAATTTCAAGCACGGAACTCATCGCAGCCCAATCAAATACTCTCCTACCATCTGGGAATGAGTGCGTTTGCTTGGTCTCGGCCATGGAAAACAGCATCTTCATATAAATATAAACACAAAAGTGTTGTCTCATCTTAATTGTCATATTGGTGTTCCAGAGTTGATGTGAAGAATGATTGGACGTTGAAATTTCCCGTGGAGCCGATAGTGGGCAACGCTCAAATGACAAAATGGCGAGCCTGAGGGCATGTACTACATAACAGGTAGGGCATAAAAATCATAATCGCATAATACATAATACATTTGTGGCTCGGGAGTTCCGTTGTACGACCTTCGTCACTGCCAATGAACAAGAATCTCAGCTCAGGTCAGCGTCAACGAGAATGAAACACCGGCGACCCTGATCCGCTTCGCCGGCCGCGACTTCTTCCTGTGCGCGACGACGGAGGGGAGTGCTGTCCAGATCTTCGTGGGCGCAATTTCCACAGTGCTGTCAACGGGGCCAGATGCTGAATGGGTGGGGCAATGAGCACCACGGAGGAAGGGTAATTAAAGGACGACATACCGCTGTGAACCTGCCCATTGGGCATGGCGACCGGAACGTATTTAGTCTGCGGAATACCTTGGAGAACAACGGGGTTCTGCTTCCTGACATGACGGAACTCGGGGAGTTTCTGGACCTCGGGCAGGGTGAGGAGCTCGGGGGAAACCTGCGGGACGACGAGTTAATAGATGCGGTGGATATTGTGAGAAATATTGTATACGCACCACCATACGATACTGCGAGCCTGGAAGGGCGGATCCGTTCGCTGCCGCCGCCCGCTGCACCGAGGCGAGCGTCTCAAACTTGACGATTGCGTAGGTGTACCCGTCGGAGGGATTCCCCGGTTTACCGCTGCTGCTGTACCGGATGTTGACGTATTGAACGTTGCCGCACATGGCAAAGTGGGCGGCGAGAGCGGGTTCAGTGGCCATGGGATCGAGCTGAAACAAGGAAACATATTACAATCAGGGTGCGAACTTCAAAGAAGGCGGAGTGGAAGGAATAATACGTACGTTACCTACATGCACCCACAGCGGCTGAGCGACAAAGCTAAGCTGAGGGCCCAGTGATTTGATCTTCTTGTTTCTACGCTGGGCTGCGCCGGCGGCTGCGATACGCTCATCGCGTGGGCCTTTACGATTTGTGAGCTTTCCAAGCTCAAATTCAAGCTTCGCAGGAAACGAGGGCTCGGCGGGAGTGTTCGGCGCGCCCGGTGGCACAGCTTGTTTGGCCGTTCGCTTGGGCTGAACGCGGACAGCCTGCTTCTGCATCTGGACTTTCTTGCTGGGTTGGACTCTGCCCATGGTGAAATGGATAAAGGAAGGATGTAAAAAATTGAGGGTGAAGGATGGTTCGAGGGGAGGGATGGCTTTTGAGAAAGAAAGAAGAGCCATTTTATATGCCACTATGACGGCACGCGCTTTGAGTTGTTCCGAAAGTGGTAATGGCAACGAGGGGGATTGTCAAAGCGAAAGAAAGCGCCATTGTTCAAGATGGGTCCTAAAGGGGAATGTTGATGGCCCCGGCAAAGCGCATCAAAATTAGTCGGTGATGGCCATTCTGCTTTGTTTCCTCCAGAAACGTGCAGGATGCATACTTCGCAAAACTTTGAAAAACGCTAGTGTTAGTGAGCAGCTACATCATGTAGTACAAGAGTAGACCCGTTGTATGAACCACGAACAAGCTTCTCAAACTGAAATTTGAGGCACGAGAACAAGAGCTGAAAACAATCGGGGCCATCAGATCTGCAGAGCGGAAACCGAGAGAGCCATTCATGCCTTAATTTGTACCTCCGAGCACAAATATTCCCATATCGGCAGAATTCAACTTGGCCGAGATGCCCGAACTCACGTTCTTGACTCCCTTCCAGCACGATATGTCAAAAGAAGCCACCAATAGAGCGACCATTAACAGAGAGTCGCTGTGATGGGAAGGTCGGGTCAGGCCGACCCGACACGACGCGGCACGACCCAGAGGCTGTGCTGGGCCGGGTCATGCTCCAAAGCGTTGATCGGAGATCAAAGCCCGGACCGAAATCTGCGCTACTCGTTCGTGGTGGGTGGCACAATGACCAGCAAGTGCAATGCATTCTCTCCTCAAACCTTCTCCTTATCTGCACTATTGGAGCTAGTAAGCCCTTGGGAATGGGAACTGAGTTCCTGACCAGCTCTTGGACCAGCTGAAATTTGAAAAGCGCTGAAAATGTCGAAATGAACATGGTAATGACTTTTTGCTGCAATTCCACGGGATTTAATGTTTACATAACTAGATGACCAATTTTATTGCTGGTACAGCCACAATTACAAGAGTGAATTCAACTCATCAAACATGGTGTGGTGCTCACGGTTGAACAAACGAATCGGAAAACCCAGAGCGGGAAATTTCAACAATGGTAACCACCCAGAGGCTGATCGGCCCTCTAGGCCCTGCACTGCCTCTGGGTCGTGTCGTGTCGGTCCATCCGACCCGACCCACCCATGCCTCATATGCTCTCCCCCACACAATTGCGGGACCCGATGGTTCCCACTTCGCACTCCGTCGACTCCAGAATAACTGGTGGGTTTGGGGATTCGAGAATCGATAACTCTTACCCAAAACCCATACATAGTTCAAGTACTACTAGTTGAAATCCAAGAAGGGCCGACATTCAACGAGCTTTTGAAGCTGCTTTACTGGCTTTACTGCGCCTCCTGCTCACCGACTTGCTCAACTTTCCTTGATCCCATCACATCGATCTTCGATTACCGTCCGCAACCATCAATATTTGACGGCTTTGATCCCAACACCTTCTTTCACCACTTCCACTACCTCGACTTGTGTTCTTGCTTGGCACCCAACCGAATGGACCCCAAAACTTACCACCTGGGTGAGCTGTCCGAGGGGCAATTCCGCCAGTTTCAGTCCTCTATGCTCCGCCAAGAGTCGGCAGATCCACTTTTCAAAGCGAAAAAGTACAAAGACGCGTGCATGAACTATCTCAAAGCTGCAACCTTGATGCTGGGGAGAGAGCTGCCCATCAATGGACCTTTTTATCTCCCGGAATACGCGCGTTTGGCGGCCAACTACGAGCTGGCGGACACGCTGGCTTGTCTTAATGGCGCGGCAGAGTCTCTCCTTCATTTGCGTCAGTATAAACAGGTAGTCTCCCGAGCTTCCCCAGAATCCTTCGTAATACCTCTGATATGTGAACGAACTCTCCAGGCGTTATGGTTGGCTGCGGAGATTGAAGTCGTCGTGCGCAACGTCCAAATGGAGAGCACGCGCTCGACTCCCTGCTTCGGTTCGTCAGTCTTTCACGCCTAATATCCCGTTTAACGCCTCTTCAGAGTGGTTCGACTTCGAAGTTCAGCTCACGGAGTATTTCTACGAGCGCCTCCGCGCACGCGTACTGCAACAGCGGATCTTCCGCACCCTCGGCAATACTGGTGCGGCCAACGAGCGTCGGTGGCACTCGACCACGCTCACTCCAAAACATCTGGAAACCCCCGAGATGCTCAAGATTCACCCGCACATCCCCCATGACCCGATATACCAGCTGCGGCATCCTGACCCGAAACTCGTCACCTCGCTGACGGTGACCGACCCCACGCTCCAGGTCCTCGGCTCGTGGAAGAAGGTCGCACTCCAAAAAGGCGCTGGTATCACGTCTCGTATGGGATTCGCGGCCTTTGTCTTTGAAGGTCCATTTCTCTCCGTCTCATATTCTTGCCTCATTAACGCCCCATGCAGGTCATCTATATGTCCTCGGTGGCGAGAAACATCAGACCGGTCCTTGGTACCGCGACTTCTGGCGCATGGACCTCACCGCGCTCGACGAGTGGCAACCCCTTCCCGCGTACCCGGTCTCCTCGTCCGTAATCAAAAAACTGGTCGGCTACTCGATGGTCGTGGACGGTGACTGCGCATATCTCTTCACAGGTAGACGCGACCTCGACGTCTTTAACCTCCGGACCCAAAGCTGGGCCTCGCTCCCCACCAGCCTCGCAGTCGATTCCGAATTGTGGCCGTACCCCACTAACGACATTGTGGACTACGCGATGCAGACTGTTGGGGGGAAGATCTACATCTTCGGCGGATCGCACAAGTACTCCGCCGTCGGCTGCACCCTACTCATGGAGCTCGACGTCGCGGCGCGGCGCTGGACGCGCTTAAGCGGCACCGCGCAGCCCAAAACGGCATCATATGACGGACCGGGCCCCCGTCGACTGGCGTGCAGCTGGGTGGGAAAAGATCGCAACACGCTTTTTGTGATGTACGGCGATGCGAATCGCCAGGCCGCGTGCATTGCGGGCCAGCAGCATGGTGCGCACAATGCGTACGCGCACGACGATCTCTGGGCGTGGGATATCACGCGGCGCGTTTGGGACCAGAGGCGCCTCGTCGGGAACACACCGGCGCCGCGCTCGGAAATGGCGTGCACCTACGTAAGTCTTGTATCGTTGATTCAACGCCGCGAGTTAGGATTTTCAAGTCACTGATTTGATTTCAACCCCCCCAGAACCCAGTACTCGACAAGGTGGTCACCTTTGGCGGGTATGCGCCCACTGCCCCGAGCCACTTCGGGCCCGAAAACTCCGTGTATGTCTTCTCCTACTACGGCGACACCTTCGTCCTCGGCACCGACACCGGCCCCGCCACTCCCAATGGCACAGCGGCGGCGGCGACCCCCTCCTGGTTGCATGTCCTCACCCGCGGCTTCCCAACCTACCGCGCGCAAGCGCAGCTCGCCGCCGACCCCGCCACGGGGCGCACCTTCCTCTTCGGCGGGTACGTCAACTCAGAGTACGTGCCGTCGCGCAGCTTCACTAAGCACACTTCCCACGTGTTCGGCGACATGTGGGAGCTAAGGCTCGATGTACCCGGAGGCGGGTTCGGCGCAGTGGACGTGGAGGACGAGGCAAGGACGGCGCGCGTCGGGCCGTGGCAAAGGTGTTTTGCATGTGGCTCGGTGGGGCCGTGGCGCAAGTGCGGAGGTGTGTGGTGTTCTGGTTTTGGGACGACTTTGCGTTTACTAATGATGGTTCGAAATATTGCGTGCAGGTGCCTGCAATGGACTGGCCTTCTTCTGCGACGGACGGTGCCTCAAAGACGGTTGGACAGAGCATAAAATTAAGCACAAGTGTCGCAAGTAGCCACAGAATTTCGCGAAGAATTTCCCTCGACATTATATATCTTATTCCTTATAAAAATATTCGAATATTGAGATGGAATGATACAAGGGAAAACGACGTTTTACCAGGCGTGAGCCAATTTATCTCCCAGTTCCTTGGCCTTGTTCAAGAGCACAGGATACTTCTTGTCACTCAATTCATATGAGTAGGGACCCAGGATATCGGATGGTGGTTTCGAAGACGCTGAGAACACCAAGCTAGGCGCCGAGAAGGAAAGAGAGGTGAATCGGGATGTGTTTAAATCCGACACTTCGCCTACTTAAATTTCCCCAGACTATGACCTACATAATCGCGTCGATGCAAATCTACCAGTCGTGCTAGTACGTAGCATGTCTTCATCTCGCTTGTCTGAGTTTAAAATTTTGATAGATGAAACTCGGGGATTTCGGGCCTCGGAGAGGAAAGCCTTTTATCACACTTTTCGGGCGCGAGCATGTTCGCCCCAAGTGTGCACAATGACCGCTATGATCTCCGGGATGTTCCGACGCACCTTCAGGCCAGTGCGTTGCATGACAAGAAGTCGTGTCTAAGAAGTACGCAACAATCATTTGAAATTTCCTTGTCTGGGTTTGGAGTGTGTGTTGAAGTCAGACATTCAACCTCGCATGGCTTTGATCGTACAAGTTGTTTAAGTCTACAAGGGCTCTCCCGCGATCCAACGATTAACCATCTGCAGGGACTCCTTCGGTTTATCATACGGAACCTAAGTGCGTTTGATGTTGTGAGTTCGACGAATTCACAGCCGAAGAACAGTTTACGAACCATATGACCGGCCGCATCTACAGTCGCGAATGTGAGTCCCTTCGCACTCCGCGTCTTACCAGCCCTCTTCCCATCGACAGTCCACTCCCTCAACGGCTGCGAGCTGAACTCCGCATGACCGGTCCACTCGAGTGCGAGCGTCCAGGCCTCGTTGCCGACCCAGTTGCACACAAAGTCGTAGGTGCCGGCGTAAATGAGCACGCGCACGTCGCGCTCCAGGAGCCCGGCGATGTACTCCGTCGAACCCACGTACATGTCGAGTGTAAGGCTAAAGTCTATGCCGACCTTCTCCGAGCACGAGTTGTATTGAGAGACCTCCACCCCTAGGAGCTCCTGGACGTCCTTTTGGTTCAGGTATTTGACGATTTCGCTTTCAGTTGCATTAGTAGCAATCGGAAATCTCATGGGCTGGCTGGTACTCAATCTCGTCGTAGCACAACCGCGAACTGGTTTGCTCGCAGCTTTTGGAGATGTCATAGCGGTTCAATCCTATGGACAAAAAAATCAGATTAAATCCTGATTTGCGGAAGAATTGCACCTGTAGCCATGTATGGAATGAGGGTGATCTCTTCGCAAAACGCAAAGGCCGCTGCGCAGTTGATGAAATCAAATGTGTCTTGGCAGGATTCCTTCAGCCACTTGGTACACCGCGACATCTAAGAACGAAAATTAGCCCATGTGGGATGTATATATTAAAAGACGACCTACCCTCATTTTCATTTGGACGCAGGTTCTGTAATTCAAGAGATTTAGTGTTCGTAAACACCTTCGAGGGTGACCCACTGGATGTCTTGAACGGGCGGAAGTGTTGCCGATGAACATTGCTGTTCGTACCTGCGCCATGAATGTTAACTCGGTCCATCCAGACAGAAACAGACCTACCACGCAGGCATCATGCGGACTGCATCCGTCATCCCGTTTCCTGGGAGCAGATGTATGAGCAGGTGAAGTTCAGTGGGTACAAATGGAATCATACCGATTATAACGGAGGTAAGATTGATAGGTGGGATCCCCGCTTTCACCAAACGCGGGTTTTGGTCGTACACCGCAGCTGCAAAAACTGGAAGATACCTACCCTGGAAAAGAAGGTCAGTCCATGGAAGGTTGATTCATTGGACAGGAGTACGAACACCATACGATTCGCCCGATAAGTGGAAACCGCGTCCTTGGAACTTGGTGAAGTGCGCAAAGAATATTGCGACAAACGCCGCGATATCCTGAGCGGCTTCCTCTGTAGTACTCTAACAGGAGATGAGAGGTATTCAAGCTGAGTGCAAGCCACATACCACAGACTCCCCGTACTCTGCATATGAGAAACCAACACCGATAGGCTGATCAATGAAAAATATGTTTTGGTTGGAGTTCCACGATTCCGGATGATGGACGGTCCCATTCTCCGCTTTAACTACTCTGCAGGGACCAAGCTCCATAAGTAAGCCGATCCCGGACGAGCATCCTGGTCCTACGAGGCATCAGCATGACGACGAGCTCCAATTCGTTTCATAACAAACCGCCGTTGGTCCAAAGGACCACATCGTCCTTGTCTGGGTTGCTTCTACTCTCGAAGAAGTAGAAGAACAGGTGACGAGCCTGGATGTCGATGTAACCGGTGTAAGCGCTAAGTAAAATACAGTCGTCAGAAATTCATCGGTAATTCCACAGCACTTTGAAACACGCACCCTACACCTTCATCGCAGAAATTACTCTTCTTGATGCGGACCCCATAATTAGAGAACTCGGGGTGCAAAAGTGTGGTAAACACTGTGTTGGATAGAACGTCCAGTGTCCCAACTGGGGCGAAATTCTGAGTCGAGTTGGTAGCAGGAATCGGAGGCGCTGTGAACACCGTCTGCTCGGTGACGGTGGACGCCAATACAGAGAGGATTGCGGCGGTCACAGGCAAAAATCGAAGGGCCATGGTAGACGAAGGCAACCTCGAAAGTATACTGCGGCTGCGGCCTGGGAAGACAATGATTGATTGATGCTCCCGCAGCCCGCGGGTCTCTCGGGCCGCCCGCACCGGCAACTGAACCCTCGTTCCTGTGACCAACGAAGTATCCTAGAAAGCCTTCGTTAAGCACCACTCATGAATAAGGGTCTCTGGACAAAATTGCCGACCAATCTGATCACAGTACTACCGTAAAACGCCGGACGCGAAGTCTGCGACCCCGCTTTAAAATTTTCCTCCTTGGCTTGCTTGAACTTTGTATTTCAACTTCAAAGGCTTTTGTATGGCATTATTTCCACGTTTTAATAATACTTTCTGGTCGTACTTTGAACCCATCAAGTCCATACAATGTTTTCCGAAGATTGTACTGTACTATTAGTCACCTAGTACTGGGCCACCTTAAGGGTTTTTCGTTGCTTGAGGCCGAATTGGTTTCATGGCTGGGCATTTTCTAGTGTTCAAATGTAGTCTGACATCGTATGAACGAAATGTGCACCGCACTTCGGCATTTCGTCACGAACTGATGGTTCGGCGAATATTTTGCCGCGGCAAGTCCAAAAACGGTGAAAACGGGGATCTGGGCCGGGCGTGGGAACATTCCGATCGGCCATGATTTTCCGCTCGCCAGCGCTCCATCCGCCTTCCTCTCGCCACCGCAAGTACGAGAAACTTGTTCAAGGGATACATTGGTCCTCTCCGACATCTAGAACTACTGGTTTATCGCCTTCAGCCGTGCGTTGAACAGGAATCCACCACGAGATAAGAGTAAAGGATCGTCGATATCGTGGTGCGCGAGGTATTTGTCCATCTCTGCGCAGTCGTTGACATTGGACAACGGCTCCCAGGTAACATCGCCATCCATCCAGACCACTTGGAACTCCAAACGATGATGGTCCGACTGCCATCGGTGTCCATTAAACCTGTCAATTTCGGTTTCTTGTTCGTCGTCGTCGGAATCATCCTCGGCCGCAGGCGGTGCGTTCGCTGCACTGACGGTATCCTGTAGGCTAACAAGTGGGACACCGACAGCGTCTTCTTCGTCTGAAGAATCAGTGGTACTAGGGGCGGGATCGATGTCGATGACCGCGTCATCGTTTTCTTCGGCAGACGACTCGGATTCCGGGTTTGACTCCTCTTCGTCGGTGCTTTCCTGCACTTTTTGACCTCGACCATTAGCTCCGCCACCCCGCCCGCGACCCCGAGTGCCTCGCGCCCTGCCCTGTCCGCGCCCTCGACCGCGGGCAAGTGCCTTCTCTGCGGCCTTTGCAGCTTTGGCGGCCGCCCTCTCAGCCTTCGCCGCCTCTTTTGCCGCCGCCTTCCTCGCCTTCTCCGCTTCCTTCTCTGCCGCCTTCGCCGCCGCCCTCGCCGCCTGCTCCACTTTCTTCGCGTTGGCGGTCGCCTTCTTGATACGGGGGAAGATGTCTTTCCTGAGCTCAGAATGAAGGGCGGCCATCTGTTTTTTCTGCAAGTCGTTCAGCAAAGCTTGCGCCATCTCGTCACTGGTCATCAGGCGCGCCGTTCCCGTCGTGTATGCGCGTTTAGTCTTGTTCTTCTTTGCGTGTATCTGCCTACGTAAGTTCTCGTTCTCTCGGTTCATTAACATCATCTGCGCGTAGTCCTGGTCAAGCACGATCCCAGCTGCCCTGAGGAGCCCACGCAGCTGCTGGTTCTCGGCAGCCAATGTGTGGCGCGATGCCGTTTTACGCATCGGCGAGGGCATAGCGAGGGTGTATGCTGCTTGCATCGCATCCCGTGCCTGCAGCGTGGAATTGGTGGGAGTCGACATGGGAGACTGGGCCGCAGATGAGTTGGTCGGTGTGGACGGTGGGAATTGGTTCGTAGGCGATGAGTTGGGTGGAGTTGATGGACGTGACTGGTTCGAAGAATGACTAGAACGAGCTGAACCTAATGTAATCTTAGCATGTCCAGACAATAAAATTGATTCAGCATACCAGATTGAGATGTCGATGAGCTGGACACCGTGGATGTGGTATTCGATGAAGACGATGACCGAGCGGGGTTGGGAACAAGAAGAGCAGGGAGGCGAGGGCAACAGGCATGGCTGCCTGAGTGGTGTAGTTTCGAGCGGCTTCAAAGAGCTGCTCAGGGACGGCACTCTCATCGAGCGGTTCTATACCGCACTTTCGAAATGCAGAGATAATCGTTGATTTTTTGAAAGCTTGATCTCTCGCGACTGCGTAGTTAGAAAGCAGGTTATATTTATCGATGACAATGCCTAAGGCATGTTGCTACAGTTTGGAACAAAACACTATCGTTGAGTTCAAATGTATCCGTATATGATCTGCGATCAAGCTTACCTGGGATACTCTCGCCTTCCACTTGGCCGCGAGAGGTCCGAAAAATCCGACGTCGCACGGTTGGAGGGCGTGCGTCGTATGCGACGGAAGGCACACAATAATAATACGATGTCTCTGAAAATTGAATGAATTGGAATCGGTGCATACAAGACATGCATTTAAATATCTACCTGGGCGAAGTGAATGAAGCGATAGGTACAGTGGCTGTTATGCCCGTCCAATATCAAGAGACAATAGTCACCGGGGTCATTGAGATAGGCCGCAGTGGCCGGCGCAAAATCCTTCTCCAGCCACAACGCCCCAAGGTCTTGATCAGTCCACCCATTAGGCGAAATGGAGATGCTAGATGCCGCGTGAGCCAGCAGAAACGCGCGGGTGATATCACAGCTGACCTTGCGTCGCACGGGTTGTTCTCACCCCACCGGAGATCCCGACGCTGTCCCTGGAAGACCACAGAGGGATGGAGGGCCGTACCAGTGGCCGAAATGCATTCAATGATCGTCACCAAGTCGCGGTTCCCGCTTTCAACCTTTTGAACGACTTTCTGATCACGGTCGACAAGCGCGCGGATTCGGTCAGCGACCCCCAGCTGGATGCCCTTACAAAAAAAGCGTGAGCCGGAGTAGATCACACAACGAGCACAAAGAAAACGACATACTTTTTCATCCATGTTGTAGATGTTCTTTGGCTTGATGTCGTATTTCTTGATAACATCCGCCAGGAGGTCGAAGTAGTCGTGGACCGTGGGGCGGTTCAAGGCGCGCGCACGGCATTCTTCAAGGGACGTCGTCCACTACAGTTCCAGTCAGTCAGCCTCGGACGGACGTCCAAAAGAAATGACTGCACCTTCACTTTCAAGTCGGGGTGACGTCTCTTGAAACCGCGTAGGCCAGGTTACGCTGAGCGACGCGCCGTGTATTTCCGCGGCATAAGACCCGATGGTCGCCATGCTGAGGGGGATCCCACGCTTGCCGAGGTTCTGCTAGGGGTTAAGAATGTTGCAATGAGCGGTGAGGACACGCACCTTGACCCACTCGACGAGAATATCCTCCTGCGGCGCGGTAAGGGCGCGCTCATGAGCATGAGCCTCCTGGCGTGTCAACATGCCTTGGCGGCAGTGCTGGACAGTGGCACGCGGGACGCCATAGTAGACGGCAGCCTTGCGCTCGGAAAGGATGTTCGCATCAATGGCGGCGATAGCCAGTTGGATACGCTTCTCTTGTGGGAGATTGAGAATAACCTCGTCGGCGGTGTCGGCGTTGACGTTGACAGGCGGGTCGGGGGCGTCGTGAGGAGCAGCGGGGACCGTAGTGTCGCCTTTAGCAGTAGAATTGGTCAAGCGAAGGCTCGAGCGAGTGGCCATAACAAGTAGTTGGACACAACAATTGGGCAGAAGAGCAATTCAAAGTAGGGCCCACCGGCCAGCTATATGCGATGACTGGGCACTTAGGGAGTCAAGGCATGCGTTGTGGGACGTAAAACTATCATATTGAAGAGGGAATAGACATGCAGAGATGGGTGAATCGATACGGGCGCGCTTAACAAAGAGCGCAAAAAATGCCCGATGGCGTCCGATAGCGAGCAGCGCTACAGCGTCAAAATGTGGCGCGTAACCGAAATGAGCCAGGGTCCACTTTATTGGAGGCATATACACGTACTTGAATCACCAGTTTCCACCACTGAGGCTTTCCATCTCCCAAAAAAAATCCGAAGTGCCGTGTCGAGTAAAACGGCCGTTCGGCAAAGGGCGCTGAGCCGGGGCAGTAATAAAATCGATAAAATCATTTTGACACCACGAGGACGATGAATGAACCCCATCGCTTGCCTCTGCCAAATTTCGTAGTCCTAGCACCAAGATGGAATCCGATACGGCGGTGGCGAGCGCATGGCCTCAAAGATCAAAATTTGCATCAGACCCGGAATGTGGCGCACGAGAGCGAAGTGGACAGAGGGCCAGTCAGCTGGAGGGGGCGATGAGAGATAACCAGAGATGCGTAGAGCAGAATGAGCACCAAAAGGTGTGGATAGGCCAAGTGGTCGCGGAGAACGAGACGATTTCTCCCAGGCACTGCCAAGCTAAAAATAAGAAAATGCGTTCCCCCGCTCCCCCGGCCCAAGAAGCCGGCACAGCATCACATCACGATCATCAACTGACGTCAAACTTTGTACTCAGGGGCGTCTCACTAGGTATTCAAGTCTATGATTCAACTTGAGCCCCAAAAATGTACCTACAGCTGTCCAAGGGCCAAGTGGCCCACTACCTCGTTCGGCTCAGTACCCAGTCGGATATAGTACTATTTCGACCAAGTGTTCGCGTCACGCATCACACCCCATTTTTTTTCTTTTTTCTTGCGGTGCATTAGATTGTGCGATGAGGCCATAACCAGCAGTTATGGTGCTCCCCTTGGGTCTGGACTTGTGCCCCCTTTTGGGCCAACATTGGTTGGGCAGGACAATCGCACAAAGTAGTCTTTCTGGGGAACTGTGACCCGAAATATTGTTGCGTGACTACTACGCCAGGGTGACAATGCTTTTATGCAGACCATTGCCTTTTATAGACGGTACTGTGGGACTCGGCTGATGCAATAACCACTAAAATCCCTGATGGTTCGAAGCCGACGGAAGTTTCCGACCGGCAGCCGGCACGGAGGCTCGGCTTGTCACTGGCGTATCCACAAAGCCATTGGAGTGGTTCTACCGGGGTTCGAGGGACCCGGGACTTCCAAAACTAATCAGAAATCAAGACAGCAGGATTAACCACTCTACCATACTGCCTCCATCACACCCCATTTTGTTTTCCAGATGATTCTGTTGGAACTCCAGCTTGAGTGATTTAAACTGAACTCATACTATTATTCCAGTGGTCCTTGAATATTCTTGAGATTTTCGGTCTGCAGAACGCCCTTTAATAACCTCGATTTTGGTTGCTTGTTTCTGTTTGCCAACTTTGATCTGACCAGTCTAGTTGAACTTCACATGTAATTTTGACCTTGTCAGTGGAGAGATTCACTCGGGCATTTATACTGCATTCAATGCATTAGAGGTTATTGGCAAGTGCATAAAAATCGTTTCTCGTCAACGCTGATTGGCTGCTCCACAATTTTCAGCCAATCAGAGCGCGTAAACACGAAAAATTTGAAAGTGCCAATAACCTCTATTCTCAGGGATCTCTATGGATATTTCTGGGAAGTTTGGATCCCAGGAATCCAATCAATAAACTTGACTTCGCAAGCCATGTTGGTTCGGTTCGGCATGTTTTCATTTCATTTCATCTTTCCGATCAGATCATCCATCGACATAAGCCATGCTTTTCAGTTCTATCCACCTTCAGTAGCCTCGCCTTGCTCCATCCCTGTATGTCAGATTCAACAGGTCGGCATCTTGGTCGGCATCCGTTTTCCGAATAATTCGGTGGCAAGTCCATCCTGAGTGATTAATCTAATTCCATGGTCCCTGAATATTTTTGAGATTTTTGGTCTGCGGAACGCCCTTTAATAACCTCGACTTTGGTTGCTTGTTTTCTGTTTCCCAAATTTTGATCTGACCGGTCTCAATGTACTTCACATCTACTTTCCAGTGGAGAGATGGAACTGGGAGCCTGAGCGCCTATGTAATGAACACCTCCTGGAGTTGCGACAGAACAACCCCACTGACAAAGGCTCAACATCTCCAAAAAAAAACTTTGTACTATAAGTTATGGGAGCATTAAAAAGGCCAGGAGAGGCACTTTAGGGCTCCTAATAACACCAAAATCTGCTTCCTACTCACCTCTGAATGTAGAGGACGTCGAATCCGCTAGGATCAATTCTCTCCAGAGAATCTCTAGAGACGTCAATCAACAGATGATGAAGATGGACGGGCGGGTAGAATTTTGCGGTGCAAAGTGACGGCCGGGTAGAGAAGTTGAGAAGCGATCACACGGGGATAATTCTCGGCACAGCCGGCTTCTAACTCAGTTGTTGAAGTAAGTAGCTTGTTTTCCAGTACATAGTCAAGGGATAATAGCACACCATTCCTCATATGCCTCTATAAACTGTCTGATTTCGGTTTCTTGTTTGAATGGTCACAAGACCTCAGGCTAATGAGGTTGATTTGAGAATGATCTCCGCCCATTGTGGCCCGGCCCGGACAATACTGAAGCAAGCGAGGAAAGCTGTTGAGTGCAGAGGGAAGTTATGAACCTCATCACTGTTTAAAAACAGAAGAATCTTTCGGTACCCCGGGTTCAATTATCAGACGATTGAGTGTTCAGAGGGATGCCGCTATGCCGAGATACCCGGCACTTGCGGGCAACAAGTTCTCTCGGTGATTGGAAGCCTGCTGCCAGCAGGAAACACTGAAAGGACCAATCACACCAAGATCAACCAGACCACGGTATATTGGGCAGCGAGCGAGCGACGAAGCCAGCGAGCTACGAGAGAGACGACGACGAGGTGGCTAAAGACAAAGAACAACTAATGTACGTAAGCTTGATCGGGCCAATGTAAGCCGGCAGGATTACACTCTCCCCATCCCTAAAGAATTGAGTACACGTCTAAAACAAAGTAAGAAGAACCAATCATGTCCGATTCCACCAAAACAAGATCCAGGCGGGACACATCAGTGGGAACAGGGCCGGAGCCAGGTGCACAGTGAGGACACCACACAAGAACGTGTCATGGTAAAAACCTGGGGGCCAACTCTCCAGATGTCAAAATCCATTGGACGCTCCCAGGGCGGAACTGCGATACCTCGCAGGGCAAAACCAGTGCGCTTCTGGGGTCATGATTGAAAACGCACAAGGTCGAAGTCGGCGGTGGCGAAGCGAAGAAGGCGATATTAAAGGTGAGGGGCTAGGGTATCAGAAGAGTTGAAGAAGGAAAGGCCAGTGCAAGAGATGTGGAGTCGATGCGAGGACCGAGCAACGACACGGCATCTATGCGCGCAGCAAAAGACACAAGGGGGAACACCAAGACGAAATTGGCGCATCAAGGGCGGGCACACCGCAGGAACCCAAGGCAGACATCATGTCAGCGGCATGGGGTGGCGAAGGACGAAGAGAGTTTGGTAGATGTCGCGGGGTGCTGGTAGTGGAGGGCAGCACACATCTGCATCCGGTGTTGGCATCTAAATCTGTTCTTCCAACCCAGCAAACTCCATATATGTGCAGTGGGCACAGACACCAAGGCTGCAAAACGGCGAATCACGATGAGGGTAGTGCACAGCGGGATGAGCGCGAGACGCAGTGTGAACACAATGACGCGATGACGTGATGACGCGGCCAATACAGCGGATGCGGAAGCGATGCGCGGCAAGTGGCGAGGAATCACGACGAGGAGCCAGGGGGCGGTGCAAAAGCGGCGGGTGAGCTGCGAGGAAAAAGGGTGCAGATGCGGTGAAACGGCGCGTTTGCAATGTGCTGCCATCTAGCTACATTTTGCGCTTTTTAGAGCTAGCGCATGACGAAGTCTGCTAGCTTCTATTAGGTACATTACTAGCTTCTCAGGGCTACAAACTAGCAATGGGAACTCTGTTCGGTGGTACAAAGGAGAGTCAGAGTGAGCTCCGGCTGCTGGCTGTAGTACGAGTTATAGTGCTAGGCGCGGTTTACAAGCGTTACACTAGGCGAATACACGCATCAAGGAGATAAACATACAGGTCTAGTACCTCAGAGTGTCAAGGATTCTATGAACGAGGACCAACGACTGCACAGACGGAGCTTTGGTCGGAGCTAGCGCAGAGTAGGAACGAGCACGAGCGAGCTAGCGGGTGTAGGAAGGCGGCTAGTACCATAGCAGCTGGACATACCCTGCTGAAGTCGATACAGTAGCGGTCGAAGTGGCGCTAGCTGAGACAATGCGAAGGGACCAACCATAGGGGCATAGGAGTATACCCACCAGCAGGTCAGGTGATGGACGCGACGCGATCCAAAGAGCCTAACGAAGACAAATAGCGGAAACAGTGAATTCATGTTGAGATGGAGCAGTGGATGAACGCTAGGATGTTCAGTCCGTAAGATAGCGGGGTGGAATGGCGTGATTATGAGCAAGCTGCACCGGGAATAGTAGTTCCGGAGTGGAGTTGCACATGGAGAGTTGCTCGGGTGCAGACTAGCACGCTGAGAAAGGCAATTATACCCGGCTTGGCTGTCGAGATGGTCAGATAGTTGGCCAGCTAGGCAAGCCTAGACCACGAATGGACCCGGCTCGTCTTCCGGAGGCGGTCGCATGACCAGAACATCGGCCTGTTTTACTCATTTCTCTTTACCTCATCATTTTCTCTCTGAACAGTATATAAAGCCTCATAAAATACCGCTAGAGACCAGTTCATGCCCCGCTCATCGCTCAGTCGATAAGGGTGTGCTCAGGCCAGTCGAAGCGGAGATAAAGTACCTTCTCTGTTGTAGTCCAGTCTTTAAGAATCGCAGCGTTGTTTGTTGGATCCAGAAGTAACTGTGTGAACCAATAAGTCGAAGCTTCGCGTTGGGAGTTTGTGAGCGGTGCCAATCTCCACGTATAAATCAGGACCGAGAGCACAAGAGTTTAAGTTTGAGAGTTGCGGCTAGCTTTGTGGTGGACTTCAGTGGTAGCTACGCATTGGGTGACCAGGAAACGCCTCCCGTAAAACGGACCACGCCCGGCACAGCACTTTGGTAGAACTGCCAGTCGATTCATCGACCGACTAGTTGAGCTAAGAGAATACTCGGGGTCCTTAATAAGCCCAAGTGTAACAGAAAAGAGCTTGGATTCAGAGGAGTCTAAGTCGGCCGTTAGCAGCATTCAGCTAGCCAAGCCATAGAGGAAGTGCAGA